>VCRD01000019.1:100939-547049 GCA_006783055.1 Trinorchestia longiramus
CCCAGTTATAATAGTACCCGTTGAAATTTCTCAGTTTGAAATGATAAAATTAAGGATCTCTGAAATAAAATATGATTTCTAGTTTTACCCGTGGTACTTACTATCAGAATCTGAATATTTTTTATGTATACTAATGCAATATGTACCCGCAAAATTCAGGATCTAAAAGCTTTTCAACAAATTGTTTTTTGTTGCTTTTCATCTTTCAGGATATGTGAACAAACAAAAGTGTCGTATCTGGGCGCAGCCAGCACCTAAACAATTTGTTGAAAAGCCTTTGCATTCGCAGGAAGTTACTGTCTGGTGTGGTGTGATGGCTGATGAAATCATTGGGCCATATTTTTTCGAAAACAATATGGGTAATGCTGTGACCGTCACTGGAGAAAGATATCGAAATATGATCAGTACTTTCCTTGAACCTCAACTTGAAGCAGGATATCTGAAAAACATTAGGTATCAACAAGATGGCGCCACGAGTCACACCGCGAGAAAAACAATGATTCTTTTAAATCGCTTGTTTCCTCAAAAATTGATCTCTCGACATGGCGATGTTAACTGATCGCCTAGATCCCCGGACCTAACCATTCCCAACTTTTATCTACGGGGATACCTTAAGGCAAAAGTTTACATCAATAAACCTACCACAATCGCTCAATGAAAGAGAAACATCCGAAAGGAAATTAATGGCAACACATTAACAAAGGTTACAGAAAATTAAAAAAAGGTTAGAAATGTGCTGTCGCGAAAAAGAGCGTCCCTTGACATAGATTCTTTTCCACACTTAAATGTTATTTTTTAGTAAAATTCATGAATATAATAAATGTTTTGACACAAAGTTTTATGTTCTATCCCAAATAGTTTTTGAATTATAAAAGTTTTTAATGAGACATCCTTTCTGGCCCACCCTGTACTAACATACCGTTCTGATTTCAGTTAAATAATTTTTCTTCAGTAGTAGATGGGAAGTAGTAGGATGGACACACACTGATACAGAAAGATGAAGATACATAGTCTCTTATATATGTAGATGGATGTTAATTATATTCGTCGAATTCAACAAATTCGAACAAAGTTTGTATATCAAAATTCATTTGAATTGACTATAATATCAGTAAGTTGATTCTATTTGCTCTTTGTCTAGATGCTAAATTAGTTAACATCTATTGATAATTTCAAATAGTTGTTAGCAAGATTCTTGACGTACTTTAATAAGGAATAATGCAATTGGCATAGCCAGAGATCATTGCCCGACATGCGGGTACAGAGGCACTCATGAGACTAGGGTGTGCAAAAAATTGCTTAGTTATATTGATATACATAAAAAAGTGTAAAAAAGTACTGCATGCATACATACAATTTGCATTATTGGGAGTGGGTTGTCGTATCACTATAGTCCTGCTTTTTTTGACTTCATGACGCGAATCTCTCAAAAAAACTGCCGTCAACTTATAAGATTAAAATTTAAAAAGCTGTTTCAGGCGAAGGAAATGTAGCATGCCCTCGAATTTTTTTGGAAATTTACTAATTAAATGTGTTTTATAAATCAGGGACGCAAATCGAACGTTCTGACATTAGTATTAATAATTAAATGTTGCTAAGTTGTTAGACCAAATTATTTATTTCTATATATCATAGAATGAGCTGGATCTATTTCTAGTATCATGAAAACTGGCAAGAAACCGAACATCAAGGCACTGCAAATCAATAATTTAATAAATCTTGCACTACTAACAGTTATTCACTCGTTTGTTACAGAACAACATGCATGTACAAACCTTTCTGTACAGGCATCCAAGAATTTGATTCAGGGATTGATAATCCTTTTTTCTTTCCGGACAATGAAACTGAACAGTACTGTGTAATAAGGATACAGGGTATTAATGGTTTATTAAATATCTATGTTGACTATAAATAACTAACCTGAAACGAAATCGTACTTTTTGTTCTCGTAAACTCCAATAATATATTTCGAGCGTCACCATGGGTAGAAAAAAGATCGCCACGAAGCCGCGTAGAAATGGGGCACAACTTTTTGCCCGTTTTAGCAATCCTGGAAATGGATAAAATTCAAGCCAGACATTAGAATTTTGTATCTTTGAACTGTATGTATTAATTGTTAATTTAGAATTTTAGGCTGCACTACACCTGTCAACTGGTGTAGGTTTGTTATAAAATTATTGGCTAACCTTTGCAGCGTGAAGTCCATACTCGTCGTCATGTGCTACGAAATAAGTGCCTTCACATTTTCAACGTATGGGAACCAACGCTTCTAACATTGTGCTATATCAACGAAAATAATAGTCTAATACATTAATTATATCGTAACGTTTTATCGACTCTAAAGATAATCAAGGAATGAATAATGTGAAGTATAACAACTTCACACCTATGCTGTTTATTTATATCGTCCCGTGAAATCTTCATTGTTCACAAATGTCTTTAGACTAAGTTTCTTTCACAAATATCGATGTAAGAAGCAAGAAAAGTTGGAAGAACCATCGTAAAGTTCTATCAAAGTAAAATCAAATGATGGGAGATCGACAACGAGGTAACAGATCACCGAGTTAAGTTTTAGCTGTTGTTGCAAAGATATTTGGTAAACTTATTTCAGTAGAAGCTTAACCAAGAAATGGGTGTCACTAAATCATTTTTTTAACATTTACGTTTGTAAATATGACGAGACAAGTTTAGAAATATGGGTCAGCTAGTGAAGTTATTTCTCAGAGATACAAGCAGAAGTGCTGTGCGTATCGATGTCACCCGATAAGTCTATAATTGCAAAAATAATTGTTGAATCATCAGTAACGAAGACACTACAGACTTGTGGTCATGTGACCATCTTTGATGCAAGAGGATAAGGCAAGGCGAGCACGGAACTGCATAGGGATTAAATATTATTTATTTGCTCAGTTAACTTAAGACACAAGTGTGATAGTTACCGGCATTATAATGTTCCAGATTAATAATTTCTGTCCTAAACAAAAAATAGGAAAAATGTAAGGTGCTTGTCTTGAGCATGTTTTTGAAACTGTTTTTCTTCGCATTTTTTAATTTGTCGACTTAATTGTGAAAGTTTCAGCAAAATAACGCGTTAAAAAATAAACTGAAAGTACTTGTAAACGATTGAAATTGTGAATATATTGTTCGAAATTATTTCAAGAATCATTTAAAATGAATATGATCTGCTTAAAAGTAATACAACAGAGTAGACTCGGCTACTCCAGCTAAGTACACGCTTCTTTTTTATTGAACTTAATTTGAGTACATCCTAATCAATCGAAATAAAAGTGTAAAATAATATTACAGATGAAAAGATGGGAAGGAATAATATCATAATACAACTAAATTCGGGTTAAAGATATTACGAAACATTTATAAACACAAGTTAAATTTTATAGCGCAGTACAAGTTTGGAAGTGATACTGTGTGACGAACTGTTAGGTGTCTCAAGAAATTCAGAATTACATTCTTTCCGAGATGACAGAAGGGCGCAGTACGCACGGTCACTCCACGAGGTTCTCTATAAGAATGCAAGTGGTGGTCCGAGGACCAGTGCTGCTTTGCGACCTGTCAGTTGTCAGTACTGTTTCCAGTATAAGTTAATATTACTAAGAAACATTACTGGTCCGTCGTGCATTGCAAGAAAAACTACAGATACGTTAGTTAAGTTAGTTAAGTTAGTTTGAGAAGGACTGCTGTAGATGACAAAACGTGTTATTACTCAGATTTTCATAGGGGAAGTTGTTCAAGAATATTTAGAGAATTTTTACGTATGTTTTCGATGCAGATGGATTCAGGAGTCTACAGTTTGCTAAATAAATGTTATTACCTTTCTTTAAAATTTAAATTGTATGGTCATAATCATACATTACATTTAGGAATGTTGAAATATCACAAAAGTTCCAGAAAATAACGTTTACGTAAATGTTTAACAAAAAATTAGATCGTTCGGCCGAATTCATATGAAAACATTCGAGTAGTAAAATATCGTTTTCAAAAGACCGAAGAGCCGATGCAGAACGTCATTTAATATACAATGATGATCGATATCTTATTCAATTTTCTTTCTTTACCTTAATGACTTCCATACTTCGCTTGCACTATATCGTTGAATTTTCGCATGCATCAGTCTAAAACAGTTCCCATTTTCCTATCTAATGTTCTTTTTTGTATTCCAACTTGATCCTTCCACTCTTTCCGAAGGGCTTCTATTGGAGTCAAGCTAGACGAGGTACTGCGAGCTAGGCAACTGAACATTAATCTGTGCCTGTTTAGCCCATCGAATACGTGCCTGGACATGTGTTTTGGGTTGTTGTCTCGTTGAAATACCCAGCGTCTGTTTTTGTTGGGTCGACTGGTAGAGACAGGGAAAATATGGATTTATTTAGTTTTCATGGGAGTTAACAAATGTTTTTCAAACGCTGCTTCCTGCTCTGGTATATCATACAACCCCAATCAATGTCACCGATGATATGGTGTTCAGCTTATGGAAAAAGTCGGTTGATGCTAAATGAACACAATGAAATAATTCAATTTCGTTCTGAAAACTTTCGTTGAAACTTTTATTATATTTCTGTCGTTTTTTGTGAGCTACAAGGTACTTTTCAGTGAAAATTTTTTTGTAGCCTAATCCTTTTGTATGCTATCTCATTGAGGCTTATTGGCAACTGTTAGCCAGGTTACATAAATTTCAACGTACCTCATTTTTCAAATAATTATTTCGTAGTTGTTCTCGCAGATTTTTTCACTATCTTCATTAGTGAATATTTATCTCGAGGATTGAATTTGTTTTGGACACATGTTCTTTTTATCTTGTTTGTTGCGTTTTGTACTTTCTGCTTTTCTACGATTGAGTATAAAGAACTTGCAGGGAAGTGAAAATGCTCAGCAAGCTTATGGCGTTTATTTGTCTGTTTTGTCTTTAACAATTTTTTTTGACTGGAGGAAAATGTTCTTTTTCGGAAGGTGCGATAATGCGCTGAAGACGCAATGCCCCTGGGAGTACTCATGATAAAATAACTTAGTATCCGACGTCACATCGTATATTCTCAGATTTTTATACGAATATTTCAGACAATGTCGAAACTTCTTCAATCACAAAAGTTTTGGTCAGTGTATACGCATATCAAGGGAAGAATTTTTGCGCCAATTTTATATTTTGTTCCTGGTATTTTTGTAATTCTATGATAAGCAGGCCCTTTGGTGTTATTTCCTTTGAATAATTTAGTGAACAATTTATGGCTGAATAGGCCTTCCTTAAATTTAGAACTAAATTTAATTAGACTTATCTCTTTTGATTTTTTCTCGTAAATAATTACTTGCTTAACGCACATAAAAAATCTGTAATGAAATCAAAATATTTGAATCATTGTAGACATTTTTTTCTACAGGAACAGAATTGTTAAAAGAAGGACAGACAGAATGAACTCAGGGCTTCTACTGGAATAGGAATTTAAGTTGTGTAGGAGTACTCAACCTGTGATTAGTAGATTTTCTTCAGTTTTATTTATTTTTTGACACCTGGTGGCACTGATTTCTGAGTAGAGGAATACAGAGTTAAAATATGCGTAGCTCAAAATTATCCTGAAAAATTTCTACGGCACACGACATTCGCTATGTTTTATCCAAAATATTATTCGTGAAACAAGTGATACATTTTTGATCCTACTTTGTATTAGAAACTTTTAACAAACGGTAATGACAGAGACAATATTTTCATTAATATCAGTGGTTGTTCTCGATAAATAATTGGTTTGAATTTTTTTTAAATTAAAAATTTTGTCTTCATAAATTCAGTGAAATATTTAGCCTGTGCTTTAGGAGCAACGCCTCATCCATCATATGTTGTTCATTGTTGCTTGTGTTTTAGATCCAGCTGGCTGCACTAAATTCCTGTAGGTCTTGAGGCTCACTTCGTCTCTGAGTTAGCGCTCGAGCTTTTATCAGTTCATCCCTTAGAGTTGCCTAGGTTTTTGGAACCTCAAAGGCCCTCCGAGACCCTTTCCTTATCGCCTGCCTCAGTTTTTCGCAGTTAGGCAGCAAAAAATATTTCCTGGGCCCCAACGAGTGGCCGTCTAGGGGTGTGGTAGCTCCACCGCCTCTCCAGCACACTGGTTAGCAAGTACCTGGCGTTGGCGAGGGCTAGCTCTTTTCCGAGCCTTTTGAAGGGTAAAATAGTAGTGATCAAAGCAGAGGTCGAGTACTGTAATGGTGTAACAGTGTGTTTTGTGTAGAACTGTAGACGGGTGAAGAACTGAAGTAGAACACACAAAAAACAAATCTTGGCAAATGAAGGGAAGTATCAAGAAACAATATTGAAAGAGGATCCGATTGCCATATTCGAAAAAGGTTGAAGAGGGTCATGTCAGTAGAAACGTACTGAATGAACAATTGTACGTAGTTTAAATACCCATTGAACTTTAAAAAAAGCTCAAGTCAAGACATGATATATATGCAAACCTAAATATATCAGAAACAGAAACAAAGGAAAGTAAAGTATTTTAACTCAGAACCACAAGGAATGAAATGGGAAGAAATCTTTAATATTTTGCGCGAAGCATAAAACTGCTACAAAATTTATACACAGAGGAGAAAAGTAAATTGTCCAGCATTAACTCCCTCATAACAAGTCATAAGTACTTGTTTTGACCTAAGTTTTCTGATTTTAAGTTCCTCAAATGGAAACAAAAACAAGGCAATAAAATGACATTAAAAGCAAATACTTAATACCCTTCTATCTTTTATATTGCGTTATAAGACGTGTTACACTTATACTTCGTAGTGTTGTACAGACGTGACTATTAAATCGTAAAAGATTCAGGGTGCTTTTAGTGTTTGGAAAAATGTGTTCGAAACGCAGAGATGTTTGCAATAAAAAAGACGAGTCTCGAGGGAGCAAAGGAGGAGCAGTTGTTGGTGTGGAGCACATGTCAATTTAGGGGAGAAATAAAATTGTCTTGGTAGTTTCATGGAGGTTTATTTCAGTGAAAGTGCGATTAAAATTCAATTACAATTAAAAATATAAAAAATAATGTCTAGGAGAACTGTAAAATTAATTTTTAAAACTGATGTTGTTTTCATGCATATTTTCTTCACAATAAAAGCACTACGAATCTCTGAAATATTATATTATTATTTAGCAACTTCACAGCGCGAACTTCTATAATTTTTCTGAAAATAATCGTTGGAAATGTATTGAGTTGTCTACAAAGTCCGGTCGATATTTACCTCCACCAACTTCCCTTAAAAGGTGAACGAATGTTTTGTTCAACTGAAAAGTATCTCTTGAAACCACGGAAATAAAAAATATTTTTTCCCACTGTTTCCATCTCTTGCTGGACTTCGCTGTTCATATCGTATTTTCTTATAGAAAATAAATAGAAGTTAAAATTTTCATATAACTGAGAAGTAAAGTCAAAAACATTGTGTGCACTGCGTTTAAACGAACAAAAGAATCAGTTCGAGTCTTCGTTTTGAAAGTTTTAGTTTTCAAGCACGATTGGCGTCTGAGCAACACAAAACATATTTTCAACATCAAAAGCAAAGATTTTTACTCTCACGAGCTTTCACCACTAGTATAATAATTCATATGTTTTTCAAGAGTAAATAGTTCCGTGTTTTTATCAAGTAAAAAAACATGAGTTGTAACACAAATTTTACTCGATGCATAAAATGAGTTGTCTACTCAAATGTTTTCAGATGAAAACATGTACTGCAAAATATCTAGTTTTTCATTGAAGAAAAATGCAGAAAAAGGAACTCAGTTTGATCTATATTTTTGTACAGTTATATTTAGTAACACAAATGCATATTTCAATAAAAAGGCATAATTTCAACGTTTTCATTATATATATATACAGTGTGTTAAATTGTGATTATCACAGTTTATACAAAGGAATAATAATCAGTTTAGAAAACACAATATCGCAGTTCATAAGCACATTTTTTGAGATTTCGAATCCATTTACTGTCTTACCTGCAGTGACTGAATTATCGTCGAAATAATCAAAGTTCTTTTGGGAATATTTAAGGTTTTCAGCGGATGATACATTTGCTTCCCAAAACGGTAGCACAATTCTAACTTCCGTACCTTCATTTATTTCTGATGTTAGTGCTTTGGAAAAAGATTTAACAATCTATGACATTTTTTCTAGACACGATTCCGAGTGGGAATTTCAAAATAACTAAAGTTGCATGGTGATGAAGTTGAAATGCCAGTAGACAGATGTGTGAGCATATGTTCACTGAACAACAAGTCCAAATTCTATTCTAGGTTCTCCAATTGTGACTAAAAGATAGGAATTAAATTTCAACTGCCCAATCTAAAATAATATAAAGCTCTTCAAAAAAAAGTTTAATGTAACATCTTAATTAACGCTTTTAAATTCCTTTATTACTAATATCAAACCTAAAATCACTTTTTTAACTGTTTGCTTTTCTCATTAGTCTTAGGTACTACCATAAACTTAGAAGAATATCATGAATTCAAACATCATTTTGCTTCTATGTTTACGGAATAACTAGCAAAACTCAGGTTTTCATTATGTAAGCAGCGATTCTAAACGTACTTTTTTAGTTTTTATCTAGGAGTATATATCATCGCTAATATTTCAATCTGTGAAATAATGTTTATTTTCTATTAAGTAAAGGTAAAGCAAAGGAGTTGTTAGCATCATAGCGGACCCAATATTGCATCAAACTATCTCTGCCAGGAACTATCTTTGGACGACAGTACAATAAATTTAACTGTACATTTATAATGGAAATACAAAAATTCATAAGTGTTTGCTTATTCTAAGCTGTAAACTACTGATATACCTGAGCTGACATACATACTACAGGGTGCTGACACACCAATGCCTTCTATACACATGTAAATGGCAGCTTGTATGTATATTTCCACTAAAGATCTGTTCAAGAGGGTATAATTTCTGTGATTCTGCTTCAATCACGACACCTGCTTGTTTGTAAAATTTGTCTAGCGCACATAAATCGTTCTGCCGGTACGAAGGATCGAACCCGGCGCGATGCAAGTCAGTCATCCAATTTTCATACTTCACGTATATTTACGATTCTATGAGCCTAAAATTTAAATCACACGTTTCCATAGGCTGAATTTTTTAAAGTAAAAAGGTTTTTGAATTTCCCTACACTGACATTGGAAAATATTGATATAAATTATACAATTTTGCCAACGTTTCTATTTAGTATACAAACGTTAGCAAATGAAGCCTCCATTTAGTATGGCGTTCTTTTATCGCTCTGAGGTGAAATATGCTCTCGAAAGTACCGGCAACGTAAACAATATTTCTCAAATAAGAGCATGAAGATGCTTCACAAGAAAATATAAAGATTATTTTCGAAGTTGAGGGAATTGTTTACGTGTCGAATCAAAAATAGAAAAATATTTTTTCGGGATAACAATTTATCATATTCATTTCTTTCGATTTATTTCATGATTAATTGATTGTGGTTGATGGAGTGCTTCAAAGATTATTTGAAAATTGATTTATGTCAATAAATAAACGAGAAGTAATTTTTGATACAATTATTTTTTATCAGTTGTGTTTTAGTACTCATTTATTTGAATTTGGACCATCATTTGTGTATTATGAATGGTAAACGATGCACATATATCTTCAGGGGTTACCTCTGAACATGGCTTGTACCAATATTTTGAAAGATAAAAAGATTTGCATAATTTCCATGCATGAATTTCCGCTTCATCACTGCGCAACAAATCTGCCTCCAACATTAGCAAAGTATGAGGCACGGAGGTAGCCTCTAAACAAGTCCTGAAGTTTAGTTGTTAAAAATTGTTAGCGAGGTCTTAGTCTACTCGTAGTATGTGTTAAGAATAAGTGTCTACAGTTGTACAGAAATATTTTACTGAAAATCTCGAAAACACTTTGCATTGTTAGACGACGGTTTTTGATGTAGGTTATTGGATTTGTTGTGACTGTTGCAGAAGTTATGGCATTTGTGCTAAAGGTTTTTTACAGGCACTGCGATATCTTTGGAAGAATTTATTTGCGTAAATGAAAGCTCCCTGCACCGCACTTTAGGTTGCTGCTTGAAACACCATTCTGAAATGAAAGTGTCGTGTCACCTAATTTTTGATTTAGACTTCATGGTTGACATTCTGCTGGAATAAATTCACTCTAATTGTACTCATCATATTTACCTGAGCTATCAAATAATGTGAGAATACATCAGGAGCTCTTTATTTTGGATCTTTTCATAAATCCTTGATTTCAATGTAACAGAACATATGATATTTGATTTATGAAGTCTTTTTTTGTATATGGTATTATAAGGATTTATTCTAGGAAGGCTATTAGCTTGCCTGAAAATTTGAAATACTACTTACCTTTTTATGTTTGTAGTGCAAGTGTGAATCACCGACATGGCCTACTGTTTTAGCACCAGGTTTTTGTGAGCACCAGGTTTACTGTACATATATGTTTAAAACAATACACAATCTGAACAACATAAATCTACGGATTTTTAAACCAGCATTTAAGTAACTCTGATCAACCATCCTAAAGGCTGTATGTTGAGTTCTGAATGTAATAAATTTAAGATCTATTATTAATCTATTATTACTATCGATACTCCATATTAAGCGTGTTAAGCGTATTATAACTTGAATAAAATTTTAAAAATGACATTCTGAACGCAAACTAGTTACAAATATTATACTTGAAAATAGTTGGAAATTGTTTCGTTGACTTTTTAAATCATGTACATGTATTTTTAGATCTGGTTTTGAAACTAAATTTGGATTTTAGATAATATCTGTGAGTTCTTCAGAAAATATTACGACTATTAAAATTATTAGCGTTCATGTTGACCGAACAACAAATTTCTCTACAAACTTAGTACTAAGTAGAGCCTATGACAGCTACAGAAACACAATTACTGTATTTATTATCTACCAAAAGAAATAGTTTTCACGGTAGTTTTTAAAAATGGACCACGGAAGCAGGTCATTATAAGAACTTTTTACGACTCATTGTCCTAGCATTTCCTATATACCAATCTTTTACTTTTTAGTGAGACTAAACTGTTACACTACCAGTTCCTGATAGGTAAGTTTGATTGTAAAATTAGCTTATGTGACCAGTAAGTATGAGATGATAATATTCTTATTTATTATTAGACCAGCCACTTACTAAAATTTTTCAACTACCATTTCATTGATGGAATGAAATGGAAAAGTAAGATTTTATCAAATTAGTGACGATTAGCTATAGCCACAAGCATCGAATACAGAAAATGTAATTGTTCAAAGTTGGATGATGCAATAGTCGTGACATGAACGGAAGCGGAAGCAGCCACATGAAGTATAGCAATTGCAGACAACGGCGTCAACAATAACTGGCAGAATAGAATCATGAGAAGTAGGTACGCCAGTGATACAAGATGCAGTTACGACAACCGTCACAGTCGACACTGAATCGACCACAACAGCAGTAGCAGCCACAAGTACCATTAGTCGTAACTATGCTCAGCAGGAGCAAAAGGCAATGGAAAAGAATCAGCTGCAATATGGGATCGGTTGCGGGAGGTCTTGCTCGTTTTTGGTCAGCGTTGTTGGAGGAAGGTCAGGTATAAATAGCACGGAGGCTCGCACGTAAGGCAAGGTAGGCGCCGCGGCCTGCTATACATGAAAACGACGCCGGACGAAGGTACACCACCCTATTCCATGGGCTCTGTACATAACAGTAGGCAAAAACTTATTACACTGTAGGCAGTCTCAAGTGTCAGATGATCACTGATTTTGCACGTTGAGCAATACTTCTTATGAAAATCAAGTTGACATAATTAATTGGATTTGGAACGATAATCATCTTTAGATATAATAGTACACATTTTTAACGAGGGAGCTTTATGTAGAGTTCAGAAATATTTATAAACTTGTGGACTTGCACATGCGACAAAAAATTAGCTTGAAATGTACGTTTGATATACAGTAGGATAAACAATCGAAACTGAAAAACTAATATCTAATTAGTAAACTCTGCAAACCATTTGAACTACGTATTGGTAGATATCAAAGCTCACTTTGCTGAAAAAAACAGTGATTCCCACTATAGTGGTCGGCACGGTTGTGATTCACGCATCGTGGATTTTAGGAAATTGTGGCTATAGCACGCGCTCACTCCAGTGACCCACGCTTATCGACCTTTGGTTGACGGATGTAGCTGATGACTTCGGGGACTATTAGTTTTTTACGAAGTATTTCTGATTTCTGTTTTATTGATTGTGGGGAGCAAGTTGAACGAATTTTGAGGTTTGTTGCAAGCTCCAGAGAACTTTTAACGGCACTGTGAGCTGCAGTTTCTTACGGGGTATTACTTTTCATCTGTCCTATCTTGACTAGACCTTATTTTTGAAAGTAATGTCAATAGGTTTAAGAACGTTACAGTGTTCAATCTGGTTACAAAATGTGATTGTGCAACAGTAATGTCGATTTTGATGAAAAACTCGGTATCGAATAAGCACAGGGATACTCCGTTAATTTGAATCCCAATTTATCAATGGTAAGTGCTTTTTTCGAGGTCACTTTTTATACCAGTGTATTAGTTTTACATGGGAGGCTTATAGTTAAAAGGTCTGTTGATAGAATGCGGCGCTAAACAAAAATTACTACTACTTCCTCATATGACAATGATACTTGTTAGTACGTTATAAACTTTTGCACCAAGACGATTCGATAGTTGTTTTTTGACCATGATCAGTTTGTCAAATACACAATATAATTTTTTTTGCCCTCTAGATCATGACAGATTTACCAGCTTCTAATTTGACCATAATTTTTGGGTAATTTATTCATAGAAGACAGTGTCTGACGTGTTGATGATCGAGAAATAATCCAGCCATATTCATTTTGTATTTTTCATGTGACTTTTATTTGAATCAACCCTTTCTCTACGGCGTTCAAAATTAACATTCTTCATAGTTTTATTTAGTTTTGTTAGAAGATCCGTCCACCTGACAAATTGGCACGCAGAGATGCCTTGCGTATTGTAAATGCTTCTCTTTTAATGTGTCTGTTCACTTGGAGTGTTGTGCATCAAGTTAAGAGAGTAGAGTGCACACTAAATAGAGATAGCTATGAAGTATAAAATTAGTGATTGACCTGCAAACCAGCTTCTCGATTGGGATCTTGGAGAACTGTAGCAGAAATGTTATTGCTACAATGGTTAACATGCAACAGTTCTTCACCACCTCTTTGAATACGAAATCGGACTCAGAAGTTCTCAATTTAGGTTACAATTGGGTTTCTTGATTAATATGGTAAAGAATTTTATTTGTTTGATCTCTTTCCATCATACTACTGACTCATGAATGTTTTTTTATGTATCTCGTACCATGGAACTTGGTCGATCTTTATAAAAAGTGTTAGCTTTTTGTTTACTTGTGATTTCTCAGTAGTTAATTTTAATGAGAAAAAATAAATGGAAAAGAGTCACCTAACACATAACATTAAAGCTACGTTGACAATAGTTAGGGGAAGTATTCCATGTAAAAAATGATAATCTGTCTGTACAAAGGTGTTTAGCTGCAAAATTGTTGAATTAACCTGAATTTAGGGGCTATTCAAGTCGAATCAATGACATTGTATTTTTTTAAATTAAGAGGACGGAGTTCTTTGACCACGGAAATTTGCATACTCATGAGTTCTGTTGGATCAGAAAGCCTTTTGATTTACTTCTGTTCAAGTTAATCTTGACTCATTTGTTGTTTTTAGAATACACAATATTTAAATCTTATGAATTCTTTATGATTAATGTAAGTATCACATCACAGTAGATGTGATGCTTTTGAATTGTTTATGATTAATGTAAGCATCACATCTGGCATCACAGTAGATGCCAGAAGTATAGTTATTCACAAATAGCTTAATGTGAACTCATGAGAAGTTTTTATCAAGGTTCATAAGACGTTGTTCGTCAGCTTCAAAGAACGGTCTTGAGTTATTTTATGCAATGACCTTCGCTGAAGCAAAATACTCCGGGTTGAACCCTAGGGTACATGCACTTTATTTCTATTGTAAACTGGACTGGCCTAGACTATAACATGTTGTGCTGTAGGGCTTGCAATATAGCTCTTTCTTGAAGCAAACTATTCATTATGAGGTAATTTTAGGAATATGTTCGTAATAAGAATTCAATATTTCTCCACGGTCCTCAGATTGACCGTTCGTGTTATGGTTCGAGATTGAGGTAATGCAAGTGCTACATCCGCGCAAGCCCGAAATACGAGGGTTTATACGCCGCCAGTTCAGCTTTATGGTCTCATTTGAAAAGGTTTTTTAGAGATTTATCGTGGCCGTGCAGACGGCTACCCAGCAGCCCTGCCGAACTTGCTCGTGGCCGCAGTAAAATACTGATCAAACGGGTGCATCGATGTGTTTCGTTTCCTAAGCAATTTACTAGTGGATGAGCGTGGGTTTTCATCCGACATTTGGTCTACTGAATGTAAGAGACAAGGTGCCCATAAAGTCGATTTACAATGCAAAAAATTTATAACGGAAGTTAATGAAGACATACAGATGTGAAAGTTATTGGAAAATGAGAATTAGATAATGAAGTTATTTTGCCTCATCTAATACATCTGTATACAGACGCCATTAGTATACGACGCACATTCAGACGATACTCCATCAATGGTGGTAATCATATCAGTAATCCTTTGCTTTAGGTCAGCAATATAGTGTATCTTTGTTCGATACACTTACATATACACAACCCATGGAAGGAAGTTCAGGGGAGTGATATCTGGTGAATGAAATAGTCAAGGAATTAGCTCATTTTTTCCAATCCACCGGTGTGGAAATGTTTGATTAAGGAGCCCATGAACATGAAGTCTAAAAAGTGGTGGTGAACCACCTTGCTTGAAAATAATAATTGGTTTAAGATCATCTCGCTGTGGCACAACACATTCAGTCGGATACGTGAGTCTGCGTATCAGATTTGCTTTTAATAAACCTTGATGTGCATTGTGCCTTCTCTTGAGAAGTAGCTATTTTAAAAGATAATTCAACGGTGTTTCTGTCTTTTTCATTTTTTCACCTTAAACACACAGCAGAATAAATTTTGATTTAGATGTATCATCAACCGCTTTTGTAATAAATTTGTTGAATCATAAGGAGACTTACTAGGCACTGTACATTAACAGTTCAACAGTTCTTGACTCTGCGAATAAATACTGACAATTTTCAAAGGCAATTACTGAACACTTCTTTCAAAGCAATGGCTATTCCACTGCTTATAATATAGCCTAATTTGCATCTCACAAGACGTGGCTACTATTCTTTCACATGAATCTTAAAACATGGACTTATTTGTTTTCTATCTCAATGAATATTTTATTTTTGAAAATCTTGTTATTTAAAATTGAACCTAGGCGGTGTATAATTATGCGTTAGTGTATCACAGAGCGTAAGTAGAAAAAATTTCAAACACGTGACATTTCCAATCCGCCCACTTTCAAAACTTGACGTAATTCTCGAAAACTTTCTACATGAACCTGAAAAAGTTATTTCTAAATTTAGCTCAAATTACGTTTTAAAAAACTAGTTATCTTAAACTAAAATTTGCCAGACGACTTTTTTTACGGTTAGTTTGCGCTGGATCAGGGGGTCGTGCATAGTTGTTTTTATTAGTTTTTTCTTTGAACTCGAAATTGCATTTTAGAGTTCGGATGAAGAGGGAAATCAATATTTTCCCAACAATTTTTGTTGGCTATGATCACACAGTAGACTAGTTTTCCTCAGCTAATTTCCTTAATAGGCAAGGGCGCATGGAGCCAGACGATTAAAGTTCGCGCTTTTTCGGTGAAAATTGTCGAATTTCATTGCAGCGTTTTAGAAATTCAAGAATCAGGGATTTAGTTCCTATGAATAGTGTTCAAAGTCAGAATATTCAACTTGGTTACTGTTAGTTGCTCACTGGTAAATATCACCTGAACGGTTCTGAACAGCGTGTTTGCCTTGACGGTCAGCGCTTCTAGAATTCTCCATATGTTCGATTTGTTTACGTACTCTACTACTATTCGTGTATTAGGTTCAAGCACAAACACAAATAGATTGATACTAGGAATGTATTATATCGTTTTTTTTGTAGAACACAATTTTGAGTCGTATTAGGTATAGAAAAAGAATGTTTAATTTAAAATTCATTAATTACATCGTGTTTCTTAAAAGCACAAGTGCATTTCTGATCCAGCACGTACCCAAGTCTCATTGTATAATTGCTCTGCAGTGTTCATGATCACGTTGTTCATTACATATATATATATATATATATATATATATATATATATATAACGGAAATAGTTCTGGAGAAATTTTACGGTAGTAGTTGACAGGTTTTGTAAATTTTTTGACATACTCAATCCCCCATTGTCTCCGATGGTCGAAAACAGTTTATCTTTGTGCAAAACAACTCATTTTTAAAAAAAATTCACTGTTAAAAAGATTATTGCATTATACATCATTACGCTTTTTCCCGAGTTACTATGTTGCTTTCCTGTGTATTGCAGGCTGTACTCTGACACGAGTAGAAAATCTTAGTACCAAATATCATGTGTTGAACCATATAACGTTTATCGGTGATGTCTTCATTGGATTACTGATGTTTGACCGATTTTCGGTAGCATGCAGCTCACATTTTAACGGTGGAGAAGTTCGGAGTTCTTTCAAGCGCTAATTGCAGAAGTTGACTGGAACGTCTGGAGTCGATTGAAAGTAGGCCTGGTCGACCCAGGCGTCCGCATGGATCAGCGAAGAAAATACAGTAATGAGGCAAT
The DNA here is from genome assembly GCA_006783055.1 of Trinorchestia longiramus. NCBI lineage: Eukaryota > Metazoa > Arthropoda > Malacostraca > Amphipoda > Talitridae > Trinorchestia > Trinorchestia longiramus. The sequence goes on from VCRD01000019.1 coordinate 117,758, forward strand.
CGATACTCTTCAATTTGACTCCAGGTTCATGATAGCACTGAATTGAATGTAGTTGCTACGAATTCTTGAGGGAAAGCTGTGACTCAGGTGAAAAAGTTCCAAGTTCATATCCAAGGATTTCTCGAAAACTTGTAGATAGAATTAGACATGTCTGTTCGCTTTAATACGTTTTGTAAACGTTCTCATGAGTAAAAAGTATATTTTTAGGGTGGACGACCGCTTTTAACGAATCACGAACCAGCCACATCAAAGGCACAATTAGAGAAAACAACAATGAATGACCTCTTTCATCAGCAACGGGTAGCGGTCGTTATCAGGGGGATGTCCAATCGATGACCAGGGAGAGTTTTTGAACAGCAGGAATCCGCGTGTGTCTGAACATGATAATTGGTTAGAAAAATATGCTTAAACCCATGAATATAGCCATTTTCATTGTCTCATACACTTATCTACAGAGAGGAATATGAATTTCAAGCTCGTTTCATTCATACAGTTTCAGTAAGTTAAACCAACACTAATTTTTTTACTGTATCAGTTCATTCCGGCTTTTCCCCGGAAAAGTATGTATACTTGTTTTAATTATAAGTATGTCTCGTATAAAAAAATTCAGTCATGTGTTTTGAATGCCATCTCTACATCAAATTGCTAAGTTGTTACTGGTTTCATCGACATTATTTTCTAAGTATTATACGCATACGAGCATCATTTATGCATAAAACAAACGGCAAACAATCCATGAATTACATTACAACTAATAATAGTGACAAGCCAGCAAAAAATGTAGGTGGATAAAAACACTTGATAACAATTTTTTTTGTGAGGAATGAGTTAGTAAATTTGTGTTTTTATTTAAGGGGGTTTATATTCAATTCATCATCGGCGTAGAACACTCAACTCTCGGCTTCTTTTGAAAGTAAGTTCGATAAATGTTGAGTCGGTGTAGGAACAAATTTTTTCATTCTCGTCTTACTCCGATCTGCAGAGAAATTGATGCACAGCCTGTAAACTTAATACCCTTGTAGCTAACACGGGGCTAAATGTCGGACCTCTTTGGACAATTAACACGACTCATGAGGCTAAATGTCGGACCTCCATGAACAGTTTACATGACTCATGAGGCTTATGTCGGACGTTCATGTGCAGTTTACATGACTCATGAGGCTTATGTCGGACGTTCATGTGCAGTTTACATGACTCATGAGGCTTATGTAGGACGTTCATGTGCAGTTTACATGACTCATGAGGCTTATGTAGGACGTAAACGGAGGCAGTTTACAGAACTGCCCTGAGTTTGTAGGTGATGACCAATTCTATTTTTCAGGCACCCATATCTCACAAGTGAAAGAGTTAGCGAGAGTGTGATTGCTCTATTTCAATATTATTATTATTATTATTAGGCAAACAAAATGTAGATTGTTAATCAAGTCGTAAATTTCTAAAAGTGATATAAAAATTGTGTCATTACGTGTTAAGAAATTTATTAATGAAGCAGAATTGTGCTAGTAACAAGATTTGTGTTCATTTCTACACGGCATTTTTATGACCCTACTGACCTCTATTAACAATTTTATATTGATCGTCACAATAATCTTTGTGATTATTCAGAAAATATGTTAGAATAATGACAACTTACATGCATCAAACTTTGAGCATCGTTTTAATTATTTGCTTCAAGTTGTCATGCAGTCCACGTTGTCTCTACTTGTCACGACACCGTCAGCTGAGATTTCAACGGACGGCGCTGATTGACAACTGAGGCAGACTGCTGTGAGCTCAGAGGGCGGAATTCGAGAGTGTGCATCAGCTTTGAAGTGTAATTTGCTGAAGTAAAAGCTGTCTTCGTGGGTGACGGTTTCTGTTGAAGTAGCGATCAGCTTCAGTGATCCCTGAACTGCTTCGCCCTCGGTTGACAGCAATTAACGATGCGATACTAGATAGGAAACTTCTACTTCAGCTCAAATTGAAATAAGGAATAGAATTAAGTCATTGTTATCATGTTAATGTTCCTTAACAATGAATATTCTTCACTATTAAGAGTGAAGTATATGTTGTTACTGAATTTTTTTGTAAGCATAGTCGAGAAAATTGAGTTCTTAGCAAATAATAATTGTTTCTAACAGTTTCTAAACTTCAGAAAGAAAATCGTGGTACCACGGCAATTACTTGCTCCGAATTGGATATCACTGTCAGTTTTAGACATGTAATATAGCTTCAGTGAGGGCAGTAAAAGTTTAATAGATTTCTTCAGTAATTACCAGTCTCATTGGAACAGTGTGTGGAAAAAGATAAATAAAGAAAAAGATAAGGACTGGAACTTGAGAATCATAGCAGTGATATAAACATTCTTTGCTTTACAGGCAGTATATTCTTGTGCTCTTGAATTCTGCTACATTCTGGGAATCAAAACAATGCAAAGATTTTTAATAGATTAGGAAAAAAACATTGCGGAGCTTTGCTCCTAATCATCGCTAGGTCAACTATGTAGTGAAGACCGTTACTTTTGGACAGGTGAGTTTCCTAGTGGCTGACTCTTATTAGCAACAGAAGTACGATAATTCGGTCCTAAATTATTCACGAAAACTACCCCTTTCAGCAAAATAAATTTCGAATGCAAATTGAAGGATAAAACAGCAAATATTTTGTGTTGAGTTCTTATAGTTGTGTGTAGATAGAATCATTTCTATTGGTCAAGACGACGAAGCGTCAAGCGTTAAAGAGAGCGCACAGGCTCACGGAGAATATTTATTACAACTGCTCAGTTTCTTCACTGCTAGTGTCTATGATTTTCATTCATTATGTTCATTCTCAAAATACGGAGGTGAGTGCACCACAGACGTGCTTCAATGACGACCATCAATAGGAACGACGTCGCTGCTGCTTGCAACACCGCCACTCGAAATGACGTTCGTAACTTCAGGGTGGTGAGCTTTCTGTCAATTCCAGTTCTAGTTATTTTTACAAGCATTCGAATTGTATGTTACTCAACCACATGAATTTTCATTCATTAAAACATGCTGAAGAATATTTGTTGTAACTTTACTATCACAGTTTCCTGACTTTATTTCTATCCTATTCAATTTTTACTCGTGTTAACAACCGTATGAAGTGGCTATCTGCAACAGTTGTTTAAACGTAATCAAGTTTTACTTTCAAACACGGTCTTCTATTACTGCTGTTGGTATTCTGATTTCTATTGTAGATGTCAAGTTGTGAGTGGTAATTTTAAGTTAAGGAATCTCACCATAGCTTGTAAAAATCTACCCACCAGACTTAATTAACGGTGCATTGCTTCCGTCAACAACACAAGCCACTGACCAAGCAAACAGTGCAGTGCCTCTGCCAGCAACACATACATCAGAACAAGCAAACAGTGCAGTGCCTCTGCCAACAACACATGTACCAGACCAATCAAATAGTGCAGTATTTACACCGATTAGACTCGTATATGCACCAGGTAAAGGAAACAATGGAATGCCTCCGCCAATAATAAGTGCACCAAGCTTAATGACCAGTACCGTCACTAACTGTCAACGTTACCCTAACAGTCCGTCCCTCCAACAAACGCGAAGACGAGGTGCACTGCAGCTCCTGAGCAATGTAAATAATAAGGAGCACACTGCAGCAGGCACCTAGTGCAGAACAGTGCAGCTGCTGCGGTCCAGGGTCAATTATCGACCGCAGTTCACGTTGCTGCTGCACGGCAGTGGCTGCAGAGCGTGACGAGTGGAGCCACGCTTTGCTTCCTTGCTTTGCGGTGCTGTGCGACTGCGCCACCCACATCAATTTGCGTCACACCACTGATGCTGTTTTCATCGCTGCCGATATCAGCAATATTGGCTCCATTGCAGCATCTGTGCAGAGCAGAATTACGCGTCTGCGCCATAATTCTCGGAGGAAGAAAACAATTTGAAATTATTCATTTTAAGGAATGGTATCTGAAACATGTGAGTAGTCCATAGTTTTGGCATGCGTGGCGATGTTGATGTACGGTGTTACCTCTGAGGGTTTTCGTTCTAACATTACACTAATCCTACACAACAATTGGGCTGAAATGGTGAACTTGCAATGGCTAATACATTGCGTACTGTGCAATTCTACTAGTAGAACATCAATGAACGCTGCTGGATCACCAGATGGGGGAGCAATTGTTATTTTCTACGAATGGTTTTATCAATTTTTTAGAGAAACATAAAATCAACTCAAGTTTAGCTGGCTGAACTTTTCCCGTACCATATAATATTCAATTTTTTTTATTGTACAAAGTCCTTGCGTTCAAAGTGCCAAACATTTTTCCTTTTGTTTTTTATGTTTTTTCATGTTTTGGTAAGGTCACATTACCCTCACCGTAATTAGAAAGCATATAAATATTGTTATTTTACCTAAATTTGCTTAATTGGAAAGTAGGTAAATCTTTACTGGATCTAATACGTACATTTATGAAGTTTAAAGCATTTCTTCTATTTCCCAAGCTGAGTGTAAAGATCTATTTACCACGTCTCATTTTTCAACCACTTGTAAGTAAAAAAATAAATGATTATCTCTTTTTCACCTAACTGCAGTTTTTACAGTTCAATACTCATTTTCCAAATTCAACGCGCAAGCAATATCATTTACAAGTAGTTAACTTCGACAGAAGCTCATAATTCTCATAGTTCTACTCTTCGATAAACTACGACAGCTATTTTCCCTTGTTCACAAAATTAGCCAAAGAGCACAAGTTCTGTCTAGCAAATTCATTTGGATTTCAATGACCCACAAGGGCTTCAAAAATCATTGGCTTGTGAATCCGCACACTCCGAAAGCCATAAGAGATTATTTGACTCAAATTACCATTTCTCTCTTTTGATACACTTACAACTCCGGTAATTTAATTGAAAAATGTTATTTTTATTTATTGTGTGACCTTAAAATTACTTTCATGGAGTATCAACGTATTCCCTTCGTTTTTCTAACCTGCCACAGTGCCACATTTCAAAGTATGAAACGCAAAATAAAGCTGACGAACTTGCAAGAACTTGGTACCTTAGTCACATGTTTTCATGTTGACTTGCTGTCATTCTAATTTAGATGTAACACTCTATTCATTCTTACCATTGATCGAAATTGTTTGTCTCGTTGATTTACTTCTGTTAGTCAAATAAGTAATGGTATTGGTGATTACAAAATGTTCAAAACTTCTTTTATTGCATGGGTTACAGCATGGAGATTAACTATCAACCGTAATTAGATAAATTTAATGAGTTGAACGCTGAATAGTCTCGAACAAAATTATTTTTTCAGTGATTTCTTTATATGTAAAGCAGTCTAGGTTGCACAAAATTGTACTGCAATGCTCTTTTAAGTTACCTAGCACTACGAAACTACGACAGTGTTTTTTAAGAAACTGTGGATTGTTCAAAATGCATAAACTTCTACAACGGCAGTAAAAAGGCTAAAGTGCATTAAAAGTCAGATGTAAAGTTTTTTTTTAAATTACCCATTAAAATCACGATTATGGACATTTAAAATACTAAAAACGATATTGCAATTTGTGTCCTGGTATTTTTCCCTTTGATGTACTGGTCAGACTCAGGTCTTCAGAGAAAAACATTCTCTGTTCCCTGTCCAGTGGCACTACATTCCCCGCCGCAATGCACAACGTCGCATAGCGCAGTGTGAGCAGATACTTCTGGTGCAGAACTTGCACATTAGCGAATTTGATACCTCACACCCATCTCTAAAAGTCAAATTTCCCATGATATCTGAGTTTGAATTAGTCTGGACTACAGAGTACTCAATAAATAGAGCACTAAAGGCTGAATATGCAGCTTACTGGGCCAAAAATCTAGCGGGTTAGCAGAATTTTTTCCTTTTAGCTCAACAACGTGTATTTTGATAGGGTGAGTTTCAACATTTATTTTAAAATTTAAATCCTTGGTAAGGAGAGTGAGATGAATACTTCATTAGCACATTGTAGATTTTTCCACAGAAAAATTATAATCTATTTTCAAATACGCAGTACTTGAACATTCTAACTGGAAACAATGTTAATGATCAACTGATACAGTTTCCTAACATAGACACTACCACTCGTGTTCAACAAAACACGCTCAGAGTGAGCTATGTATCATTATGTAGAAATCAATGGCTTCTCGTGTGCGACCATGAAAGCCTGCAGGTGCTATTTCCTGTGAAAGAATTAATGGATCTCACTAACATCGTTTTAGGTTTGATGATACAGCTCATCTTTCTTTGCTGATAAATTTTTATTCCAGGAGATTATTATTAATTTAATACAATATATCAAAAATAGATAGTTATATGGCTTATTTGCGGCCCATTTTTTCGTAGGACAATGAAGATTTTTGGTACAAATGATGATGCAAATTCCTCAGTGACTGATATATTATATCGAAAATTTGCTTGTTTTATTCATATTTCTTATCTGCTGGGTTTATCAAAGAAATGAGCTTAGAACATTCAGGAAATCTGACAAAGAAATTAAAGTAGTATTTTACTAGATAACATACTGCAATCTTCATATCATTTTGTCGATAAATTTACAACATTTTGCAATAATCAGGATCGAACTTGCATGTCTTGCTATTGGGAAAGACCCACGCGTTTCTTAAGTATTCCGAGCCAATTCTTTAATGAAGCTTCTACAGAGGATGACAGCACTGAGTACCTCACTGGGTAAACGGAATACTTGCGTTGCAGTGCGTCTTCTGGGACAACAGTTGATAAAGGTTCCGGTACAGTAGATTGTAAATCACATTATGTGATAATAAGATAGCTTTTACTTTCTAGGATGAGATTTGAAAATACCTTTACTCCTGTTCTTTTGAAATTTTAAGAAGGATATTTAATAATGTTAATTAATTCGTTGTTATTGGTTGAAATTTTCGTAATGGAAGCAACAACAAAATAAGTGTTTCAATCATTCAAAACAAGTTTTAATTTTTATTGTCTCGTTTTAGAGTTAAATTTATGTACTGGGAAATGAGGGAACAGACAGGCGCTTTTCAAATCTTCTAACATCAGAATGACAGAAATTGCAGTAAAATTATACTTGATAGCCTCCTAGAATGCTGTCACGAAACAGTAGCTGGTGGAAACCAGTGAACATTGAAGGAATAAATCTATACCCAGCTACGTGATGACGAATGCGTCCTTTTGCAAGTTCTCAATGAATGAAAAACAGATAAAATGCGTCTTCATGAAGACGTATAACACAATATGAAGGCAAAATGAACAATTCTAATTTTTTTCGTTATTTTTGCGTTTTGATTTTAAAGGTCGTTTCAGACATGTGAATGAAAAACGCAGAAAGTATTTATTTCATGCTGTAGATTTCAGTTTTAACTAACCTTAGGGACGGCATTTTAATAAAATCATCTAAACTAATTGAGAAGTCACACTTTCTTTGTTTGATGCAAATAACGGATTGAGATACCGTTGCGAAAAGTTGGTACGCTAGTTTCTGCCATTTATGTTAGTATTGTACACACTGAAAAAAGTGTACCATTTTCCAACGACTTCACACTATGATTGGATAAATATTTACAGAAAAATGTATGTCCTAATGTTTATTCAATACTGGATCTGATTATATATGGGTATAGTTTAGATGGAGCAATTCCATCGGCTATTCCTGTTAGCGACACGATTTGAACTGGTTAGGAACTTCGCATGTTGATCCAGTAACTTGTACTGTGGACACAGTCATAATTATGTCCTATAAACTGAGGACATTCATCATTGACGTCTCCACTCAGTAAATAGAGGACTTCACTATCTCAAGACGGACTAGAGACGATCCTGCTTGACTTTAGTAGACATGGCCGGGCGAGTGACATTTAACTTAAATGCTGGTTTGTGTATTGTTTGGAATAGGGAGATCACGCTCACAATATAATTTAGTCCTTTCGTATTTTTTGACAACACTATGCACTATTCATATTGTCATTATTTATGCTCATGTTTTCGAACGAACAATCATTCATGAAGTTAAGGAACCCAGTAACTTAGTTGAAAAACGAAGTTGAATTAATTGCGTTTAACGTCCAATAATATAATTCATTCAGGCTACGTGTCACTACGTGTCTACGTGAGATTACGTTTTCGTGTCACTTTCGTTACAACTTGTAATCTCAGATATTTTGTTAAAGATAGAAGCTGTACACAGAGGCTTCAAACCTGTGACACACACAAGAATGATTTACCTTCGAGGAGAATAATTTTAGCTTCACTTTACAGTTACACTGTTAATTTTTCCAAAGTTATCTAGTGTTAGCTTTAAAAAATAATAACACATATTAAAAACTCTAGACACTTGTCAGGTTTTGACCGTAGAACTAACATACAAGAAGTTCTACCGGTAAATCATGAAAACAATACCAGTAAGTACAGCTATTGTAAGTTATGAAACATTTCATGATAATTGTTAGACTTCCTTGTAGAGCCTGTGCTAAATGCAGAGCTTGCTCTCGCTGAATTTTTCTTCAGAAACAAAATCCTGTGAAGGATTCATCCTTAACACTCATCATAAATGATATGTATGTTTTATTAGAAATGTTTACGTGATTCACGGATGAAACTCGTTTCAAATTCTGGCAGTAAAATATTTCTTCTAGTAACAATAACAGGAGCTAAAGACAGTTTGGCACATCGCAATCTTGCAACATCAAAGAAAAATTGAAGTTCTTAAAATCATCGAAATCTTGCTACTGTAAGATAAATCCAGGGTAATTATTAGAGTACAACCTCTAATTAGATTCAGCATCTCTATACCACAGGCTTAAACGCAGGATAGGTAGTCTAAAAGCCCAGTAGCCAATAGGCAATCGGCGACATGAAAATCTACACTCCATGTTGGTAAAAACATCCATATATCTACTATGACTAGTTCAAGACAACCCCAGAAAATACATCAGCGACTCAGACTGACACGACATCACCACGTCGCCCCAAATACATTTTGCAAGAAATTCACACCCAAACAATTCCCCCTTGTATGAATACACGAAAATGTTTTGGAACATAGAAAACACGCACCCAAAACTTACTTTGTTTCTCACATTTCCACGAAACATCTCACAAAGACCTTATAGAGCCTTCAAAAGCTTAAAAAAAGCATGCGGTACTCCAACCATATTTGCGCTTAACACAAGCCCTGCGACGCAACGTCTTAATAACACGCACCTGATACACCGGGAGTATCATGTGCTGTTTGTACGAACGTAACCAGCCCCAATCCGCTTTTTGCATGATACGAACTTTAGACATGTAGAAACATCCACGATGAACATATAGTGTAAGTAAATTTGTCCGAAGCCTTATTGAGATCCCATATACCACCTCTGTATAAACCCAAGTGGCAATCCTCAATTCCCTGCAAGTAGCAAATTTTTCTATTCCACTCTCGTATCCATTTCTGTTTCTCGACTGTTCACGGAACACCCTGTGTCAAACTCTCTCATGCTCTTCCTACTTGCACCGGCCACCCACAACACTTTCACCAGAACGGTCAGTGTCAACAGCTCTGTCTCTCTCTTTCAGTCTCAGCGCTTTGCTCCGTTCAGCCAAACCGCTACCGGCGTCTGCTCTGGAGACAACCTCCAATAGGTTTTTCCTAGTATTTTTCAAAGTACTACGCCGGGTTTCTTCACAAGAATACCTCACCAATGCTTCTTAACGCTTGCTGCATACAAGGTTGGGCTACATCAAATGGCACCTGACACTGAGAGCAGTCCTAGCCCTTAATTCGACAGCACACAATCGTCTAATGCAGCAGAGGCACAACACCAAGCACAAGTATAGGACTTCAGTATACGTTATTCAAACTATCTTCGTGTCATCATTTCATATTCTGGCAGGTAGTCCTTCCTTACTTTCCAAATACTTTAAGCCAATATTGAAATGGTATTTGGTTCGAGAAAAATATTCAGTGGGCACGAAAATGATATTAAAAATGACTAGGAGCTGAGACATCTAGAGGCTGGAAAATGACATCAAACTCAAAACTCCAACTTGTCAGGTAGGTCTATTTCTTAGTGAGGTTATAAATACATATAAAAAACATCATTACGATGTCATATTTTTCAAAGCCATACGTTATATATGTTGCACAGATGAGAAACACTTTTTAGAACATTCAGTTTTTGAAATTATAGTTCACCATAAACAGGGATACATTTCATGTATTTTTGTTGCAAAAAGCGAATTAACATGACGTAATTATCACGTCCCGAGTTGAGTGGTTTTATGCATAGTATTTTGCTGGCGAAATATTAACTCAGTCTGGTCTTGCAAAAGTCTTGTTGCACTTGCAGAGATGCCGGAGCTGCATCTGAGTAGGCTGTCGTAGCCAAATTTACTGGGACAAAAGCGCGTAGTTTTTATTACTGAGTACCATATTTATTCAAACACTTCGTACACACCTCAAAATGGGATAAAAAAACATTCAACACTACTGAAGATATTACTTTTTCTTGACAGTGGGAGAGCAAAACAGAAAAAGCGCTGTAAGGCTTCATCCTGCTGTTATTTGCAGTGAACAGTATGAAACACGGAAAATGAGTTCTCTCTAAAATATCTCGTCTCCAAAACTCAGTTAAATTTACGCTTAAGAATTCTGGATCATACTATAAGGCCGGACAATGGAATAAACACTGCGTTTCATTTTTTGTTGGTAGACCTACACTGCGTTATGGAGATAGAATTTTTGTGACATGCAGCGTGTGCTCATAATTCTACTTAACTAGACACTTCTTGTGAAAATTCCACGGTTTAAAAATGATTAAATTACGGATTTTTCGATCCACCATTGCGTTATAAGTTTGATTATATTTGTCTAATTTGAAATTAATATGAAAACGAATGTGCTAAAGATTTATGACGAATTATTTGGTTTCAAATAACTATTTTTCATGAATATATACAGGACCTCTATTCTGTATCTTATCGACCGATAACATGGCCTAGATAGTACCTGTGGAAATTTCAAGGTTTAAAAGTAATAAAATTAAGAATCTATGAAATAAAATTCATTTTCAGTTTTTCCCGTCGTACTATCAGAACCTGAATATTTTTCATGAATATATACTAAACTTCCATTTTGTATCTTATCAACCGATAACATGGCCTTGTAGGGGAAGAAGACTGATGATTGAAAAAAATGGCGCATTTCGTAGTAATCCGGTTCCTTTACATAATATCCACAATACAATGCTTATAATGCGGACAGGTATACCCGTTCTGATTTTAGTTAAATTATTTTTCTTCAGTAATATATAAGACGTAACGGGAGGGACACATGCAGAGAAAGTTGGAGATACACTGTTTATTATTCCACTGTATAATAATACACAGTTTGTTGCTTGCTTGCTTGGTCTGTTTCTCTGTCACGCTCCTGAGGATTTAGATAGGAGAAAATTCGGTAGGGTATACATGTATTGCCAGGATTGTATTGTGGATACCAAAGGCACATCCTTCAGTGTGGAAACTCTTTCGCAAAGCCCGTCTCCACTGGCAAATCAAACGAAAAAATTCAATAAAAACACGTGAATTTTCACGTGTGGGTCTGCTAATTTATGCAGACTATACAGTTCCAGTCGAAGCTCCACAGTTAAGATTTGATTAATTTGAAATTATCATAAAGACGAATGTATCAAAGATTTAGGACGAATTATTGAATTCAGAATTAATATTTTTCATGAATACATACAGAACTTCAATTCTGTATCTTATCTACCGATAACATGGCCTAGATAGTACCCGTGGAAATTCCGCGGTTTAAAAGTGATAAAATTAAGGATCTATGAAATGAAATATATTTTTAGGTTTACCGATGGCACTATCAGAACTTAAATATTTGTTATGAATATATGCACAAGTTTCATTCTTTATCTTATTTACCGATAAGATTGCTGTGTAGAAGAAAAAGACTAATAACGGGAAAAACTGAGATCAGCACTATATTATGAAATGCTAGGTGTCTCCTTAAATAAATAAATTATAATATGTATTTTTTTGTGCGTAATTTCGCCTATTTTATTACAATGAGACCTCCTTGAACACTGGTAGTTAAATCCGTACACTTTCAGGTATTCAGATTCTTAACCACTGGAGTTAAATCCGTAGACTTTCTGATTAGGTCTGAGAATGTGTTGCTTTAAGTTTTTCCTTCAAATGCATGATATCAAAACCCGTTATTTTTAACGGGCATACACGCTGGTATTATACAGTTATCAAGTCTCTTTGGTATCCACAATACAGTGCTTATAATACATGTATACCCATTCTGACTTCATGTCAACAATTTATCTTCAGTAATAGATAGGAAGTAATGGAACGGACACACACAGATCCAGACAGAGAAAGAGAAAGAGAGAGAGATGGAGATACATAGTCGATTACATATGTAGATAGTGAAGCAGTAACGTCAAATGAAGAGGACATTATGTGATTCTAGTGAAATTTTGCAATGCAATGAAGTGCTTCTAAATGTACCATTGATATAGTATCAATACTGCCTTTGGTGTTCTATTATCCGCGTTTTTACAGAAAAAACTACTGATAAATGAAAAGATCGTGGAAGCAACTACAATTATTTATATTCAGGCACAACTAATAAATATTATTCTACATAAACATTCCAGATCTACTCGTATTTACTCACCAGTGAAAAGCTGAACAAAAACTTTTTTAAACATAGGCTTAAATTATTTATTAAAATAAATTTGTAGTTTACTCAGAGTGTTTCACTCACTTTATATCGAATAATAGATGTCCCACTCTACGTCATCTTAGTTCTGTAGAGTTTAGAGGAAGTTCTAATGCAGTATTTCTGGCAACATTTACTTTGAATAGCGACTAGTAAATCACGGAGAGTTTTCTCAATTTCTCAATACATGTATTAAAAAATTTAGAAAATTATTAAAATTATGAGGTATTTAAACTAGAAATGCGTTTGGTTAAATAGTTAGTTAAATTTAAAGATATTCCAGTACCACAACGAATTAATCAGCTGAAAATTCTTTTGCAACTCTCAGAAACTCTAAAGAATTTAAGTTTTTGCACTAAAACGTAGCATTATGTTCCCCTCATTTTCCCCCGAAGCTTGGCGAGCAGCAGTTGTTGTGGCGGGCCAGATTCTCATTGGACAAAAAGTTTCTCAAACTCCTCACCCTCTTCGACCTGCACGGCAGCGCTGGTACTATGAAAGTAACGCAGAGCCTCCTTGTAGGTGTGGATCAGTGAATATGTTAGTTTGCGTGAATAAGATCTGATGTTTTTTGCTGTAAAAATAAATGCAAAACTGATACGAGGTGTTATTTAAAGATAAAAAGATCCTGACCTTTCCTCCTGTGAGGTGAGTTCTGATTGAAAGACCGAGTAACACTCGAGGAAAGTATCATTATCACGATCCAATAACGATTCATCGTGTTTTTTGTCATCATTTTTCTGGCAGGTAGTCTTTCCTAACTTTTCATATACTTTAAGCCAATATAGAAAATGTATTTAATTATGTCGGAAAGGATATTCAATGGGCAGCCCTATCACATCACATTTTATTATGATATGATCCAGCCCTTTCAATAATTCAATAATATCAACTATCTTCAAATCCTTGATAACTAAAACAAATATTACGCTAATTTATTGAAAAATATCCATTTCGACAAACATGCATTCAAGTTAAGAATACTGTTTATATTGCTTACTATAGAAAATTTTTTAACGCAGAGTTTCCTTGCGACAGTCTGAGCTCTTTTATGCTGAGAAGTTGTGTCGGTCGAGCGCTGCTTGGCCCAGCAGTTGGAGCTTAATGGACTCTAGGACTCAAGACCAAGTAATCTAGGATCCGAGCACGTCTCTGATCTCACTCGTAATGGATCATGACCAACAAGGAAAAAATATTTCAAATCGATGCATGGAATTGCTTGTCAGCGGAATGAAAAATGGCTTGAGTACATAAGTAAGTAGGCAGTAATTTTGAAACAGTGATGGCAGACAAGCGGTGACTGCGGCGCCGCCTGAACAACAGGCATTCATTGTTCCTTGAGCGACCACAAAATGAAATCATTAATCTTTTCCTTAACAAAGAAGAACAAACGAAACTGATGAAGCAATGAGGAATAAGTGCTAGGTTTACAGAATTCTTACAGTTTACTCAGGATAATTCATCTCTTAATCTACTGCATTGAGATCAATACACAAATTGGTCTGTAGTTTTCTCATTACAGTATTGTATCTTATTGCAGTTTTAAATTACATGAACGTAGTATTACTGCAGCTATAATTTCTCTGCGGTAAAAGCAAGCACTCGTTCCATAAAATTATCTTGTAGATTATAAAATAGCAAGCAAAAAACTTCTTCGTTTTAGAATTTTATTTAATGCGTGTTTGGGATGTACCAGACTTTTCGTTCGCGAAAATCTCGATTTTTTATTCTCTTTAGCTTGAAATTAATTTATTTATATCACTTACAGTAATGTTCTATCAGAAATACATGGGATTACTTGCTATGGTCTTTGTGATCACAAGCTGGAAACGAACGATGATTAATTCAGACCTCAGACATCTCAATACTTCATGCTGAATTTTGCTTCTTTTTTATTAGGGGTACCGAGCCCTGTTCTCTTTTCTTTCCTGTTTTTTTTTCTTTGACTTTGAGTTATTGGAGCAAGGAAAAACTGTAACTACAGACCTTTACTGTGTGCAACTCGAACGTCTAAATGCATTGTTACCTAAAAAATGTTCTGCTCTAGTGAACAGGAAAGGAGTCATTTTGCAACACGATAACGCTAGACCCCATTCTGCCAAACAAACTACAGAAAAATAAGGTCCTTAGGTTGGGAAGTTCTTCTTCACTCACCATACCTGCCAGATGTTGCTCCTTCAGATTTGCACTTATTTCGTTTTTTAGAGCATTTCATCAGCAGAAAAAGATTCCCAAATGTTCACGAGGTTGAAACAGAGTTTAATTCCTTTATTTCTTCCAAAGACGTTATTTTTTTTTTTGAAAGGGGGATTAAAAATCTCCCAAGTAGATGGACAAAGGTTGTATCTAATGATTGTGACTACTTTGTTTACCATTGAAGATTTTTCAGTAATAATTCTTTCAATTATTATTAATAACAAAAATCAGGACAGAATTTTCCGGTATCTTTAATATAAAAAAGGTATAGAGCGACATCTACTTCATTTACACAGGGAATAAATTACGGTGTGGAAACTGCAATAACAAAAGAAAAACTTTGTTATCACAGACAGGTTATTTTGAAGCTTCATTTTTCGTATTTTGTGCACGCATTCCGGCAAAGATTACGGCAATAAGAACAATTATTGCACATCAACCGTCGGCATCCAGCGCTGCTGTGCGGTGCATGTCCGCTTCATAGCAGCTCGACAGGTTCAGTTGTGCCAGCACTGACCTTCATAGTTTGCAAGATGTGCACGTGACAAAGAAGCTCACAATCACTAAATCTTTGTGTAAAAATTCGATATGGATATCAACAATTAGTGTCATTTTAGGAAGATCATGTCATCAATTACTGGAACATTTATGTTACGTCATCAATCTTCCAATTAGTGTTATAATATTTTAGATACGATGCGTGAAAATGAATTTAAAATAACTATGAGATGAAAATGTACTGTTTCACATGATAGTTTCTTGAGAATAAGTTCTATTAAGAGAATTTAAAGTAGAAATTGATGAATTTGTCGGTAGATAAAGTATAATTTTTTGTGTTGGACTGAATACGTTCTCAACTATACCAGATTGAATGGGAATTATCCATAGTGGATTGATTTCGCTTTCGTGATAGTAAAATAAATGTATTGAATATTTTAGGGGTCGGGATGCATTATTTTACTGGGCTAAATTTGTTGAATATTCTGGTGCGGTAAATTTATTATCACTGCGTTTTGAATGCATTTACTATCATTATGAATTAGATACCTTGTTATTATAATTGTCTTAATACTTTGAGTGTTTTAGTGGACTGTAGACATGAAAATGCACTCGATGTATACATGCTACTATTATGGACTAAATATATTCACAATTAGGTTGAACTAAATTGTTTACTGATACCGTGCATTGACAACGCTGATTTTTTTCAAGTAAATTCCATCACGAGCATTTGGGTGAAGTGTCTTTCGAATTTCCGTTTTATTTACAGTGGAAGGAAATAAAAGTTCGTAGAAGAAGATTTTTTAAGTTAATATACATCTTACAAATCGAAATAGTTGTTATTCATCTACATCTATCTACTGCTAAGAATGACCGTCGTGTGTTTATATATTTACTAGTGTAGCAGTGCCATGAAAAATGATGGCAAATACTGTTGGATAGATATTAAATAAAATTACGTATAAGAACACAATGCAATATATTTCAAAACCAATACAGTCACATTACATATGAAATTGCTAAGATTGGTAGGAATGTTTGAGCTTACATGACGGGTGGTAAAATATAACATACTTGACTTGGAAACCTGACTGAAATGGCATGGGACTTCGGTATTACGGCATGGGACTTCGGTATCACGGCATGGGACTTCGGTATTGAACCAAGAATGGGCCAAACGGCTCGTTCCTATTGCCTTATTCTATTCTATTCTATTCTAAATAAATCTCCACGAAATGCAACCTGGATGATGACCCATGAAATAGCCACGTATCCACCACTAAAAACACCTCATACAAGGCACTTCAGATATCTTACACTTCAAATAACACTAATATTATAACTTTTATTGTCCCCATAACCATGATATATTAATATCATATAAGAAATCAAAAGAAAACACAAATTTTCCAGTAGTGGAAGGGGGAATCATCATTCATGTCAGATAAGATGAAATGAAAGATGTCTTCATTAACACTTATGGAAACTCAAGTCTCACATTCCTGAGTTGAGAGCTTCAAGGAAAGAGTAAGATACAACAAAAGCGTTTAATTAAAAGCGTAGACTTGGAAGTTACGAGATGCCTCAGCGCCGACGCTTCCTTAACTAAAATAACAAACTTTGCAAGGCGCCTGGACGCTCGCTGGCTGTGCGTTAAACTTTACAAACTCATTCGAGATTATTAATAAATTCAGCGCTCGTTGTGCAGGAAATGAGTGTTCAGGACTCAGTAGTTGAACTTTCACAAGGCATGATTATTCATAGGCTTAACAGAAACAAAAACTCTGTTTCAAACAGAAAAACGAAGAAATTAACAATGAACAAAAATTAGATTTGGAGCGAATTCATTCATTAGCTTCATTTATTAGCTAATTTGTGTCCTATAATTATTCAGCCTTGATAAACTGATTGATTTTCGACCGTATTTCGATGCTAAAATTCAATTGGGTAAATATATAATGTTTGAATAATTATATTTCTCTTCCTACTCAGCACAACAAAAAAGAAAAAAGCATTACTTAATTTGCTTGAAATTCTTTCTTAATTTCTAGGCAATAAAGTCTACGTACTAAATAGTTGACAACCCTACTTCGATAATTTTTTACGGAAGGCAAAATAATGAAGTTCTCCAAGAATTTCTTCTGTGCCAAAACTTCCCTAGTGAAGCCTCCTTTAAAATGACATGATAAAATATAATCGACGACTTGCTGGCGCTTAGTCTTATCTTCAGTGCTTGTCAGGAATATCAGGCTTTCAATTTTGCATATCTTATATTGGTCAGCAGCAGCTCACAAGACCTGATCACTTCCAGAAATGCTTGCGAGTTGGGTTCCCAGAAAAAACTAAAGTTCTATTACTAAGAAAGAAAAAACTCCATTCGGCTTTAGAGACCGAGCAAATGAAAGTAAGCTTCCCATTTGCTTCTCTGCCCTGAGAAGTACCATCTATTTTGCCCGCTTTGGCTGCTCGTTTTTATCCTCCATGAAGACGTTTGGAGGTGACACTCATAAAATCTCAGGTAATTAATTAAGCTAGTTATGTATTCCTCTCGGGAATTCGGCTGTCCAAATTGATCTGGTCATCGTTTTTTGTTAGTTGGATAATACCTCATTTTCGCTTGCCGACTGAGAAGCTTCTCCGGCCATCTCCCAGACGATATTAGTCCTACTGAAGGAGTCTTGAAGGGAAGCTAAAACTTGCACAATTAACACATCTTAAATGCCATTTTAGGTTATGCAACCTTGTTAAGAAATTGTCAATATTCTTGGTACGTAATGAAAATAGAATAGAAATCTTCATTGCAGGATGTAGAAAATGATTCGAAAAAGCATGTGTACCGTCCAACGAAAATATTTTAGAAATTTTATAACAGTCATGCACTTATTAGTACCATGAAATTTTGACCAAAAAGTTCGAATGCATAGCAATTTGTTTAAAATCTCACCATGCACTAGCGCAAAATACTCAAAAGGCAATAACTCGATTCCAGCGGCTTACCGACAGTGGCGTGTGCATTTCTACTTCGTCTTGTTCACGCACAGGCAACTGAGCAGGAGTAGAGGAGGAGAGTGAAGACATGTCAAGGAATAACTACCATTACGTCTAACAGTGTCCAGTAACCACCATTACTGCTACTTTTGCTCTATCTACCTTTTCAGTAGAGAAAGGTTAGAGTGAAAGGATGAAGAATAACACTAACGCTCATAGTTATTACCTTTTAACCACAGGCACAAAGGCGTTATTTTTTCGCATAGGAAAGCGACCGTTTTACGTGTGTAGGATTTTACCATTTGACAGTCCTTCACATAATCAGTAATATTAACAACCTTGCTTTTTTTTTATTGATATTGTGTTAAAGTTGCTTCCGAATGAGGCACTACCAAGGACATAGTTGATTTAGAGATAAAAATAGTTTTAACCCGCATTCCTGTCTTAATTACTCATGTACTTTTATTATTTTTACCCTTCCTTTTTCTTTAATGAGCTGTAATTACCGTACATATATTTTCTCACACAGTGCAGTTTAAATTGGGGAGACTCAAAGAGCAAAACTATTTATTTCATTTTTAACAAGATAACATTAACATGTTTTAGACTTTTATTTTAATTCTATACATGTTTCCTTTATCAGAGTAATTTGATCACATTTAAAAGTCAACATATATTATATTACATGTGTGTATCTATCGGGTGCTCAGAAGACACTTTCCCATCCAGATTCAGGTTGCATCACAAAGATGGAGCTTGGGAGCAAGAGCAGTTTGGCCTCTTTTTTTTGGATGATTTGATGAAGTTCATGTGAAGTGCGTGAGGCCGCACAGAACTGACTCAAGAAAACTGACTGCCTGCCTCAAAGACAGAGATACAATAAAAGAAGCACGGAATTTGGTTTAAATCTACGGTTGCATCACGAGGCAAGTGTTGCACACCGACAATAGATTTACCCAGCGAACAAATAGGTCCACGCCGCTTCGTAGAGCTGAATCAACTGCGACGGAGGTCCAGATTCAAGGAATCAGGTCATCTGGTTACCACGCACATGCCACAACAGTAATGAGAAGACACAAACTGGTCATCTAGCAAATACGAAAAACGATCAATAACAGAACTACCTCAGTCTAAGATGATATAGGCAACAGGAATATGATCAAACAAGGACACAATGAGAACTGTGAATACTTCTTACTGAAGTTTATTTACCCTCTCGGGGGGTCCAAAAGCCACTTTACGGGCCAAGGAAATTCAAACAGTAAACAGTGGTAAGATGGTGTTTAGGATAATGCCATTTAAGAAAGTGTGAGGTTACACGCCGTTGAAAGTCATAGACCCAGAAGAAATTTATTATTAACTTTGATGCACAGTTCGAGGAGCGAGTGGTGACTCATGTCCAAGGGCTGAGGGTATTACATCTTTTGATAATTTTAACTTAGTATTAACTTAGTAGTAAGTGATTTCACTTATTATGTAACACCATTTAGTTACGCAGTTCAGTAAGGCATCAGTAGACTCATTTTAATGAGTTAACTAATTTAAACATGAATATATTGGGATTTTAAATGTAAACGCAAAATTGGAAAAGGAAAAGAGTTGCAGGCCCGCAAAATTGAAATTGTAGGAAGCAGAGTAGCAGCAAGAAATTATGAATTAGTTAGTGGCCTGTGACAGAGTTTCTGGCGGAAACACTTTGCATTAGATGGATGACGTTTATGCCAACTGTAAATTTAAAAAGGTTTAGGCATGAAAGCGAGCGTCTCTCGTCATTGCCTTAACAGGTAAATCTCTTCATTTAGCCAGAAACGAAACACAAACCATTATATGATACATCCCTCATGTTTCAACGAAATAATAAGAACCTAACAGGAGCTTAAGCGACCGACCACTACACTCACTGAAGACTCCAGAGGGGAATGTACTGACTAGAGCGTATAGGAGGAATTTTCCAGTCTTCGAATCTGTTATTAAATTTGCTTCAAGCTGTTAAAGACGCCATCTGTAGCTGAAATTTTGAAGCTTTAGTATAATTCTTGTTAATTTTTTTTATGAAATTAATCAGCTTCAAGCTGCTTTAGTCGATGTTATTGCTATCTTATCTTAGAGTAGATCAGAGTTAACCCGCAGATTCAAGATGTGGTTGAAACCAACACTTTATGGAAGGATAGTATCATATTATGTTCGTTAACTTGAGTTTAGAGTTTCTTACCATGAAACCGAGAATTTTACTCGCGTTTTTACTCTTTTTATCTACTTGCTTGCCATAATTACGATCGTTAGCGATAGTCTTATAACGATCTCTGTGTTGATTTACTACATAAATTATTGTCTCGCTTGTTGAATACTGATTATTTGTTACAAAGTGCATTATTGAAGCTTAAATTATAGGTTTCTGCTCATTGGAGAAATCGTTTGAGGTCTGTTCGAATACGAGTAGTTACTCAGCCTCGACAAGTGGACGCTTTGTGCAATTTCCTGTCGCCTGAAAACTTGTTGATTTTACTGATGATTCTGAGGTCAAGCTTGTTGACGTGGATAATGAAGAGAAGCGGGCCTAGGCCGCTCCCTTGAGTGACCGATACTTGATGTCACGTGTCCAGTCGCTTAATTGTTCATGCGTCGTCGCTCGCTGAGTGCGACCGGTGTGCCAGGTAGGTAACCATAAGGAATAATTTTCTTGCATACTCTGGACATATACTTTAACTGTAAGTCTTTTGTAGGAGTTTTAACGACAATTTTTTGAAAATTGAGATGTGTGAGATTTGCGGTTTTCGTACAGTCGTAAATGCGGTTAACTTCTAATAAATCGAGGATGTTCATGAGACATCTACGTTTGTCCTGGAATGCAGGTTGGGTATTTATAGTCAAGTTTTGTGCTTGCAGGTGTCTTGTTAATAGGACTTTGAGAAACATTTCTATTAATTTATCGGCGACCAACGTTCTGCTAGTGATACATAGGGGCTCATTTGTTCTTCTTTTTAACAAGAAGTGGCATGCACTTGCTTGCAATCCTAGGGAAAAAGTTTCATTTTGAGCTATCGATTCGGGGAGTTAATTGGTCAGATCCTGTCGATTTACACGTGCACGAGTTTAAGAGGCTGAGCTCTTTGTCTATCTCATCTTCAGGAAATATTACGTCTGCCTGGGCGGTCTCGATGTTTAATTAAGGCTTGAGGCTCATGAATTTAAATTTAATCCCGAGTGAAGATTGAGGTTACGTACGCATATGTGGCTATGGCTTTATATTTGTATTGTTGTCCGGACCGGTACAGCCATTTGGATCGATCAATGGTCCGACCGAGTCTCTTTTGAGTTTTATTTAATTCACATACATGCAAAATTTTTCAAGTTTACTTCTGCTTGTGCTACAATCGTTATTTGTTTATTTCCCATTGTATATTTTATATTTTCCTTTACGACCCTACACGTGTGTGATGTGTTTTGATGCTGAACTTCTGTTTGGAAACTTTTCAGTTCTTTATAATACTGTTGTTTGGCAATTATGAATTTTTTATTTATTTTGAAATGCAAGGAAGATTATTGGTTGGCTTGAGTCGTTCCGTTGGAAGATTATGCTCAGTAGCTGCTACAATTTTATCCCTAAGTATTATAAAGGATACTTAAGCGGTTTTATTTCTCATTAGTTCTTTGCAATCAAAACTCCCGAGTTCCTTTTTCATGAGGATGAAGTTCGCTTGCAAGTTGTCTAGAGCGTTTTTCGCTATCATAGTATTGACGTCATGTCCTAAAAGCGTGAAATCAATTTTATGGTGATCTATTATTATGCTTGTCAAATTTTATACCATTTGGTTCGAGGTCAGGGGTCATGATGATGAGGCTTAAAATATTTTTCTATTTCGTCGCCTCGATGGCATGCTGTTGCAAATATAAAGCTACCAAGAATAGCAAGTACCTCTAATATACAATAGAAAGAATCTTAAAAATGGTTGACGCGTCAATGGATGCTTGTTTAAGGAAATTTTTAATTGTAAGATTTTTTAATACATAACATGACTTGTTGGCTTTTAGAGAAATTCAAAACTCCTCAGATTTAGAAAAATAATAAGAAAGGAAATCAATTTAATGATTACCGTGAGAAGGACATTAAAAACGTAAGAAGCACTAAATATGCTTTATTCTAAGAGTCACAAAAAATGTAAACGGACTGCTTGATAAATTCGGAATCCTAATTGATTGAGAAAATTAAAAACAGTACCCAAACTATTCAAAAATAGTAAAATTAAACCCAGTAAAACAGCCCGATTAAATTCTCAATTACTGGAATACTTCGACACAGGACTGCCAATTGAATAAGATACGCAATATAATTCTGACCGCTAGTCAATATTTTAAGTCATGGAGATCGTGCATCAAAGTTCAGCACTTGCAAATAACATTGGAGAATCTGGCATCGGTAGATAAAGAACGAAAATGGAACACTCATACACAACTCGTTTATAGACAATGCTTGCAGTCTTTATCAAGACAAACAAGAAATACATTGCAGGACATTAAAGACAATAAAGCACAACCCAGGAAAGCTCATATTGTTTCCTTGCGGAAGTTTTAATATGACAGAATAATCATTGTGTGGCTCAGTTTTAGCAGCGTAATGCGACACCAGTTTTCTGTCATGTCCTTTACCGCACGTCAATCACTCGCTAGTGAGACCAAGTCAGTCTTGTTTTCTGGCACCGTCTAGCGCGGTACTGCATAATGAGCAAAATATTTGTACAGGAATATCCACAGAAAGCACGTTTGAGCACACGCATTTGACCTACTGCCACCAGACAGCATCGGAAATACATGTCCGCAAACCATGATGTCGAAATAGACCCTGCATGCGTTGGATTTAGATTGATTTAGATGACATAGATTACCAGCCTTGAAAAATTTGTAATGCACAAAAATGACCGGAAAGCGAGGTAGATGTTTCCCTACCCAACATGTAAAATTACCAGGAGATGAAAAAAATTAATGAACAATTACTAACAATAATTAAAATGCGTGCCCACTCAACAGGGAATAATTTTAGCCCAGTCTTCGTTGATTCTCGTAAAAAAGTTTACGTTGAATCTATAATAAGCTGATTTTAACATTAATACAATTTTTCCCCACATAATTTGCTAACCCTGACTATTATGGTGTCGTCATGTATAGAAAATAGTATGCGTGCAGTACCGGACAATAGTTTATACGCTATTTGTTAAATATGTCGAAAAGGTTTTGATATTTGCATCATGGTACCGAAAGGGTTAATGAGACCAGCTGAGAGACGTCTGCCATTAAGATCTAACTATGTTTCATTGAAAGCTATGAAGTTGTGCGACAACGTTGACACAATGGATTGAATTTCCTGCATTTTTGGCAGGAGGCTTTGTACGTTATTTTTGCTCTTTCTTTACTTGCAATTGAATTCTGGAGTCTGTGTTTTATCCTGATATGCGTTCATATCTGTTGCTTTCATTTGGTAGTGCAATAATACAGTTTCACTCGAGTTATCCCAATTGATGTGTTCAGGCTGCCGATAGTTTTAAGGCTTTACAAGTGTTTCTTGCAGTGCTAGAAATGTTTGCTGCAGAGGTGAAGTTAAGTGATACCGTTGTGTCAGGGGCACTGCTCGATTTTTGGCTTGCTCATGTCAGGTGCGCTGTTCATTCCCTTCCCCGTTGGAGTGTAGGGTAGGATGCGTTATGTGATCGCAGTTTGTATGGACAAGAACGTGTTATTGTCGAACTCTATATTACTTTCCTACGTCGTCAAGGAACGTTTGATTCCGTGTTGGAAAGATTACAGCCGTCCGAATTTTACATGCATTTTCTTGTCCACCGTGGTCGAGTGGTCTACGGCCTGTGTGGTGTATCAGGTCTCTGCTTCATGCAGAAAGACTGCAGGTTCGAACCCGGCCATGGACACGAGTTGTTTCTTGAACGCGGGCGTGCGCTCAACCCGCAAAGCACTCAACCGTCCCGCCCATGGACACGCCCATCAACCTCCCGGGATTTCGTCGCATGGAGCTTCACCATCACCCTTACTTTTAGAATGTTAACCTTAACAATTTGAAAAACCAATGTACTTATGTATATGTACTGTGTACTCTATTGGAATAATAAAGTTTTTTTTGTTTGTTTGTTGGTGCTCTGAACGTACTTTCAATTTGTCTGCCGAATTTTGTATACTGCCAATTTAGTGTTTTTTGGTTGAGGAGGCCAGTCCATATGCAATTGTGGTGTCAAACTAATTTTGGGAGTGAGTTATTATGCCTGGGCGCTCCAAGCTTCTCAATCTTGGCTATTGTATCGGACTTGAGGTTCTTGTTTCAAGTTCATCCTGAATTGTTGGTGAAGTGTTCTTGCAAGAAGTGGCAGCAGTTTCTCAAACGGTAGCAATAGTCAGTAAACATCCTAGTCTTGCTCTTGCAACTTTGTTAAGATAGATTCCATCATTTTTAGATAGATAATTTCGTCCGATGTATTGGGACGTAAGGTCTAGGTAGGTGGCACCCTCTTTTTTGCACATTTCAGTAACTGCGTTGTTTATGAGTTGAATTTGAGAGTTTTGATGTCTTCTTTGTTCACGGAAGAATACTTTTTAAGATATTTTTCTTTGATATGTCTTGGACATTTCGGATTAGAGTTGTAAAATCATGTAAGAGTTGTTGTTCTGATTGCCGACTTGTTATTTTGTGTCCTGCGGTGAACTATGACTACGTCTTCTTGTGTGCATCGTAGTTGTTCTTCTAATAAGTTGGTAGCTTTCATCACTCGTACTTCAGGTCTGCAGAATTTCCAGTCCTGAGGAAAACATCGAAAGTGTTGTAACTGGAATGCACCTCGTCTCTGTTACATGTGGATAACTCATCAGTGCAGGTTCCTCCTATCACTTTTTCATGTATTCTGGTTTGAATAGAGACTTTTCCTACTTTTTTAAACTCCTGCTTATGCAGTGACGCGCAAAAGTATTCAATACATCGAATTATTGGGAACATCTCAAATTCTAATCAAAAATATTAGCTCAAACGAACATCAATTATTTATTTCAATGTAAATAATAAGTTCTCATAAGGATACTGAGAATCAATTCATTTTTTATTATTTAATGAGAAAAATATCAAAATTGTTAACGCAAAAGTATTCAATACCTTGTATATCATATATTTTTAGAGATATTAAAATAATTCAATTTGACATTCACTTTAATATGATATGAGTTACTTTCATGTTGATACAAAAACATTTCAGTCAATCACGGACGAACGTGTGTTGTCATCCACCCATTTGAACCGGTAACCTCCATTGTGAACATTTGAAGCAACAGGCAGTGTAATTTTTGATTATTTAGGTATTTTTAAGTCGAAAGAGTTACCTAATGCCCTTCGGAAACATGTAGCGAACCTGTACAGAGAAGGAAAGGGGTTCAGGGAGATATTCCAGGCTTTGAAAGTTAATGTAAACACGGCTGGGAGAGCCGTGGAAGGAAGACTGATTCTGTAACCAATGCGTCCAGGAGCGGCCGTCCGAAGAAGATCAATGGTGCAAAAGAAAGATTAGTCATCAGAAAAGTGGAACATAATCCATTTGTGACTCCTAACGAGATAAGAGAAAATTTACAGAAGGCGTGCAGTAACTGTCAGTAAAGACACCCTCAGTCGAACTTTTCACCCGAATAGCTTTAACTCGAGGTCACCAAGAAAAACTCCTTCACTGAAGAAGAAACCTGTTTTTAACCATTTGAAATTTGTAAACAAGTATTTAGAGAAGTCTGGCCCAATTTGGCATTCTGTTGTGTGGTCTAACAAAACGAAGTTAAAACTTTTACGACACAACACTAGAAGCAATGTTTGGAGGAAAAATGGTGAAGCAAGAAACACTATAGTAGTGTCATGGTTTGGGGATGCTTCTCTTCACGTGGAACTGTAGGATTGAGGGTTATTGAACGAAGAATGAATGCTATCATGTACAGAGACATTCTCAGTGAAAAACTTTTCAAGCCTGTCAATTCCTTCCAATTTCGGGGTGATTGGGTTTTTCAGCAAGACAACGACCCACAACAGACATCGAAACTAATGAAAAAATGGTTTGATGACAACAAAATTGATGTTGTGAAGTGGCTCAAGCAGTCACCTAACCCAAACCCGATCGAGAATTTGTGGAGGATTCTTGAAATTAATGTCCACAGAAGGAATCCTCAGAATATCAACGATCTAAAAGTTTTCTGCATTGAAGAGTGGTCCCGTATTACACCTGAAACATGTTTGAAGTTCACCTGCAACTATACAAACACGCTCAGTGCTGTAAATCCCAATAAAGGAGATGCAACTAAATATTAAATGCATGTACTTAATACTTTTGCGTTAGCCTTTTCGATATTTTTCTCAATAAATAATAAAAAACGAAATGATTCATAGTATTTTTCTGATAATTTAATATTTACGTTGAAATGAATAATTTATGTCCATTTGAGCTAATATTATTGATTAGAATTTGAGATTTTTGCAATAATTCGATGTGTTGAGTACTTTTGTGTCACTGTATTTGGCTACTTGAGATCTACGTTAATGCCCATACATTAGCCCAACCTTTTAGTCGATCAGCGTAGAATTATCTTGCCAAACAACATTTTTTATTCATACACGAATGTCACCCCAGGTGGTCACTAACTCTTTTTTCTTTTGACGTAAAATTATTCAACAAGTAATCCAAAACAGACATGATGAGCCTCGAAATAACCCTGATTGACCTTCAAGCGAGTAACACTCCAGAGAGCCTTCAGTTCCAAGTATAGCGCTTGCAACACAATGTAGTGCAGTAAAACTTTTCGAGAAAGGACTCCCAAAGACGAGATCTTTTTCGAAAGTCAAACTTCTAAAGAATGGAAACTTGCCGAACAGTGAACTACAACAGGTGCGATCTATTGAGCTCCGGCGTAGTTAGCATTCAGACCCTATGGCTGAACTTCTTCACCCATAAGTAGATAAAAAATAAATTCGTGAATTTATGTGTACTAAAGTAAACCAAAATATGGATGGATGTGTAATTGAATAAAATACGCATTGTTGCCGCAGGACATTAGCATTTAGAATTTAAAAGCTACAAACTCTCTCACCTTAGAATAAACAAACTATCATTTTGATGTGAGAAACTCAATCACCTTAAGAGCCACAATCTCCCTTACCTCAAGAGCTATAAACTCCATCACCTCAAGAGCTATAAACTCCATCACTTCAAGAGCTACACACTCTATGAATATACGAGCTACAAACTTTATTACATCAAGAGCCACATCTGTGAAAAAAGCTCACAAGCCAAGTCGGTCACTCGACGGCACCTCAGGACAAGAAAAGTGAAATGTGTCCGTGTGGTCGCACGGTGACGACGACGACTGATAAAATAGTTCTCCATTTATTTCCGAATGTAGTGCAATAAATAATGCTGCCAGTTTTAGTTACTGTTTCGCTGGTTAATAAATGTGACGAAAGTATTGCTTGCATTCTTGTGGCTTTATTAACTTTTTGAAAAAAGTTGTTGGTTTGTGATATATTTCTACAGCTAAATTGAATTTGCAGCTGAGGACCGTATGAAAAATAAAAAAAATCCGAAGTGTTTTGAGGTATGAAGTGCATGCATACCAATATACCGTGCATGTTTCAGTGTTATTTACTAGTCGCGTCGTTCTCTCATATAAGATAAAAAGCTATTCAGGTACTTAACATTAAAGTGCAGCGTTTAACCTTCAATTGCTATGAGGCGTTCTTGCCGTCAGCGTAACGCAGTCTGAAATCAGTAACGCTATGAGATGATGACAGCCACACATCAGTAACAAAGTTGCCTCTTCGAGGAGTGTATTTGAGAAATTGAAGTCAGTTTCTCGGTTCCTGCCCTAGGCTTTTGTTCTGTGAGATGGAAGTACAAGCGCTTTATTTTTGAGCTATTAATATCGGTTAACGTTCCTTCGTAAGAAGGACACAGGAACTTGCACAAAAATAACCCATAACGAAGGGTCCAGGTATCTTTGCAACAGTTCGGTGTTAACATTTTTAAACAGGTGAGCTGCTAGGAGCTCTGACTGTATTCCACAGCTGATTTTACAAGGCGTACTTTTTATTATTCTCTTCGTCTTACAAATTTCGAAAAGTGCCGGGAAATTCCATGAAAAACTTTGTTTTGAAATCATGGCATTGCATGTGCATTAACGACATCGTACTGCAAACTCTATATTCATGAAAACTGCAGATCTTCAGGAACTTAAAAAGACCGAGAATGTTGTCAGAAAATTTTACTGTATACTGTGATAGCTTATTATTAAAAGAACCGCATCTATGAAAACTATCGACATGCGAAGAACAAAATTTTGAAATACAAACCGAGAATAATTAAAATATTAGATATTAACAAAGATCAAAAAACAAAATACAATCTGTGTAGTACAGTTTTTTCTTTTCTTAGTTATCTTGATGGACAAGGTTTTAGAAAGTTCTGAAGTTATATTTGTTATTTATTGGTTGTTCAATGTTAAGGGAGATATTTTACTTTAATTCGTACAAATTCCTCCATTAACCTCTTTGCTCTACTTGCTCTGGGGAATTTGGTACACGTTATTTCTGTTTTAATATTTAAAGAATAAAAATTGAGTAATTGAAATGTACTAAGTGAAAGACAAAATATGTTAGAAATCAGGATATGGAGTCGGTACTGGAGTGAAAGTGGAGTTGATTTTAGCCAAAAGAAAAGGACTAAAATCTTTGCTAGAGTAATGCATGCTTGCTCAATGTCATTTCAAAATTGTCAACATCTAGGTTGTCGATGTCTAAAGGCACCATATTCAGTGACTAAAATATAACAATGATTTAAAATCATCCATTTGGTTTATTCATCAGAACTCCTGGTGACCTGCGTTCAGTAATTCTGACCAAAACAATACGTTACGATAAGAACTGCACACCTTGTAGTTTTGAACCTCAGCTTGTATACGGTAGCTCACAGATAAAGATCCCATTTTGAACGAAGGTTTGGATAATATTCTCAGAAATTTCAATGATTTCTGCATTGACTGATACAATGCCTTCAATTCGAATCATGATGAAATAGTTTTTACGATCAATGCAATACAATTTTGAGTAACATAAATCCTTCGTAGCAAGAGTCACAATAACAGTTTCTCAATTGAATACAATTGAATGCATTTTAATGTATGTAAGTCAATAATATTTTCTCATGCGAAAAACGTTATTTGTTAAACTTTTAAAGCTATCTCTGGGCTTGCACGTAATAATATGAAAACTGACAGTAATCTTTATACAGCGCAGTTATTCGTGGCCGTGCTGTTCCGCCATAAAATTTCTTTTCTTCCAAGCGAAAGTTCCTAAGAGGAACAACTTGAGTGAGAGAGACGTTTGCCAAACCTTACTCGAAAAGGACATCAAATTTTGATGAGGATATCAAAGGTAATTTAAGAGTTTTTATCTTGAATCTTTCGTTAAAGTTGCTCTCAAGAGTTTGTCGAGATGGCCTCACGAATGGAAGAACTAAGCGAACGACCGCAGTAAATAATGAGATTAGTGTGTCCTTGCAGTATCAAGCGAGGGGTCCTGCCAAAATGAAACGAATTAGTGGTTATCATGGAAGTCTGTGCTCTGGCAGCCGATACGTCGATATCGGCCTTGTCACATGGGAATACGCGCATCAAAATCTATTTATGCGCACCGAAATTATGCACTCGTCGATCATAGAAATGGTGACCACTATTGGGGGTCAATGCGCGTTTTCGCTTCAAGTGATGATATATTGGCCTCGCCAGTCGGTCATACGTGTTGTTTCAACTTTTGAATGATCAGACCTACTGACAATCCTTCAAAACTGGACTAATGCCATTTTCGATAAGTTATTTTAAACTGCATGTACTATTATTGTATGTGTACAAGCTTCCAGTGCTCCAACCTCGTTTTGTCTCCTGTAGCTTTAGTTAAGAAAATGCTCAAGCTAGTGATCATCGTTCAGTCTTTGCAATGTGATTAGCAAGTCTCATGCATAATGGGACATGCTGTT
The DNA here is from genome assembly GCA_006783055.1 of Trinorchestia longiramus. Taxonomy (NCBI): domain Eukaryota; kingdom Metazoa; phylum Arthropoda; class Malacostraca; order Amphipoda; family Talitridae; genus Trinorchestia; species Trinorchestia longiramus. The sequence continues at coordinate 148,196 of VCRD01000019.1, forward strand.
ATACAGTACAAGTATACAATGTAATTTCTTCAGATAAGGAAATCATACAATAAATATTAAATAGCAATTGAAAATTCTACTTTCTTGAAACCGAATAATACTGAAGTATCACGGTTTACGCCAAATGGCAAACAATGATTTTCCTGTTAGTTCATTGTTTTTTAAATGCCTTCAATTTATTTTAGGGAAAAACATCCTAGGTTATAGCCTTCGCTCCTCCACCGAATAAATGAAGTGCGTAGTTTTTGTTCATGAGCGAACATAACTCTTAATTCGAGCTATTGTCGCCCGTAATTCATAACATTTAAAGACACTTCTATATTTATAATTCAAGTTTATTTCTCGAGAACGCTTTACTTTGTAAAGTTACGGATAAACACTTTCCAATTTCTCTATGGTATAGAATCTAAACTAATTCAAATTCATTAATAAACCTGTTATGAACCGTTTTTTCAGTATCCGTTATTTCATTATTCTAGCTTAGTTATGGAAATTTTCTAAAAATGTGTAATAAACTATTGCCAAAAATGTGGATTAGTTGTGCTCGACGACTGTCGGACTGAGGCGGTGTGTGAAAAGTAACAGTTTTCGTACTTCCACTATGTACATGCAACCCCAGAGAAGCTAAGAGTTCGATAAAGGAAGCAGTTCGTTTGGAACACACCAGATGTATAACAGAGTCCAGACCAAACTGGATCGTCTCATCGATGCATGCCGAGTGATTAGAAGGGAACAAATTGAGTGTTTCTAATGCTAACTTCAACCACTTGAAACTGATTGCAATACTGCACCTGTGGTTGTTAACGGTGAAGTACAGGATGACACAAAAAACGGGAACTTTTAATAATCCAATAAAACCAAGACCAATAAAAGAAAAATATTTCCTTCGTAGTAAATGAAACCTTAAAACATGCCATTTAAGAAACAGTGATGGAATTTTAATTAATTAAAAATTGCGTCCGGTAGAAGGCGTCCTCCTGTACGAATGGATTCTTGAAATCTGCCCTTGAGATTCCTCATTGACTGCTGCAACATCTCAGCTGAGATACTGTGTATTTCATCCTGAATTCTCTGTTCCCTGGCCCCTTAGATCGCCAGATTTATTTTTTGTGATTTTTTCTTGCGGGGTTATCTCATGAGTAAAGTGTACACGACTCGGCCAAGAACTCTGGATGAGTTAAGGCAGAAAATTCAGGATGCAATAATATTGCAGCGGTCATTGAGGAATCTCAAGAGCAGATTTAAAGAATGGCCTCTTACAGGAGGACGCAATCCACGGTATGTAATTTTCAAATAATAAAAATTCCATCACTGTTTCTTAAATGGCATGTTTTGAGGTTGCAATTACTACGAATGAAATATTTTCTTCCATCACTCTTGGTTTTATTGATTTGTTAAAAAGTTCCCGTTTTTTGGGGCCACCCTGTATTATTATAATAAAGTTACATGTTACACTTTCTTGAAAGCAGGAAGCGTTTTTTTCGGCTACCCAACTACCTCCCTAACATACTCATATTAATGGAAATGCTTACCACACAAATCTACTAACTAAATCAGGGTACAGTGTCTCGTGAAAATACACGACTAACTTGACCTTCTCTTATTTTTTGAGGCTCATTTTTTGTAATGGCATATAATCCTTGAATGGCTTGCTCTAATTCTTAGCACACTGTTTAATGGCTTCATTTTATGAAGTTCAGAAAGTGCAACAAACTCTTGTCTGAAGTCAGACTCATTCATGTATGATAGATGAGCAGAGTACACACGAACAGTAATAGAGAACAACAGTCAAGTCTTATTGCACAATGATAACTTTGTCCAATGACTTTAAATGCATATCAGATTTAAAACTTTTGATCAGATACGTTATCACGTGCGTCAACTAAATTTTTAGTAATATCAATGTTTTGTCTTTAGAAGTAAGACCATAATTATGAAATAAATGTTCCTAAAAATTTTGTTCAGTGAAAACTAAAGTTTAAAAATGAGTTAAGAATCAGGTAAATTTCAATTGTTGAATATTTTTGTTCAGATAAAAAAGGTTTTGTTCAGATTAAAATGATAATTTTCTATGAGAATGCACTCAACTGTAAATGTTATTAGACTTAAAGTTTAAAGAAATATGTGGTAGTTTCTCTATTAAACATTGAAGAATTGAGCAAAATTTGACAAAAGTTCTATAAGTAGTGAAACAATGAGAGATCGATGGGGCTTTCCAAAACTCGAGCTGCAGTGCAGCCAGTGGAACATGGTTAGCTTGGGCCTTTTGTACTTTAGTAGACTTCTACATTTACTCCAATGCCTCCACCTTCATATAAAATACAGGGTGCAGCACATAACTTTTTGATGGGCAAAAAGGAAGTTGTGTTGCCGCACCCTGTACATGCACAGCAGTTAGTATGGCAGTAAAAGTCTAGCTACAGGGCTAACCTGAAGCTCTTGGTGAGGCTGCTTGAACAATTTCATGATGTATAATGCAACTGTTTTTATGTCTGCTCAGAAATATTATATATCCCGAATAAAGACGAGTATCTTTCTGTACAGTGGTCAATGGGAATAAAATTTTAACAAAACCTCCAACCTCCGAAACCTAGAAAACACTGAAGATCATGCACCTCAAAATTTTGTTTATATGCATACTGAGCTTCAAGGTACATGCAAAACTCATGCTACAAATCTATTGTTGCACTGTTTTACCATTGAAGATTCTGGAAGCTTGCTGGCAGTTCAGACGCTCTTACAATTTTGCGAAAGCAACCTAGAAATCATAACATCGACCGGAGGCAAGAGTAGCTCAGCTCCTGCTCTTGTTTCAGTTTCTGTTATAATTTCGCCTTGATTATTCACTCAGCCTACATTTGGACTGAGGTAAATATTTTCTGAACTGTACGCTTGCTGCTCGTGAAGCTAATGAGCTCCTAAGAAATTATGTGTCTTCTTCTTGGACGATCAAGATCTCAAAATCTATGTTGCAAATTTAAATGGCAAAATTATGCTCCTGTTCCATTTGATAAAACCATTACTGCGTACTTACTTACAAAGTGTGAATTTGATGAATTTGTGATACAAGATATTACAGTTCAAGTTTCAAAAATTGAATTCATGCGTAAATTAAGGTTACTTTTTAATTTCAGTGAATACTCACATTCTCTGAAAACGGAGAATCACTGAAATGCATTACCTGCAATCTCTATGAACTGTTTTTCGAATATTTTATCGATGATAAACTTTTTTCACGAATTGTACATTAAATCATTAATCTTTAGCCCTATCACCTGTAAAAAGTGGTGCGCAAAATTATTTTACGTTCTACAAAATAACACATTTCAAAACAACTATTCACGGTTTAACTCAAAATGTATTCCAAATGTTCAACTCAATTTACGCTCCATGGTGTGCAAATTCCATACAACTTAAGAAAGATGAAATCTTAGCTCAAATTTGCTTCAAATGAATAAGAATTGTCCCTTTTGACCATTCCCTGCATTGTGAAATGTCTTATTTGTTATAGACCACATTCCTGATGACGTTTCGCTTGTTTTCTACCACCAGCTTGGTCGACTGGTGAGCGAACTCGCTTGTGATGCGAGAAGACCCGGGTTCGAGGGCCGATGCCGCTGGGGTTAGTTTGTGTATGACCATCGCATGGCTAGAATTACGGCGTGGGATTTGGGCACAAACCTAAAAATGGGCCAAAAGGCTCGTTCCTATCGCCTCATTCTATTCTATTCTATTCTATTATATTATATTCTATATTAAAATACAGTGAAAGATGTCGAACGGAAAAAATTTGTTAGTTGATGTACCTAAAATGATTATAAAGCTTACAAACACGTAGTTATAGCTACCATTAAATATATGACTGCTAGCATGTACTAGTGTGTACGGTATGAACCATTTTCCAGAAATGGACAATGCATTATACCATAGCCACCGTTCTTAGAATTGATAGCATTTGTCAAATAACCAAATCAGCTGTAAGATTATTTTAGTGTCATGATTATTTTAATAACAGAACTAACGGCACTTTGTCAGTTCTAAAATTACCATTTGTGACGAATGGAAGTTCAGAAAATTTTAAAAAGGTTTCAATAATTCTAATTGATTTAAAAAATCAACGATACGATTAGAAGAACCTTTAATGGCATGGGTTTACACTCATGATCGTCAGGAAAAACTATTTAACTGAAATGTAGACAGTCAAACATCCCATAAAGTTTGTTAGGTAAATGGAAAATGAGTGATTCTGGGCTGAAGTTCTATGGTCTGACGCAACTGAAATTGATCAGTTTAAAATAAACACGGCAACCAGTGTTTGGAGGAGAGATGAAGCTGTCTGCCAACCTATAACATGAATACTATCCCATCGCCATGTCAAAAGGAAGGAGTGGGGGTGTTTTTCATGCAATGGCAAGGGTGAAATGAAAGGAATTGAAAGAAGGGCAAATGCTTCTAAAGTCAAAGAAATGCTGACGAAATATGAATGAGTTCCAGATCAATGAAATTTGAAAACAGGTTCATATTTCACCTGCACATTGATTCAAATCTCAGTTTCAAGAAGGCTCAGAAAAAGTTTATTGATGATGAAATTTATAATCTAGAATAATGAATTACTAGGCAGGCTCTTGACCTCAATCTGACTGTGAATTAATATGAGCTATGGATGTTTTCGTGTATGATGAAATCTGCAAAATAATTAACAGTTAAGATTTTTTTTGCAAAAAAAGTGGTTAGAATTACTGTTATCATTTTATTACAACGTATCATAAACCATAGCAAAAGATTTAAGAAATTAATCAGGATCAAGCACCGTACAATGAAATTATCCTGGAATAGTTTGAATTTGTATGTTTATCTGATAATAACTTCTAGTAAAAACTGATTCCAAAACATATTTTCGTAAATCTTTTCATTTCAGTAGATATAAGTTGAATTTGAGTATATCAGATAAATGATTAGAAGAATAAATTGTGACTAATTATTGGAAATATTGAAGTTTAATATTCCTTCAAATGCTTTGGCGTGGGAGTGCATACTGCATTCATTCAAAAGCACCTGAACTTGCACTAATTAATCTTTATTAAATCTGCAGAATCAATTCTTTGGGAGACATTTAGCTCGAACCATCAATCAAACTTTGATGACAACAAACCGAACATCATCAAGCGGAGTAATAGTTGTTAAATTTTATGCTGGTGAGGTAGTTCACAGAATTAAGCTTTGTTTAATCTTGACAAACATTCGGTTCGCAACCAGTCTCCATTTGCCTTTTCTGACCTGCATGATCTAGTGTCTGCTTGTATTTTCGTGCTGTGTTTCATAATTAGAATTAATTGACGTGCATTATAAGTTTGCAGTCCAGAATTATAGCTTGACTAAAAAGATACCGGCCGTTGGCTTGCGTGACCTCTGAAACGCAATTCTTTTTGCGTACATCATTTTTTCAAACATCCATGCTAAATTTGAGTCATTATACAGGTAGAAGAACAAAGTTATTTTAAGAAAATTATTTCGATTATGAACGTTGTGCCCACTCACTGCTTCTTGTTCATACCTCACTACTGACGTACAACGAAGTATGACATTGACGTTCGAAGAGTTGCAAGATTTATGTAGCTGATTACAACATGACTACACTGGTACAGTGGGCATTTACATAATTTTCTGCTGCCGATTTGCTTGGCTATTTTGAATTTTTTTCCTAAAACATAGTTTTTCAGTAGAAGATATAGCTTTGTTCTAATAATTGGTCTGAAGCTTGCTGTAGTTGGATTTCAACGGAGAATTATTTGCTCTAACTGAAAGTAATTACACAGTATCACTATTGTCAGGTCTTTCCTTGCCGGTTGAAATGCAATTTCATTATTTTGAACATTTCTCAATCTTGCTTCCTTTTCAAGTAATGATTTATGCTCTCAAGTTATCATTTCTGTCATATGGCGGTTCTAGGTTATGGGAATAATTTTCGTAGTACCAAAATTAGTTTCTTACCAAGACGTCAGGCCCTCGGAACTTACACTATATACATCTATCGAAATGCCCTTTAAAATAAAACACCGACAGAAACTTAGAGGATTAACAAATTCGACAAACTTCAACGTATTTGAACACGATCAACGAAGTACAGTGGAACCTCGGTTCTCGAACGTTTCTATTTTCGTACAAATTGGTTTTTGACCATAAAATCCGAGCAAAATTTACCTCCGTTCTCGACCAAAAGTTTGGAACTCAACCAACCCGAGAGTTGCACGCAGCTTGTTCAGCATTCTGTGTAGACTCGAGAACAGTCAACGGAGACCGAGAGGCTGAGCGCAGCGTCAGGACACCAGGTCTGGAAAGATTTAAATGTTATTCACCCATGCTGCTGTTGAGTCATCTCTCCGTTCATTATTGCTGTACATAAATTTTTTCTCGTGTTATTGCTGTGTTGTTTGCACTTTGGTGTTACTTAGCCCTCAATCATGCCTCCTGAGAAGAGTTCAAGTTATAGTGATAAAGCTAATAAGAAAATCTCGCGAGCAACGATCGAAATAAAGAAGATAGTTATAGCAACACATGAAAACGGAATGCGGGTGTCGGACCTTGCTGTGCGGTATGACACACCGAAGTCAACCATATCCATGATCATGAAAAATCATGATCGTCATGATCATGAAAAATCATGATCGTCATGATAATGAAAAATCATGATCGTCATGATCATGAAAAATCATGATCGTCATGATCATGAAAGACGTGATAAAAGCCACTGGTGCCGCTAAATTCTTATGTTCTTATGTTTTTCTTCTGTAAATTAATAGTTAATGTCTTATTTACTGTTAGAATCGATAGGTTTTCATCATTATATGCATAATTTTAGTGATATATTACTCTTCATTTTGGAATCGAGAACGGATAATTTGCTTTTTTATCATTTTTACGGAAAAATAAATTCGGAACTTGAGCAAACCGATCCTCAACCAGTTTTCTGGAACGGATTATGGTCGAGATCCGAGATTCTACTGTACATTTTGACTGTGAAGAATAATGCTGTTGTAAACCGTTTTTCTGTCGTGCAATTTATTCATACAATGTTATTTTTCAAAAAGTTTTCTATCATTAAATATAAGGTATCAATTATTTTGTTCATGCTGATTGTTTCTACTATAAACATACATAATAGGTTCTTAAAAATTTATTATCGCTTCTGTTGAATGAGTGAAAGATTTTTTCAATTACGCTGTCGTATTTCCATTCTATTTTATGATTATAGAGCTTTTGGACATCGATAAAATTATCATTCATTCCGTAGAGAAGAGAAAATAAGTGTTATTCGAACTCAAACTTTCCTATCGTGTCAATGAATGATAAGCTTTCTTGTATCAGGTGTTCCGTTTTCAAATTTACCTTAAAACTTTTCAGCACAAAAAATATGACAAGTTAGTGGGGGCTAAAAATTGCTAAGAATAGAAAAAAATTAAAATGAAGCATCAGCTAACTTTAAAATCCTCTACTGAAGTTTTGAATCCATTAATATCACGCTTAGGAAGTAATCTATGTATAATGAAATACGCCTACATTAATTTACTGATGCTCCAAGTGGAATATTTTAACGAGGAATAATGAAGTTAAGCCTTTTTTGGCTTGCTCTTCTCTGCTGATTAAAAAATTTTGTTTTGTTTAAAAAAACTGAGGAGCATCAATTCTTTCATTCTTAAATAATAATAATTCTTAAATAAGAATTTGATTTTCTATTGCAATCATATGATTTCTATCACTTTACGTATGTATTCTTCCAAGATTGGTGATTGATTAAGATAGAAGCAAAAGTATTCCTCAAATGATTTCTTGTTATAAAAACGTAATTTCTACCTGTGTAACTCACTTAAGGTGCTCAAAAAGTTCCAATTGATTTGAGGCTGATGGGGTTATTAATGCAAGCTTCTTTCACGCAAATATTCAGTTTAGACCAGTTGGAATGATGAAATATTTTTCCCTTCACTTATCTTGTAATCATTTGGGAAAATGTTTTCTTGTTTTTAAACATTTAAAATCAAAACTCTAGTTTGAATTTTGCATGCCACTCGTGAATATCGTATGCATACGATAAAATGATGGCACATGCGATCAACTTGTTAAGCCTTGCAGAAAACCGATGCTGGCGTATTCGTCCGACCTTGCTTTAGCACACAACTCACTTTTTTCACCACTATGCATTCATACTTGGAGTTTTGTAGATCTAGCTTGTGCTTAACCGTATGCACTCGAGGTAAAACTATAACGATGATGGGTTACGACTGTCGACACAACGTTGATTGGTTATCGATTTCCAACAAATAGCAAATGTAAGAACAGCAGAAATTGTGTGCGTGCCATATTTTTGGTAATGAAGTTCAAGTTTCACACGGCAAAAAAAATAAGGATTGCCATTGATAGGAGCGGTTGGAAATAATTAGAACCAATGATAGTAGCAGTTTGAAAATAAAGAGCTCTTTTGATAGCAATGCTCTTGTCAGGAGTATTTTGATAAATCTTTTCATAGTTTAAATATCCTAAGTAAAATAAAATATTTTTACAACATCCTGTTATCGCAAAACAAACCCCACTACAGTTTTTCTGTTTGCAGCTGTATTCCAAAATCTTCGCAATGCAGCTTGCGTGGAAAAAACCCTCCAAACAAATAATTTCTCTGGAGTCTTATGCTCCACGGAAGACTGCCCGTTATTTGTCTTGATAGTCGTGCGAGACTTCATCAATTTCAGTACGCCCAACGTTGGTGCTGCCAATAGCAGTCGAAAAATGGACAATAGATGTGCGTGGAGGGTCATTCACATGCCAGTACAACTCCAGAAATGTTTCTGGATGGACTAACTCCACAGATTCTGAAACGCTCGTGCTGTAATTTATAGCGCATTGGATTCTTATGTTCGAACCTCGCACTGTCAGCATAGTTTGATCTTAACTAAAATATTAAAAAAATTTTAAAGATCATATTTTCAATTTATTTTTATTTTGCAGAAAAAACAAAATCGAGTTCATATTCTGCAATTTCAACAAACGCATAAAATAAAACTATGTATATTAATGAAACCATATACCCTATTCATGTGTTCTTTCTTTAATAAAAAGTATTTAACTAAAATTGGAATCTAAAGTGAATAACTTCTTTGCCTTTTGTTTTCGTTACTGTATTATTATGTATATTAAATTAATTTAGAAATCAAAGTGAAAATGTGTTCTATTTCATAGATCCGTAATTTTATCACATTTAAGCAGTGACATTTCCACGACCATGTTATCGGTAGATAAGATACAGAATGGAAGTTCTGGATATATTCATAAAAAATATTAATTCAAAACACAATAGTTCACAATAGTGTCTGTAATACCAGATGCAAACTCGGAACCACAACTGTTGCAAAAATTACTGAGGTGCTTGGTTCATGCATGTGGATTACAGAATCCGTGTATGGAAGATGGGGCCTACCAAAAGAATTATCCGATTTTTAAACCGTGAAATTTTTACCAATACTATCTATTAACAATGAATTCATGAGAAAACTATTCTGACACTCTATGAATCTAATCTTTGTACAGTATGTTCTACAGATAGTTATATTAAAACAATAACTCACAAAAAGTATTTTATCGCTATATTTTTATGAAAAAGGAGTACATTTTCTGTTCTTTTCGCTGCGTATTTTGCCATCTTTCTGACATGCTTCTCACTCATGTTGGTTGCAAAGTTCTCAATAAGTTTCAGAGCTACCAGAGTGCTCGGTTGTCACCAGCCGATGTGTGTCATGGCCTGGACCCAGAAAAAGAGATTATAGGGGGACAAGTCTGGAGCGTACGGAGGACATTGTTGATCCGCGTGACGTGAAATCAACCCGTCACCTTGTTTGGATTCCACGGACTGAAGACACGAACCTGTGACATGGCAGCTGGTACCCTCCTGCCGTAGGCCTCTCACTTAACACGTTGAGTGCGATACGACCCGCCGGTGGGTCACTCAGGTTAGGTTCTATAATTTTTTCAAGGCTTTCTAGTGACTGTGTGTACAAAGTAAAGATTTGCACCAGCTAGGCAATCGCAGGCAACGTGTTAAGATATTTTTTCTTTGAATCAGCCATATGATTCCATAGCTTAAACTCATGTTTGGAACATGTCTAATGTGAAATTTTGGATTTTAAAGATGATTCTGCCTCTAGATTCTGTAATGTCCAAAACTTGCCGTTGGAACCTGAGGACGAACTGAAGCGATTTGGTTAAATATCCTCACAATTCTAATAAATGCCAGAATATGTGGCAACTCATGGATTGTTGGGAAAGAGTTTCATCCTGAATGCTTTTTGGACCTAACTGATACTCTAGAGCGGCCTAAATGTGAAAATAATAAAGGATGATCTTCGTTCAATGAATGTAGTATTTTGTTTGAAGTAACGACTAGGGCTGCGTACCTGGACCGATTTTGAGGATGCTGGTTTCGAGACGAAATAACATGAAATTTGAAAATTCATGCCACCTTATATAGATCTTCGGCTTCTGTGGTAGGATAAATACCCCTTTATTATTAAAATATAGCTATTAAATATTTTGTATGAATCATTGTTTTAATAGTACCATCTCTAGATCATACCGCAGAATGAAAGTTGCAGTAAAATTCAAAACTGGTGCGGCAATATATTTTTAATGAACTATTTTGACATCCTCTATATGTATACGTTTATATTTTTCGTATATTGTGAAACTTCTATCGAATATGACATGACTATAACGAAGGTTCAAAACGTTTTTAAAATAATTACCCCTCTTAATTGCGTAAGTTTACATTAGTAAAGTAACATGACGGGGTACTGGTTGCATAAAACAGAATCTAGGCACAGTAGTAACATGACAGGGTACTGTTGCATAAAACAGAATCTAGACACAGCAGTAACATGACGGGGTGCTGGTTGCATTAAACAGAATCTAGACACAGCAGTAACATGACGGGGTGCTGGTTGCATAAAACAGAATCTAGACACAGCAGTAACATGACAGGGTGCTGGTTGCATAAAACAGAATCTAGCCACAGCAGTAACATGACGGGGTGCTGGTTGCATAAAACAGAATTTAGCCACAGCAGTAACATGACGGGGTGCTGGTTGCATAAAACAGAATCTAGCCACAGCAGTAACATGACGGGGTGCTGGTTGCATAAAACAGAATCTAGACACAGCTACATGGCAGGTTTGCAGTGATCCTTGCTACGTGCAGGATAGTAAAGCAGCAAGCGATAGGCAGCGGAGTGGTTCTCGTCTACACGTCACAATACGACACAACATTTTGCAGCTCATAGAATACTTTTACTGACACACAACAGTGCTAAGTAGGAATTTGCGATTCCCGTGCATTTGGATGTTCTTGTTTCGTATATTGAAGGTGCTCTAGCTTTTTGAAATTGCAGGTGTCGTTGAAAGTTGCTAACTACAATCACTTCATTTAGCATATGAAATTATGTTTCATAACCAAGAATCTACAAATGTTGAATTCATAGATAAATCTTACAATAGTATTTTTAAATGTCTAGAGGATATTGGAATATAAAGGCATGTGTATATTTTGTATGTATAAACATATTGGACAACTGAAACTACTGCCGAAAAAAATTAGTTCACACGCATTCGTTAAGTTTTCAAAATTTGCACTCTAACTTAAGTTGAATGTGCCTTCTGGAAGTGCAGAAAGAAAAAAATTGCATTTAAGGATCATAATCCGCTGCATCGGTCAGAAGAAAACACCATCAAATACCTACGCCTAACACGACTTGGGAGTTATGACAAAATCCATATGAGGCATTCCTGGTGAATCAAATACTGGATAAGGAATACCATCACCATAACTCACAGAGACATTTTGGCGAGCACAGCATTCTTTGGAGAAGAGCATGACGGATTCTAGCAGCAGAATTATGTCCGTGTGTTGGAGCAACTTACGCTGCAGATCAACAACTTTATGACGTGATAAACCTGCAACGAGCTTTCACTTCGAGGTCAAATTCATTATAGCATTTTTCTGTCCTTTTTTAGTGTTTTTTATAACTAGATATGAAAAAAACACAAGTGGATCACAGTTAATCATAATGGCTAATTTATTAGTAATAAGAAGACCTATATGATTACTAATAGGTCCACTTGCAATCGGTCTACAATATTTAACGCGTGTGATCTATTCATGAAATACAGTATGTATATTTGATTAAAATAGTATTCTCTATGTATTTTACAGGTCTGCAAAAACTCAACTGACTTCCAAATGTTGATTTCTAAAACTGAATTTTACGGAGCCAGTAGTTCTGAAATTAGAAATAACGGTCATTTTTAATAACTATCAAGCAAAAAAAATATACTATCAACATTGTATACTAAGTCAACCTAACATACAAGACGAATTATTAAAAAAAGGTTGTGGCGAATGAATTTTTTCTCTATTCCTTTATAGACCAGTTATTGTAAAAAATTTGGAGCGCATCCTCGGCAAACAGTCGGTACAGCAAATTTGGTGAACGGCTTAATCAGCGAATTTTGCTGCAATTTTAAATAAACATATGGAACCATCATGGATTATTTCCGAGATAAATTTCCTTTCCTAAAACTCAACTTGAATATCTTTTTTGAGTTTAGCGTGACTGGTTTCGCCACCCTGTTAGGAAAAATTAGAAGACTTTCTGAAAAACTTAAACAATTTAGCAGCAAGGCCCGGAAGGCTCTTTGTTATTCAGGGCAAAACATAAGACTTACGTCAAAGCAATTAGAGAGGCGGCAAGTGTCCCAGTCTCAGGCTGTATTCGATGCATGGGCTGCTAAACTTTGCCACAAAAAAGCTTGGTTAGCTAACTTAAGATGGCTCGAGTTACGAAGTCTTCGTAATGGAGGCAGCTTTTCGAAGGTGTCCCACCGAATTTGCATGTCATTGTTCATGTAGCCCGCGACGTGATCCATTTTATGTTAACAGTGAGTGCGTTACAGCTGTAGTTCTCTTTGAGAATTAAGTTATTTTAGTTTATTTTCTGAGCTGACGAATTGTTTATCATGATACTATGTCAAATGGTTAGTGGATCAACGTTCTGTTAATGACACGTGTCAAACAAGTGTTAATATGTTGCTTAGAGAAATATGAATTTTATAAGCTCTACTGACAATATTCCATCCTAAACTGAGTCAAAATCAGCGTCGTATTTGAAAATGAAACTGGTCTTTCTTCCCTTTGACCCTGTTCGAGTAATTAAAAGTTCCATTTTTCTGCATGGTGTAACGAGTTCTTTATTTCTTTTTGCCACTGTAAGTTGAAAAACTTGGCAAAATCTCTTCTAACAAAAAGAGTTCTTAGGAGTAACTCATGTTTATCCCTTACAAAGTGGTTACAAAAGCTGTCACGCTCACTTAGTTTTCAACTTATACATCGGTCGGCTGAGTTCTCACTGGGCTGGGCTTCAAGATCAAAGAAGTGTTGAAATTCGGCGTTTGTATGCTCACTGGGTATCATAAATTGCTCAAAAACACATGTTTGAGTGGAAATAAATTCATGGTTTTCAATAATGTAGATGTTTTAAAGCATGAAACACCTTCATTTTCTGCAGCGAAGAAAATGAGCCTCAGTTCTTCATCAACTACTAAGATTGAACATTTTGCTACAAATACTTTCGCAAAAATAAACGAATAGAAAGAATGAAAGACACATTAAAAGCTATCTTTGCTGAAATTCAAAGTTTACCAAGCATTCGTAAACAATCTCCTTATTTCAGAGTGCACAACAAAATAAAGTATTCGGAGTGCATTTCTAGGGTTGAATAGAAGTTTACAAAAGTTCCACTTCTGGTTTGTATAATAACTGTAACGTGACTTGATGGTGCTCTAATTTTGAACCTGAACTAGAAACTTGAAGTTGATTTGATATTTTTATTTCAGAATACAGTTTTACGAATGGAAAGAATTAAAAATGAAAGTGAAGAAGAATAATTGCTGTAGGAAACTATTGTCATGTCGAGAATAATTACTCTTCATAGGAAATTCGATCCTATGCGGAGCGACGCATTTGAATTTTCAACCAATGCCGTCACCAGCGCACAGACTGAGCAAGTCATCAATTTTAAACAGTTCCTTTTCCCATTTGAGTAGTTTTTACACAACAATGTCATCGTATTAATTCATGTGTGTTTCTAAAAATTCATTGTCTATTCCCATATGTTATTCTGGTCTTGAGTGAGTCCCTTTAATGAATACGGGATTGATCAAATTTAAAAAACACATTAATTGTTATTTTCTCAAACACATAAGATATATGGCTAGCTAGATAGGTTGAAAGCAAGCATACAACTTCAACGGATCTTTTTAAAGAAATAAAGCGCTTATGGCGGTGGAAGTAAGATCTTTAAAAGAGCTGAGGTTCAATGTTTACCAGCAACCATTACTGCTACATTGTGGTTGTCAATACATATCTCAGTTGGGACATACCTGGAAACACAGAGTTGAGTAATGTGTTGGTTAAAATAGATTTTGTAATTTGTTTTTCATCTGACATTTTATTAGCATAGTACACTGTTTACGTAAAAATGTGTTCATCTCACAAAATAAAGAAAGTTTCTATCCTGAGTCTAATTTCCATCTTCTGAAAATGTAATACTGTATCCAGCGTCTCTCCGAATCATAAGCCGTCGAGAGCATCGACCGCACTGACGCTTTGGCTGTGATATATTTACCAAGTTTATTCATGACGAGACATACTGCGTTGATTTTTTAATTCAATAGAAACCTGACGGGTTAATTCGAGCCGAAATCAACAATTTGTGTACAATAATATAAGAGTTTATACGCCCAATTGAGAGTAAGACATTGTTAATAAAATTATGAAACGAAGGATGTGCGACTTTCTGCTTCCATAAAAACGATAGAATAAAACCAATGAATATTGGTAGTAGTGTTTCAAATACGCTCTCAGGAGTACATACAGGGACAGGGATTGACACTGTAACTTTAAGAGACCGTATTCATTAAACAAACAAATTTACACAAATGCAACAAAAAGACTATGATCACATGCTTGTATATCTAATAGCTGGAAATTAACACATATCACTCAATATACCATCTATTTCTATACAAGCTGAAAGTGCTTAGAGAAGGAGCTGTACGAGTACGCGAGTGATATTTAAAGGGATTTTGGCTGTTTCCTTCTTCAGTTTTAATTTAAAATCCTCAAAATTTTAGTCATGTGTCAATGGAACCTTACTTTGCACTATGGATCGGATGCTGTAATCGAAAGGATCAAGGACTGTCGATGAAAGTCATCACTCCTTCGAAATGAGGTCGAAAACATTAGATGCCAAGCACTCATGAGATTTCTAGTGCCGTGTGGGGGTGCCGCGTCTGGCTGAAATGACAACTGGCGGTTTTTGATATAATTTGTTGAGCAATACGAAACTGACTGAGTAAAAATATCGTGGTAGTTTTCGTTGTTAATTCTGACCCATTTTTTCCCAAAACCCAATGGACTTGTTCCGGTTTCAGTGATCACAGCCCAAACCATCACTGGCCCCGTTCCCAGTCTTCGAGCGACTACTTGGATGTCAACCTCGTAATCCCAGCCAAAATCTATCATTTTGTGCGTTAAACTTTTGCTGGATATCAAATTTAATCTCGTCACTGAACATGAGGTTCGGTAGCTTGCATTCCCAGTTGCGAGAGAAAAAGATTGTAGCTCTTGTATGTAAAATGCTTGTTCACAGCTGTTGCAGGTAACAGCTGTTAAATTTGATGTTTGCATGGAAAGGTATTCCAGTATTCGTGGAGAATGGTAGACATGGTTTCAACGAATACTTTCCTCTCTCTCGACAAATTTTTGAGGGATCTCTAACGGTTGGTTTTGAGTTTTTTCTGGTGGATTTTACTAGTTTTCAGATTCTGGCGATTCTAAAACAAACTTGTCCAAACCTATTTTGTATTTGCCCCGTCTCTTTGAACCACTACAACGTTCTCTGGGAGAGCATTTTGTTAACTTCTAAGGTTGTAGCAATATCAGTTGAACATTTTCCTGCCACATACATCTCGGGGATAGCTAGTCTTTTTTCTCAATCTTTAGCCCTTATATAAATATTATGCTTAAGAAATATATGACTTCGTTAGTACACGAATATTTAAAAAAATAGAATATTAGCGTAAATAACTGATTTTACATTTGAATGTAACGACAATCATTGGACACGTTGTGTATCGTGAGCGTATAGAGCAGGAGTAAAAATATTAAACTTTATGTCGAAGGTAAAACGGGAGCCTATATAACGTGGAGATCTTGCTGATATTCAATGTTTGAACCTCGTACAAATAGAACCTATTTATGGTCATTGTTTGCACTGTGTTGGACAAAATCGTTTTCTCTTTGCCGCGCGGTAAAAAAAACATCGGATTCAATCTCAAAAGAGCGCCAACCAGCCCTTAAAGCTTTAACATCCTCTCATCTAATACCCTTTCAACACTCCTAATCTTTTCTCATAAAGCAGAATTCACTTTTTCATGCTTTAAGGTTATATAAGAGCGGAAAGTTTCATTTCCTCTTGAAACTGTATTTTTTCCATTCGTAATATACTAAAAATCCCGCTCGACTATTCCTTTTCGTGTTAGATTATCTGAATGTTTCTAATTTATGTGCTCTGACTTTAAGTAATTTCATTGTATGTATACGTAGAACAGTTTAGTTTAATGCAAATGAATATGTTAAATGAAAATTTGCCTCCAGCATCTCAGTGATGAAACCTGAAATTTTTCACCGAGTAAATTGTAGGCGCACGGTTCGCTGTAAAGTTCTGGGCATTGTAAGAATAAATTAGATGAGTAAAATCTCGAGAACGAGAAAGCCGAGGTTTAAATTCTATTGCCTCTACTCTCGTTGACTTTTAATCCGATGACTCTGGAAAGTTAGAAGACATAGGCTTCTCTTAGTTTGAAAAAGTACTTTTTAAATTTAATTTTTAATTTTCGATCTGACTACTCAAAGAAAATATTTTCTTCAATGTATTTATTACGTATATATATAACTCGTCTATTTTCACAATTTCAGTATTTTACGCTCTTGTTTCACATTGGTGAGAGATGCTGGAGGTGTGACGACTTTTCATGCTGAATTCATCCGCTTTTATTCTTTTGTATTAAATTCCAGAGTTGGACTACCGAAAACTTGTGCTTAACGTTGCATTCAGATTTTCATTGATTTTTCTTTCATTATCGTAGAACTTTCATTTTGCAATTTCAGATGAAAAATTGAATTTCTATGAAGAATGTGCTGAAGAAAATCTCTCCGGAAATAATTCTCAAACGTTTTGCTCGTAAAATCAGCGGGAGAAAAGCGCTATACGATGTGTGCGTTCTCAGGAACTACGGAAGAAGGTGTCAAAGAAAAGTCAAATCATGTGTGATTTTTAAACATTTATTTTTTAGAAAAACCATTATAAGCCCCGTGCCTCACATCATGAAGACAGTATCCCTGTAACCAGCGGCTTATTATCCAATTCAGGTGGAGACATATGACCAGCCGTCATTTTAGAGTACATCGAAAACCTTGTGATCACAAAAAGATGCTTGCAACGTACGCCTAGCAATCTGTAATCCTTAGGACGAACTTATACTCGATTTGAAACGGGAGCTCAACTCGAGGAACATAGTTGGCTATTTCAATACTTAGGAAGTCTGTGATTACTTTCTATACTCTGTGATCTGCGAACTCAAGAAGGAAGGGTGTGACTTCAAGGTACATTTTGTGTCGCGTGAACCCTAGACCTAGACAACTAGGTCTAGGTCTTGAGTGAAAGTGCTGGCTGCCGTCACCCGCCACAGGCCCGAGGTGAGGATCAGCAAAAGCGCTGGCCCACCGAGCTTGTAGTGGGAAGCCGGCTTGTGCCCGGGCCTGCAGCTGCCAATATGCCCGGAGGAAGACGAGGCCTCGTCGCACCTCAAAACACTTTTCTGGAGAACATCATCAGACGGTCCACGTCTCAACGTGAGTACTGCACGTCTTGCTTTCATGCTCTTCCTAAAATAATGGCACAAAAGTAAATTCATTGAAATGTGTTCATTAGATGTGAAATTTCACATATTTCGTTCCTTATGCTCAATAACGTTCATTTAAGTTACAAATAAAAATAAAGCAGCATAATGATATTAAGAGAAAAAATGTTTAGCTTTTAATCAAGAGGATAAAGATTTGTCTGCATTTAAATTTTGTATTCGAATTACTATTTTTCTGTATTGTAATAATAGAAGAAATACGACTGAAAATTTATGTTTCTTTACTCATAACTAATATTTTACCTATCATTTCACAATCGCTTGTAGTTGATGCTGTAGTTTTAATGATTTAAATAAATATGCCTTTTTATATTTTCACTACGTTGAAATTAATTATGTTGTGTAAAATCAACTTAAAAGTTGTGGAGCACCAAATGAATTTCTACTATTATTTAGAACAGTGGTTCCCAACCTTTCAACCATGGCCACCAATTTTGGGACAAATAATCAATCCACAACACCCATTCCTTCAAAGAACTATATGTGATCTGTAATACTTTGAAAACCCGTTTATAATGGAACGCTATTCCGTAAAACACAAACACACAATCATATATATATTAGGTGAATTCTTAAATAATGGAAAATGGGGTTGCGACTCACGGGTTGAGAATCACTGATTCAGACGATTAATTTGATTTTGCACGCATTTAAATATTTGCACCAGTTTCTTTTTTAAAACATTTCGAGCCTGATGCTCTTATGAGACGAGAAGTTTGTGTGTCTCCTACGCTGAAAAAAAAACAGTGCAGCATGAAGCTCTTGACGCATTTTCACAAAAATCAAGTGACTTAACTTGAGACCAAACAATAGTCTTACCAAATCTACTTAAAATCTTGTTTTATTGGTACGCTAATAATACAAGATGATGACGTAATGATCTATTTTCTTTAGGTTTGCATCAACATTAGTATGAATTCTATTTTCCGAAAGAAGATGTAACCAGTGGGAAACAGTCCGACTGGAACTCGAATTGAAAAAAAGCTTCCCAGAATATTTCAAAGTCAATTAGTATTATTTCCAAGGTGACTGGAAAGAAGTAAAGAATGAAAGCTAAAGAATTTATATAATTTTTAGTCATACTCAGATCTTCTAATTTTAAACAATAGCGGTAATTGTGTTTTGATGCAAGAACATTGATGCTGCTATACTTCAAATCATCCAACAGCTGCTATGTTTTTGTCTCAAGCAAAGGGGTCTAAGAAAGTAACACGTATTTGTCCATGTTCAACTGAAAGTCACAATTTTAGCTCCAGATTGAGCATAACTTTATATCAATTGTTCATTAAATTTTTCATGATCGTGTCATTCTAATACTCCCATTGATATGTTTTTATTCTATTAATATGTTGACTGTCGTGATTCAATATTTAAAGACATATCCAAAGGTTAGTCTAAAACAAATGAAACAAGTGATGCACGTATTGAAAATTGCTTTACAGCTCTCGTGGATACTCATAGAAAGCAGAGTAAATTAGCATAAAACTTGGCATTTATGTACTTCAAACAAATGCCTTACGTATTTGATTTGTTAATGAAGACATATAAGTTTTACCTGAACGCTCAGTGTCGTTGCAGTCGCCCTAACTGAGGCTTTTCGATTTTAGTGCAACTCCAACGGCTGCGTAGGCATCATCAGTTAAATCACCTGACCTCTTTGGCTGCCTTGTGGGTATGTGAGTATGCGTGCGTTTCTGAGTGGGTGTGTTGGTAGGAATGTGAGTGTAGATGAGTGTGTGAGTAGACGTGTGAGTGGGTTCGGGCGAGTATGGGTGTATTTATGTATTTGTATGTGTGTTCATGTGTTTATGTATTTATTAGATGAATTCATTGCAGCCAAAGAAGTTGGGTTAGCAAATTTATTTCTAACCTGTTGATGCTCACGCGTAAACCGTTAGATCTGCCGGCTTCTTGTTTTAAGAAAGTAGTTTTCGATGTACATACAGTAGCTGCAAATTAAAAATGTATGTTTTTCTCTGCTATCTTCACATGTTTTGTCTTCCCACGGAAGGGAATGAACTGAACTACGAGAGAAATAAATTGAATACTGCTTAAACTCAGTTCCTATCATTTCATTATTATGGGCTTAAGTTAACTAACCAATGTAACCAGCCTTATGCATTTAGTCTCAATTATAATTTTACACAGTTAATTTTTTCACAGTATCCTGCGACCCAGAAAAACCACACACATACCATTTAAAGCAAATGTTTTCAAACAAGAGTGTTTTTTATCCTTCTTTGAATTACAAGTCGAGTAGGTCGCTAATATCGAAATTTGCAATAAGATTGTAATGTCTCATTAATACAAGAAATCGTGCTAATTTACAAATAATTCTTTCTTCTATGTGAAACAAGTCAATCATAATGGTAGAAAATTGCAATACTCTATAGTACGGCATACTTTAAATAATTAAAGAATAAATTTTCTATGAAACAAATTTTTAATCCCTAGCCATCGAAGTGATTTTATCTTACATAAATAATTAAATACTATTTATTATAACTCACAAAATGAAATGTTAATTTTTTACATCATTCGTTGATTCGAAAAAATGCAAACGAATTATGTCTGTGTTAAGGTTTGTAATGTCAATACCAAGTCTTAATGCTGGTTACTTTGAAAGTTAGCCCTTCATTAACATTTATTTTGCTCCCCGTTAAGAGTTTTCTGTTTGGTCTTTGCAGAAGGTGAGCTCGCTATAAACTACCTCACGGGACGGTCGCCTAAGCAATGAAACAAATGCTATTGTTTCCTGCAAAACTCTTCCGACTTATGCCAGGTATCCAAAACTTGAGTCAGCTCCTCTGGTCGAGGTGGTCTCACCACAGCTGCAAGCTTCAGCCGATTTCACCGGGCGCTCCAAGAGCTTGAACGTAAATTTACCTGCAGTCTACAGTCAAGCGTATACTGTTCAATAAAATTTGGTCACCATGTTTTTATTACAGTAAAATAAAGAGAATTTCTGAATGTAGTTCTGAAATAAATATTAGTGATCGTCCGGTGATTTTGTCTCCTCTGCAGCTCAGAGTTAGCAACAACTCGGGAATCTCGTGTCGTGTTGCCTTCAAATATTTTATCATCTGTTATGTCAAATTGAATAATGATTCAAAATAAACTGTACGTATAATAAACTGTAAGCAAACAGACTAAAATTATTCATACAGCAATCGTCTCGAAAGTTTGTGAAATGTTACCAGATGGATATTGACTAACCTGACTCTGAGACCAATGGATTCCCGAGATGAAACTGCTTTAAAAAAACCCGTGTGGCACTAGGGCATGTGGTCGCCTGATTATAGTAAAACACATTGCTTTGCTTCTATACTATATACATACATTATTCAAACCAGTGCAAATTTTATTACCATCGATTACCAAGGTGCATGAGGCCGTTTCATGAAAATCAGATTTTCATAAAACGTCGTGCCATTCATTTTTAGTTTCAAATTCATCAGCGTAGATAGAACGTTACCTGGATTTTTGTTTAGTAACACCAGTCAGGCAATCATCCCCCATGTGCACAACGGTCCCTGATGACTATTGTTCTTTCTACTTGACGTTCTTTTCGTTCTAAGGGATACTTCTGCACGTTTTCTTTTGATGTATTGTGTCTGTTAAACGGATTCACTAGCAGGCTTCTCCCAGCTCAATTTAATTCGTGTTGTACGTCCGCTCTCGTCGTGAATTGTAACTCCATATAAATCACATGTACAAAACTATAGTGCGATTTTATTGTGGAACAAGGTAAAGTCAAATATTTTGAACAGATAAAAAATCTCCATACATCTATTGGTGAATACATTTTGTACATTTAAGTTATCATATAAAATTGAAACATAACAATTCTGACAAATAGTAGATGCTTTAAATAAATGCTGAACATAAAAGATCGCATAAAACCATAACAAATGAAAATTTTATTTTTAGCGTGTACAAACTTCGAGTTTAGATTTCTGTCGTGAAGTGTTAATTGCTATTTTATTAGGTTTGTAAAGTTATCTCATAACAATGATATAATATTCATTTAGGGAGAATGTTTTGTACTTAATAATTCCCTTCACTTTTTTCAAAGTGAGTCTTTTTCCTAACTAACATTCGTGATACTCATCCTAACTCTGCTTCGTATTATTAACAATAATAGTCATGTTACTTTTATCTGTTTCGCCAGTAATTTTCACATGACAGGGCTTCGTTTGCACCGACAAGGACCATGTGGGTAAATTAAACGTTTTTGCAGTCTTCCACAACAGAGCCTGCGTTGATCAGGATATTGGTCAACACCTCCACATTTAAACTCATAATTAAATACAAGTCTGTTTTTGTTACCTCATTTAAATGCACTGCTTCATAAATTCATTAAATTACAATTGTGATCATTTGAATGAATTCGACTCTTTTTATTAGTTTGTTGATTTATGCACCTTGAAAAATCTTTTGAACTTCAAAGTTATATCAGTTATGAAATATTTACCTACCTGCTATGTGTCTTGTTCTTTTTAATTAATGTGTCTATTACACATAATTTTCTATACCACTAATCTCAAATTAATTTTAATATTTCTGCTCACAGAAGAAGGTAAGTTTCATCGTGAATTGTTTCTTAAATTACAGACTGCTAGGAATGTATTTTGAAAAGTAATCGCCGAATGTGTTACGATACTTGTTTCAATTTTAGTTACTGAATTATTTTAGTACTAATTATACGGAATAGTTAAAAAATCATAGTTGTATTGTTCCATCTAATACATGAAGCAGGTTTTAATACAAAGAAATTCACTGCAACGTGAATCTGATTTTAAAATACGGAATTTGAGACCAGTTCGACAGCATGGGAGTTCAAGAGTTTTTCTTTTGTGGAATAAAAGAGACACGAAGTGATAAAGATTACTGCTTCCACAGTTTACCAAAAACTGCTTCTGAAAATGACAGTTTTAATTGCTGCTGAAGTTAAAATATTCGTAATTCTCTGCCCTCTAGTAGTTCCGTGGATAATGTATGCAGAAAAAGGTAAAGAGAAATTGGTGCAATATGGGGCCAAATGGCAGCTTTGGTGCCATTTGGTGCGAAATGGAGGCTTTGGTGCAATATGTTCAGTAGGGAGAGCAAGAAATCCGAGGCTGTCTGTCGTAGACGGTATTCGGCCAAGCGATTTAGAGCAACATACTTTCGAGAATATCAAATGACAGAAAGAAAGAGATAAAAAATGTTGGTCATAGAAAGTTAAGATAGACGTTCTCTTTCGCTGAAGGGTATTGAGCTCTCGCTACATTTATTTTGAATTTTAAGATATGAATGACTGGGCTTTGCGATGCATTCTCAGACAAGAGGGTAGATGATAAATTTGATCTTATGACCCTTAAATTGATATGTATGTTCTGTTACGCACCTGGAAGTACAGCTAGGGAATGAAATTGAATAATACATACAGTATACTCTTGCGTTTTAAATATATGTATATGCCAAAAACAATTGCTGACCTGAATAGATTATAAAATTAAGCAAAAACGACGGTGGACAATCCTATTACATGTACGAATTCCTCGTGCGCTGGACATCACTGGAAAAAATTCTAGATTATAAGGTTGTGCAAAAATATTTCGTAGCCTCATTTCGTATGTTACGGCTTTTGTATTGCATACTGCAAGGTGTTAGATATGAAATTGATTTGATGTACAGAGGTGTTTTGGAGTACTCTGCGTTGAGTTACCTTAGTCTATTGTGGCGAATATGAGATAAAAAACGCTATACCGAATTTAAATAAACAGAGATCATACATGAGAGTTGACTACAATCGTACAATTTGTGAGTTTTTCTTGCAGGTTGTATTTGGGATGTGGGGTAGGGCAATCAGTGCAGGTTAGTAACGGAGAGACTATTTAAGAATCATATATGTGAGAACATGTAGGTCAATAATATCTTCAAATGAGGGACAATGTAATTGAATTCTAGCGGTGGACAGCTAAACAGGGAGTCAATTTAGCTAGCGTTTAATACGCTGACTTAAAAATTAGATTCGCAAACGCTGGATCTCTGAGCAGGTAAGAAAATCTGTACAATCTAAAACTAACTGATGATTGCTGGCTTCTGTTATATGAATTAATCTAGGTGGGTTTTTACGGATCTAAAACCCTTAAGAACAGACCTAAAAACCTGAAAATTTTCAATCGGTGTTTGGTCATAAAGCTTTTTAAAAAAAGTTTAGCATGCCAATATCTGATAATGATCAAGGTGTAGTAGCCTGGTTGGACCCTTTTCACTGTCTCGACAATTTTCAATTTGCAATGCAATTTCTTAGCAGACTTAAAGTTAGCAAAACTAAATTTAGACATTTAGAGGAAGCTAATTGAACTGAAAAGCAGTTTATGAAGCCACAATGCTAAACGTTTAATAAATAATTAATTTTACTAATTAGCTATTATCACGTTAGTGAAACCTTGACCACCACTGAGTATAGGCAATAAAGAAAATGTTCTAGAATCCTCTAAAAATAAGCAACGTCTTTAAATATTCGTTTATCTACCATTATAAACATATGAAAACAATTTAGAAATAAGCGAGTATCGAAACTAAACGAAATGCCAATCAACATTCTGTTCCTATGCAATAAAGAAGTGCGCGCTCTGTCGGAGATGAAAATTTCTTTTCGACAATTTCTTCGTTCTGTTGGGTTACATCAGACTGTAATTTGAATGTATGTTTTTATGCTTGTGACACAGCGAGCTGTCCTGATGGAAAATAAAAAAAAATCGAATGAATTGTTCTATGGTAACCAGAAAGAATGTTTCACGGCCGGATATTTGGGATTATTATAATTTTTTAAAATGCATTATTTCAATTTTTTGAGTAAAAATGCACATTGCGCATTGATTTGCTAATTTGTCCAAGCCTTCTCAGAACTAAGTATTGAAGTGTGCAGAATCTTATCTTACGAATTCGTTTTCGAACTGTGTTCAGATGTTCTACTAAGGATTTTCTTTTCGATTTCATGTCGTAAGTTACCGAGAGGATTTCTATCACTCACTTGTCCTAGAGGAACCTGAATGACCGCGCATAATTCGCATATTAAACGAAAATGAATTTTACGTGAATATTTCTTATTTGTTTTATCGCTTGTGATAAAAGACACAATTTATTGAAAAGTTTTGTATGTAGTTGTCGCATCATGTGAAAGATTATAATTTAAACTTTTTATTGAGAATGCATAAGCTTTAAAAGGAGTAGGATCAAAAGTCTGCCACTTCCAGGGAAGGCGTCGATACCTCAACTGCATTGGTTAAAATACGAGTTTATTAAGATGTTCGAGAAAAGATTAGTAAAGCAAAAACTTGGAACATTTACAGGGTAGGGCGTAATTCCTGTTACATGTTTTCAAAACAATTTTTAATAATTGTCATCGCTCAAATATTACCCAATATAATTTTTTTAAAATTAATTATCAAAGATATACCAAAATTTTGAGAAACAATTAGCCATTAACTAGTGACAATGTCTGCAGAATTGATGCGAAAGTTCATTATACAGAAGCATGAAAAGAGACGGAGTTCATCTAAAACATTCAAACTAAAGAGAAACCTCAAAATCAACAGAATGTTGACAAAAAGAACAATTGACCTCCCTCTTGCCACAGTATCAGAGTTTTTAAGTCAAAATTGTATAAATGTTAGGAGGAAATACCTTCAGAAGTAGTTTGTGCGGCCATTAAAGACTTTCCTTAAAGACTTCGCAAAGTAGCGATTGCAAGAGGGAAGCATTTGAAATATTTTTTGTAATGGTAGATGAGTAAATTACATATTATTTGTTGAAATCAAACTCCGAACTTTATGTCTTTTTTCGAGAATTTTTTTTTGTTTTTTAACAGTATTTATGTCCCACCCTGTATCCTTTTCTAACTAGAAATACGTAATGTCCCATTAAAAACTTGATTACCTGAGATCAAAACGAATATCTAAATCAGTAGCAGTCTCTATTGGGAGGTAAAAAATACGACTGCTTTGTACTTTTATCTATATCGTTCAATAGGAACGATTTAGAGAGCATTGTCAGCTGAAAACTATGGTTGATTTAGCATAAATCGTACGAACTGTAACAATAGGTAACATATTAGCTTCCAAGGTTTACATTCGCGGCCACTTATACAAGTGGTAGAGAGGTTTCATTTTAGTTCTTCCACTTACAGGGCATGCTGTAAGCATTACTTTATCTAGCACACGGTACATATAAGTATCATTAAGACCACACACTATTGCAACCAGTCTTATGTTGCTTCTGATAGCAACCTTGGACCAAGTTGTGTCACTTGCTACGTATTTTAGTTCAATTGCAGGTGTTGCTGAAGCAGTGTAACGTGTATAAAAACTGATCTATTTCAATTACTAATGCACATAAAGCAGCGCAACATTTACTGTATTGTAAATTAACAAGTTTCTTTCCTCTACGAAAAACTATGTTAGCATTTTTTCGATAACTGTAATATTTACCCAAGATTCAAATAAATGAAACAAAAACCGTCCTAAGCCATAAACTCTTGAACTATATGGAGCTGTCAGAGAGCTGCCGTAGGCCTTCGAGAGCTTGATAATCACCTTTCTTGAGCCCATAGATTTATCGCCGCCTATCTCCAGGGTTCCATGCTCGTATAGATCGCGCAGCTTCATCTGCCCGGCATTTGAGGCAGACTACAGAGAGTTGGGGAAGAATTTTGAGTGTCCATTTTGCTCCTGAAATACCGAAATACCTATTATTAAACTATTTATAAACCAAACGTTAGTACGTGTGACTCCATATCCTAAATAATCCATTTATGTGACAATTATGAGCAACTTTTTCATGCATTCCGAGCCTAAAGATTTCATATCCTAAAAAAATCATTTACATATATGACAATTATGAGCACCTTTTTACTATTATGCCCGTGCATTCCGAGCCTACAGATTTCATAGCCTAAAAAAATCATTTACATGAAAATTGTGAGCACCTTTTTATCATTATTCCACTGCCCTCCGGGCTTACAGGTAGGTTCGGATTGAATGTTTGCGCTGTGTAGTATAAATCATAAGTAAGACACTTTCGTTTGATTGATGAAACAATATTTTGTTAACCCATGACCAAAAAACTTATGATAAAAGTTATGACTGTTGCTGTTGCCAAGCTGTACTTTTCTTCCTTCTACATAATTTCAAGTTCTTTGGTTGAAAATATGTGAAAATATCGACTTGTCACAATTTTAATAAGCGTGAAATTTATATTTTCTATATTTTGTTCACTAACAACTCTTACCAGTGAATGCACGTCTTATTATCGTCGAAGCAAGTGTCTGAAAATATGTAGATGGAATTGAAGAACTATCTTATTAATTTTCATACTTGTTCGCTGATGATGAGACGGGTAGATCAGCCGAGGCAGGTCTCGAGTTTTGAGGTGTTCGCAGAAATTGGCCTCCAGCAGCTCGCGTGGAATACGCGCTCCAGCAGCTCGTCTGGAAGACGCGGCTCCAGCAGCTCGTCTGGAAGACGCGGCTCCAGCAGCTCGTCTGGAAGACGCGGCTCCAGCAGCTCGTCTGGAAGACGCGGCTCCAGCAGCTCGTCTGGAAGACGCGGCTCCAGCAGCTCGTCTGGAAGACGCGGCTCCAGCAGCTCGTCTGGAAGACGCGGCTCCAGCAGCTCGCGTGGAATACGCGCTCCAGCAACTCGTGTGGAAGACGCGGCTTTTCCGCCATCAAGCTTTCCGCGCCAGATTGTATCCTTGAGTTAGTGGACAGTTCCTGATCATCTTATTTCCTGTTATATTATATTGACGTTCATTTATCAAAGGTACTGATTTGCCAAGAATGAGGAGTTTTTTGCAATTGGAATTGTTGTTCCCACCAAATAGTTCTATCTTGTGTTCTATCTAGATTATTCTGTCTGGTGCAAAAGTAGATACAGGTATGCTCATAGAATAACCGAAAAGCTTAATAAGGGCTTTACTAGTACAATTATAATCCATTTTAAAGTACGTGGTCAAAATAACTGACAAAGGTAAACGTTGTATATGATGGGCTAGCTGGTAAAGTTTCTTTATAACCAAACAAACATAGAATTATCTTCGATTTCGTTGAACAGTTTTGGATTACGGTTAATGTACGAGTAATGTTATTCCATAGCTATCGAAATTTCACTTCTATCATGAAAACACATAAATTCCAGTTTATTACTTTTTTAAAATGAATCATTGCGTTTAGTATGTTTCTTGACAATGCGCCAAAAACAGGTTCACGATTTCACCAGCATTTTTTGATCTGATTTTGGTTTTTTCACTGAGGTAATTCGCTTCAGAGATCCAGTTCCAGCGCAGGCTGAAGTTCATAATTTGTACTGCATACGGAGCATCGGCTGCATATGTGTTACAGCCCGCCCTTGAGTTCCTCAAAATATATCGGGACAAATGTATTCTGTTCGTATTAATTTGTTGTAAGAGATCTAGGTTTTTTGAAAAAGCCATCCGATTGCCGGAGTGGATTTGAGAAACTTGTTCTTGTTTTTACTGGCGCTCATTTCATAATTTTTCAAACCTAAACATAATTCAAGAAACATTTGCAGAATTCCCTTACAAAGAGTAGTTCGTGGTAAATGGAGCTCTAGCAATTACGAACATATCTTCAATACGCCAATATTTAAAGTATCGAAGCTGAGGAGGCGTTAGGAGCGAATGAAAGAAGTCCTGCTGAGGAGCCAGCACTGCATGCGCGTGTCGTCAACACTTGTACGAGCTGTCCCTGACAACGCAGTGTTTTCATAACAATCGGTGGCTGGTCGTCACTTGTCTTCTATTGTTGTCAGCACCCCTTCAGAATAATAATGCACCAGCTGCCCGCAAGCCTCGACCAAAAGTTGAGTGGTCTGTTTGTGTGTTTGTATTGTTGGTCGTGTACACTCTTCGTTGTAGTGAATTTCGAAACAGCTGATATTTCGATATACGTACAAGTGATGGAACATTCTTTCAGTTCAACAAAATTTTCTGTGAACATAATCTGCAACAATTGAAATGAAAAATGCTATTGCAAGTTCTGAAGTGATATTTTTTCTAAAGATAGGTATAATTAAAAACTTTAACTCTACAAATCTAGGCAGGCGTACTGATGTTTTGAACGAAATTGCGCGCCACTCATTCCAAATCAGCCTTTTTCAAGACTATTTCGGTTGCATTGTGTGGTAAGCAGACCTTGCAGGTCTGAACTTGAAGGCTGTGTTGCTACAGCAAAAATGACTCAAGTCTCTCGTGCGGTGGAGAGCCCTTCTCTCAACTGCGGTCGAGGTCGATGGCGCAGTGTCATTCTTGGACCCTTTAGCTCACCCAGAATGAAGGGGAGGAGGAGGGGAGCTAGACGATGGAGCAGCGTTGTGCATTTCCACAGGGAATTGCCCGTCCTTGTAGAGCAACTCACTATGAGAAGATTGAATTCGGCATTATTAGGTAATAGGACCCATTTTTTATAAGGGAAGCTCATTGTTTTCTGCTGATACTGTTACGTTTACCGCTACATTCCAGTCCATAGGGTCCCATTCACAAATTGAGCTTTTTGTAAAATTGTATCTACATAGCCTATCAACGTTAATTTCAATTTTATAAACGCATGCATGACTGAAAGGTGTCATGAAATACATGCCATAGTCACTAAGATTTCGGTATCCTGCGTATTTTCTGGCATTTTGCGTTTGTTGTGAATTATTATCCAACGGAATTTTTTTCTTAAGTTTCAGTCATCGTTATGGCTACAATTATCGTTTGAAAGTGAACAGAACCAAGCTCATCACATGCTATAGTTGAACAAAAAATACAGTGAGAGCAATCAACTTCAAAATAGAGGGACAGCGAGTAACTGCAACAGCGCAGTGAGAACCAAATTTCACTTCAATGTTAAAATGTCGTAAAAGGTAAGGGTTGAGAGAGAAATTTCCATTATTACTTGCCTTGTTTTAAGATATTCACAGCCTAGCCGCCATTGACGCTCTCTGTTCAAACTTCAGTCACAAGACATAAGTAGAAGTGCGTGGTTTGTGTTCGCTACCCATCATCTGAGTTCCGGTGAACTTCGTTCGGGTTGTGGCAACTGATTCACGGTTTTGTGTGGCCCCTAATTCTGTGACGCCATGGGTCCTCCCACTCGCCGCTGTCGCTAAAGATCTGCGTGCCTTACAGTGCTGCTCTCTCTGTCACGCATTTACAACAAATAAACGCATGTTTTACAACAAACTGTATGTTTCTATCTGCTTCTAGTCCTGAGGAAAAAACATCCGAGGTGTTATAACTTGAATGCATCTCGTACAACGGCCAATTCTAGCATGGCCGCCGCTTAGTACGTACAAAAATTAGTGTTTAGAAAAGTTATTATGGTCTAATGTCTATTACTACAACCATTCTCAACTGATAATGTTTAGCATGTATTTTGGCTGGCTTAATAACTATCTGCAGATATGCTGATTATACTCGTATTCAAAGGCATGATTGACATGCATTTATTAAATATTTTTTCTTTTGGCTTATTAATGATGCATTTGTTCACGTAGTTGTCCTGCTTGTACACGTTGCATTTAATTAGAACATTCTTCAAATGTTTTCTGAGAAATGAATGAAAAACATTTACCTCTATTAATGTATTTTCAATGAAAGTAATGTTATCACTGCAGCAGGAATGCGTTCCAAAACATTGGTCGTGTTAAGTGGCAATGACCGTGCTATATTTTACAGCAAAAACAATGAGTGTTGCTTTTTTGGCAGTCATTTCTCACAGAACATTTGGAATATGTTCTAATCAGAGATAAAGCACGATAACTAAGTAAACAAGTCTGTTATTATTAGTTTAAAATAAAGAAAATTGATTAATGGTTGTCAATTATAATGCCGTTTGATATAATCAGCATGCGTTTAGATAATTATTAGATGAACCATATATTTGCTAACCATTATAAATAGATATGATCACAGGAGCAGAAAAAATCCATAGTTGCTTTTCGAAGCGCTAATTTTTGTGCGTGCCGAGTAGCGGCTTTCCTATAATTAGCCATAGTAGGAGAAATACCAATATGTAATTTTCTAAAAAATATTGACATAGATAGAATTAAATCATAACTGGCATGAAACCTAGTGTGGCCACTGCTACCTAGCACGGTCTATTTTTTGAAACACATTCCGACAGCAAAAATAGTTTTACCTGTATAGTAACCGAGCACAATCTACTTTTTTAGACAAGTTTTTGAAGGAAACGATATGAAAACTTCAAATGAAAAAACTCATTATTTTAATAACTTCAATAAATAATTGAATTGCGTTAGGCTGATGGGGAGAGGGGAGCGGTGAGTAAGAATTTCAAGTGAATGAAAACTAGACTATTGGATAGATAAGAGGATTGTAGTGAGTCGCTGGCTTACACTACACGCTGTCTCATAGCAATAGTGTGAAATAGGTGCTCCACTATGCGCCGGTCAATCAGTGAGTGAGTTGCCCCAGTAGGGTCTGCCCCAAAAGCCTATACAACCGAGATGCCTGAGATGATACTTAGGCACACCCTGCGCCAAACTCTGCCTCATATCTTTCCTACTGGTACTGATTCACTCACTGCTTCGGTGGGTCACCCAGAGACCACTGCACTGTGTGCACAAACGTGCTCGCGATCTCACCGTGAAAAAAAGAAGGAATTTTTCCTCAAGCTACCTGAAGTCGGAAGGACGAACATACACATAACCGCATAGCCAGAGTCAAAGTCGTGATATTCAAAGTACAGGGTGCATTGTGTGTAACTTACATTCCCTTCGCTTTTCTACCACTATCTCTACCACACTTAAGAGCCTCACCACATCCAACATGTCCTCCCGCGAGGGAAGGTGGGACCGGGAGAGGGGTAGTGCCAGCCACACCACTAGAAGTCTTCTCCAAACTCCTGTCAGCACAAGACCCCACGCTTCCACGCATCAGATCCCCCAACCCCACACCCCATCACAAACACCACTTCATAATCACAGAACGCAAATAACTGTGATACCCATAACAGCACACCACCGCACCAACGCACCAGGAACGCCACACACCGTGTACTGAAAATCGACATTAACACACCAACGGACAGACAAAATATTTCGGAAACCACATTGCAGCACCCAACTGTGCCACTCATCAGACTAACGGAAAACAACACTGGCTTGGTCGACTGGTGAGCAAACCCGCTTGCGATGCGAAAAGACCCGGGTTCGAAGTCTGCTGCTACCGTGGTCGGTTTATGTATGACCATCGGCGGCTAGAATTATGACATGGGACTTGAGTACCGACACATGAAAGGGCCGAAAAGGTTGTTTCTATGGCCTCGTTCTATTCAATTCTATTTTATTCTACTACGTCGTAACGAACGAAACTACAGAAATTGACGAACTAACCTTACCAGAAACCACAGAATTATTCAAGAAGATAAACCTCAAACCTATCATTCCACCGCATTTACGCACCAAGAGGAGAGTATTTGTACGTCAACTGGACAGCTTAATTGGACAACTTGCACTCGACTTCATCTCCAAGGAAATAACAAAACACCAGCCCTGGGCGTAAACACCAGAAATCAGCAAGATCACACACGTCTTCAAAATCACATTCACAGACATCGCTACAAATAAAAAAGTTCTTCAAAACGGTTTACTCATACTTAACACTAGCATCACACCCACACAAGTTGAAGCCGAAAAAGACTCCCACATACTCATATGCTTCATCTGCTACATGTTTGAAGAACACTCCACGCACAAATGCACCACCACAACACCCCGGTGTTCCGAATGCACTACACATGACCTAACTAACCTACCTACTATGCAACTCACAAGAGAAAAAATGCCTCAACTGGCACCAAAATAACCGCATCCTTCCAACGAAGAAAATCAGGAAGAAAACTATGCAAACCAAAAACGAAAATTTATAAAAAATTCAGACAGTCAAAACTAGCCTCACTCACCCAGAAATTGCTAAAACGGCCATTCAACAAACAAACCAACCAACACCGGGTCTCACTCTCTCCAGCAACACTCACATCAAACTTGCTGCGCTGGTCATTGAAGCGCACATCGCTAGCCTAGCTAAAACTGAAAGTTACGGAACAATCTTATCAAAATCACTAAAAAGCAACTTTGACAATGACATTTCGTTCCCTCATAGAGACTCACAACAAATTTTCAATCTCTGCGTCAACCCTACCGCTCATTCTGAACGTGCCCTCCCTGCTACCACACCAACAACCACCGAAATAACCTCCACGCACATCGAAACAGATACGGACCACTCAGCAACAGATTCCAACGACTCGCAGGAGAAAACTCTGACAACACTGCATTCGATGCATGGGGAACACGGCCACAATAGAAAAAACACCATAAAAAGGAAAAAAACCATCCCTCCCATTCCCGGCCGAACGGTAACATCCACCGCACTGGAAACGCAACGCTAACTTCCACAAATTTGCCAAAGCCCACAACAAAAAACATCGAACGGACGCCGAGCCAGAACCGGCCCAATCCATTGTCTCTTCTGCTCGCACCGCCTCAATCGACTTCACGCCCCCTTACCGCGCAACGCGGAATTTACATAAATAGCTACAAGCACATAATCCTCTTTCGGAATTACACATAATCTTGACGGGTAATCCAACTTCACCTCTCAACAAACCTACATCACTAGACCCCTTCCACTCCAAACATGTGCGCAATGAGCTTATTTTTATTCTACTCCTAGTATCCCTTTCCGTTTCAGCTTCATACTTAGGCACACCCTGTGCCAAACTCTCCCTCATATCTTTCTTATTAGAACTAACTGTAACCATGGTTCGGCGGGCACGCTTTACGAAAATCTCCTGAAGTCAAGACCTACGTCGCTGGGAACGCACTGCTCCAAGACTCATACGCAAGTAAATTATCTGAGTACGACGCATCATTCACGAGTCTGCTATTATGCCTGTGCTCCCTGAATTAGTGGCGGACATATTTAAAATTCCACCCAGCTGTCCTAATACATGTTTGGTGTACCGTACTGAAGTTTAATGTATTTGTCGGAACTCTTTCCTGTGTCATTATTTCGTTGGGTTCCTCGACAGTTCCTTACTAACTCAAACGCTCACTCCGAGTGGCACACGATAAATTAATATTCCCTTCTCAGTCTTTAAGAAAGATATTCAGAGTCTCCTTAGAGCTAAAAGAAGTTTGTGGGTTATGAGTGAAGAGGGAGATAACTATATTATCTGTAGGACTCTCGGAAGATGACGTTGATGCGATTGAACGGACACTGATAGAATTCGACTAAATAGTAACTCAGGGAAACTGAACTCGTGCAGCCTAATAATAGAAATAGTCCTTCAAAATACTTCCAAAAACCCGTACTGTGGATTCTACGGCAAACAATTGGGAGCACTGCTTTGGTAATTTTATTTCTTTCAAGAACAGAAGATTTTCTAAATTAGTAGCAAATTTATTGGTTGGAAGATATTCTAACATGTGTTCCAACATTCTTCATTTGCGTTAGAATGAAGTCATGCAACTAAGAACTGATTCCAATCAGCTTCTCAACTCAGTTGTTGGTCAATCTTAGTCACTTTCCAAGTAAAATATCCTCCAGTTCTTCAAGAAAGGACGCTTACGTGATCTCCGATCTTTTTTCCAGCACACACCACAGTTGCTCAAAGATCTTTGCTTGGGTCAACTGTACAAACTCGTCAAGCCGAGCTAAATTGTTCCTGTGATCGTTGTTCCAATTTTGCACAGAATGAATTTTGCACTCTGCACACTGATGTCATGGAACAGACATTCGCCATCTGGGAAGAACATTTGGCCATGATATGTACATAATCTCCTAAAATTTTCTGATAGTTGTTGTATTGATTTGATTACCAATTACATCAGCATTTGGGTTGCGAGAATTCCCCGATATGAACTTCAAAATCGTTCCTGATCTTTCAGAAGATCTGAAGGTAACACTTGGTAATAATGGTTTATGGTTTTCTGTTTGGACGTCAGTAAATAGTTTCCATGTAGTACAAAACGTGAAATATTACTCGCTTCCTTAGGTATATCAGTGAATTCTTGTCGGCTTTACACACTTCCAAAGTTCTATAAACATTCATGGGAGAATTTTCTACGCATAAATTTCCTTGTGGTGAGTTTCCAGGATGTTAATGTGCATGAAACTTTTAGTGAAGAGGTTATATTTAAAATTATTTTTTAGTTAGTGAGCTAATTCTAAGGCAAATTATAAGGCAGTAGGCTTTTCGACTTCCTTCAAAACGCATTCTAGTGTTTAGTTTCTTTCACTTAACTTGGGTTCCTAGCGCAGTCACATGTCTTGATGAAGGTTTTACCATGCAACGTGAATTCTACAATAGTTTAGATCAATTAGCTCTTAAAATGACAAATGTGCGTAACTTTTTTTATAGTAGAAGCTCCAGCCAAGTGGTTTCCTTCAATCATTTTTTATATTCTCTTCGGGAAAAGCATTTCAGTTAAATTTAAACTGACGACTCAAAACTATAAGTAAATATTCAATAAATATTGTAAAATTTCTTTGTTCATCTTGAAAAAACTATGCATTTCGGCGAAATTTGACTGGTGTTTTTGATATGCAGCAACAAGGGAAAATATTGAATCAAAAATATTACTTGTATTTTTCCAATCTGTTGAACCACTGAGAGATTTTAATAATTAGGAAGACCTTGAAATAGGATGTATAAGTTTCCCCTAGAAATCTATTTCTTTTAAAAATGATGTATCATAATAATTTTCTATTGCGCGTGTCATTCGTATTATGCTTAAATTAAATAATAACAGAACTTTGAACATGTACAGTAGTTACATAATCAAGACTATCTGTGAAGGTAAGTGCTACAAACGGATAGAAACAAGCAGTTGATAAGTAACTTGCAATATCATGAGAAATAGTCCTGACGTCCAAGACAGCCGATCACAATATTTATTTATTCATCAAAATTGAATGCTTTCGAAAAGTTGTCCAGTTATAATTGTCAGAAGCGAAACCACTTTTAAAAATTTCCCCTTTAGTATTACAATTAGTCATAGTCAACACTTTTCAAACGATGAACAAGTTGTTCTGTTTAATAACACCTGACAACATCAAGAGTCAAGGGGACGAGTTAGGAATCACTGCTCCAAAGAAACTCCGCGCATAAAGATTCCAAAAAACGAGGGTCTCTTGAATTAAGTCCGCCTCACACCGACAACAACTGAGAAACTTTTCAACAACTAACTGTATCTGCCTCACACCGACAACAACTGAGAAGCTTTTCAACAACTAACTGTATCTGCCTCACACCGACAACAACTAAGAAACTATTCAACAACTAACTGTGTCCGCCTCACACCGACAACAACTGAGAAACTATTCAACAACTGTGTCCGCCTCACACCGACAACAACTGCGACTGTCAATTCACCGGGCGTGACTGATTAATCCTTATCAAATTAATTGTACTCGTAATTGTAGCCGAAAAGACAAGCATGTAGCTGATGCATTCATACGATTTAGGTCTCATCATTTCATTGTTGTGTCGCTTGAGCCATAGTCTAATCAGAGACACAATTGCCCTTGTCAGCAACGACCAAATGGAGCATAACTCAAGGCTATGAAGCGGAACGTTGCTATAAAGTATAAAAACTATTAAAAATCATACAATAAAACTGAATTATACGATTTAGTACTAAATTACAGCCGTCTGGCTACATCATGAAATGATTATTTTGGATTAGGTTCTAAATAACACCCGTTCACTTTCTTTTTCGTATTTTCACGAGCGAAATACTGAGTGCTGCGCCTGTGAGACTCCGCTAAGAATTAGAACTACTAATTCTTGAGGAATAACGCTTCTGAAGCTTGAAAAATCTTGGTCTCAATGTCCATCTTTCAAGTGAAATGCCCTATTTTCAGCCCAAAAAAGTTAAGAAACGGGTAGCTTCTGCTCCCAGCAAAAAATTCAAAGTTTTTGAAGAGGTGAAGCGAGGGATGTATGAGACCACTCAATGGAAGCCACGGAATCAGGATCCTAGGCGATCAGCATTCGCAGCTTAGAAGCCGCCAGTGAGATTTGTTCGTTTGCCCATCGAGGAGAAGCAAGACTGTAGAAATTGGCTGCAGGCTTTTTCCATAAAGCTTGGGCTCTATCTGACAGGTCTGTTTGTGAGACAGATAACATTTGTAGCTGAGAGGGTAAGCTAAGAGAAGGCTGGAAATGTTTTCTGAGATTTAAAAGGACAACAAATTTCAAAATTCACTAATGATTTATGAGAGACAAAGATCTTCAACCGTCAGTTTGAAATTAGTTTATAAATTGAAGCCTCACTTGATAGCATAAGTACATTTGATAACAAGGGGATATGGATTATTAATTTCGGGAATAAAAATTTGGCACGGTTTGAGAAGATGAGTGTTCTAACTTTGACAGATGAATCTAAACTCCGTGAAGCACTAATTTGAAGCATAAGAGAATAACTCACATACAACTCCATAATCAGCTTTCTTTGAGAAAAATAAAGA
The DNA here is from genome assembly GCA_006783055.1 of Trinorchestia longiramus. Lineage (NCBI taxonomy): Eukaryota > Metazoa > Arthropoda > Malacostraca > Amphipoda > Talitridae > Trinorchestia > Trinorchestia longiramus. The sequence continues at coordinate 185,824 of VCRD01000019.1, forward strand.
GAACAGATTTTCTGGCGTTCTGGGTTGTCCTTGTAGCTGCAGTCACGTTCCTACGATGATGAAGTGCAATATTTTGCAGCACGGCGTGAACAAACGGCCTATTATCACATCTTTACGTGCCATTGGAAGAGTTTTTATGGGGGATCAGAGCCGCGATATCAATATAGTGAACGCTCGAGCGTCCTGCGCGAGAGCGATTCTGCAGCACTTTGGTGCAATCTGCAAATTTTTAAGACGCTTATCGGATGGCAGTTTTGGTCAATCGCTACCTTTGAGGTTATCTAGCAAGAATCTGTTTACCGAAATATTTTGGTACGTTACAAGTACAAATTGGGAATAAATCAGATTATCTTTAAACTTTTAATTTTTTCTAGGTATTCATGTGTACTTATTGTCATAAAATACTCATTACGTTTGTTGTAAATGTAAATCCGTTTATTCGAGCGTGAATTCAATGCAAAGATATATAGGCATTTCATTCAACAAATCAATCGAAAAAATGATTCATAATTACTTCTACCAGTACATACGTAGACAGGTCACAATTGAGAATGTAGTATGTAGATGGATAGGTTGGTGAAAAAAGGATGGTGAAAAACCCAAGGTACTTAACATTTATAACGCCAGGAAAAAACTGGGTTGTATGTATGAAATAAATGTGGCTTTCGAATTTTAAAATCAATCATACTCTCAGTAGAATACGTAGTAAATCTTTTGACCTCTGAGTGACACAATGATATGGTTCTTCTCACCATGTATTCTGTACGCTGAGCGGGGAAGGTGAGAGTGATTGCTAATTAGAAAGACTTTTCTCTGCTATTCTATGCAGAGAGAGAATTTCGTGATGGCATACCAAAGTTCGAAGAAATGCAGCGATCGAAACGTTGATTCTGACGCTAGAAACTCATTTGTAGAAGAAGAGGAGATTTTTCTTCAGGGAAAGGGGGAAACTGAAGGTGCCTTTCCCAGATATGGCGTAGATCAAAGTATTAAACAGAACTGATAGTGTAATAGTTTCTCAGTAGGAACAATAAAATATGGGGATCATCAATGCAAATATATTCCACACTTAATAATGAGCATAGTTTAATTATCTCATACACAATTGGCAAAAGTATCGAAACTTTTGAGTCAACAATGTTTGTAGCATAGCATTTTTCTTAAAACACATATCCAAGAACTTCAATTTGTTGTACAACCTATGCATAGTTGAACTCACACTTCGACTTGTGTTAGATGATAGATGAATGGGACATTATGACGCATAATAGTAGAAAATATCGTGCTAGTAGAATATAATAGGAAAAAATATAAAACACAATTTTTCTTGAATCTGTTCAAATATATTTGTACAATCTATGAGCCTAAATTTATTTTTAGACTCAATTCCGGAATGAAGTACTTTTTCCTTATATCCTGCAATGCCTTTAATCAACAAATTTCAGTATTTAATTTAAGTAATTTGAAAATATTTTTGCGTGAAAAGGCTAATCAAGAGTTAAAACCTTTATATACAAAGGGTGAAACAGCAAAATCGATATGTTGTATTACGGTTTGAAGCGTTATTGCAGTTTAGGACGAACTTAATATTTACTTTTATTCACCAACATTTTAAGCCGGTGGGCCCTAAAAATGCCTTAGATTGAACCCTAAGCTCATAAGTGAACCCATGGCAATGATCGATTTTTTATCATTGATTCGATTTTTATTGCCTACTAAAATTGTATTCCATCTGCCAACAAGTTTATAAGTACTTTGTCGAATTTGATAAAAAGTATGAATCCAGTTGGTTTGCACCTTTTTTCTGGATGTCAACCTGATAGAGTTCAAATAGTTTAGTCCCTGTAACGAGATACAGTTGGTAATCCAGTGATCAGTTACTAGTTTTAATCCAGCAGCAGGTAACTAGTGGTAATCCAGTAAGAAGTGACGAGTGGTACATTTATTTTTCACCCGAGCTCTAACGGAAGGTTTTTGAAGAATAGAGCTGTGTGAGGATAGGCCTTGTAGTGATGGAGAATGACACTCTTTTTGTGGTATTCCCACACTGGCTGCTTACTGGCAAAAAGGTTCAAAATGGTAAACTTAGTTGCCGTATAGATTAAGAGTTTTTCATCGATAATGTGTGACTGTTGGACAGATTCTTTAATATTCTACAATACGGTCAACACAAGCTCCTTATGATGAAGTCTACGTTTCAGTAACTGAACAGGTTTTAGAATAGAATAGAATAGAATGAGGCTATAGGAACGAACCATCTGGCCCATTCTTGGGTCGGATAATTACTTCGATAATTATTCGGTTGTTTACCCAAGTCCTGTGCCGTATTTCTAGCCGCGTCAACCATGTCGGCAGCGGGATTCGAACCCGGGTCTTTCCGCTCGCAAGCAGATTCGCTCACCAGTCGACCGATCTACAAACGGCGGCGTTCAACGCTGTGATCAAGGAATCGCTTTCATCGTTACTCAGTAGCCTAACCAAAATCGGAACTTGATGTTGTGAACACAGAGAGTCATAAGAGTAACACGGTATAGCATTTTTCTTTGGGACAGTTCATGCTGAACCTACTTTTTTGAAAATTTATTCTTTTGAATTCTTTCATGCTGGTGTAGAATAGTCATAGCAGTTAAGTTAGACAGTATTTGCAAGTTCCCTAGAAGCAACAGTAAAATTTACTGCTATTAATTTTAGGATGAACTTTTTTAACTCTTCTCTCATGCTAAAAAATAGAAAAATAGTGCAAAAACAAAAAAATACTTCCTGCAACTTCTTTCATTCACTGAGTCATCTTATAAATATCCTCAATATATACTGAGACATTTTATAAAACGATTTAGTGAAAGGAAGAAGTTGCAAGAAGTATTTTTTCCGTTGAATAATGTTATGTTTTATTGGGGCAAGATTGTAGGTCGAGATTAAGAATATGTACAATAGTTTTTTGTTTGAAAGAAAAAATATGATAAAACTATATAGTTTTTCTAAACGATGAGAGGTATTTGCAACCATGTTAGAAAATACAGTACATTAATTACTCTCCAGCTTAATATTCTTAATGAAATTAGTCATTGACAATATTTGAGACTTTGAACATTTTGGATTTCACTCTGAGCAAGAAAAATGTTCAATTACACTCCGAGAATAGAAGACGAATCGTGATGGAATTGTTCATAAACAGAAATGACATTTTCCTTATTAATTAATCACATCTCATGATGAGAATAAAGTTGGATAGAAGTCAAATATTCTTATCAGCGTGCAAGGCAGAATTCTGGCCGACGGCTTCAAAAGTTTTTATTCTTCCTGTGATGACTGCCTCAATTTTCTGCCAGAATGCCCCTAGCTTTTTAAATGAATATTTCATTATGTTTCTTCAGCCTTCATGGTCTTCACAAATCATGATTTTAGTTTTTTGAGGATTTGTAAGTGACAGCTGAACTTTTCTCATTCTTACCAGTTCTTTACTGATGTGGAAGTACATACAATGAGTTCAAATTACCCAGTAAAGGGGGCTAAAATTTATCACCTGAAAATTTCCCTACAAGCTTATTCCTGAGAAATATCTGAGAGTCAGAACTTGAGAAATAAGGAGCCCCATCGTGCTGGATTGCAAGCTCAAAGGCTTCATAAATCTTGTGAGGTTTTTGGTCTTTAATGCCTCAGGGTTCTTAGAAAGAATCTGTGTCTTAACTTCATTTAAAACCTGAACTTAAAAAACTCTGGTCACTGTCTCATCCTTCTCAAGCATCAGCTATGAAATCTTCTTCAGAGGCCATTTTAGCAAAAAAAAAAAAACATCAGAAACCAATTTGGCAAAAACGATTATCTTGGCGAGGTTTCTGCTCCTAAAAAAGGATATTTTTATACTTTTCGTGAGGATCCACAGCCAGAATGCTGCGGTTGCTCTTGTTCGCGTGCTCATCCTAAATGAAAAATTCTTCTCATTCTGGTAAAAGATGACGCCAGGAATATTTTTTCACATGTTTGGACTGCCATAGCCGAAACTCTTCTCTTGTGTGTAAAGAGTCTCAAAGATTGAGTTAGATCTCGTGTGATTGATATCTTCAGTTCCAGGTAAAAATGATGATCCCTCTTGCTATTGTGTGTCCCTGATCTAGTTTTTCCTTCCTCTGTTTCTTCTATATCTCAAATTCACTGGTCATTCTATTGATAGCTCTTGAAGGAACTTTGAAATTGGATGTTAGGGAATGAATGTTAATGTTTTTACTGAAGATCCTAAAGATTTTTTTCTCCCGCCGTTGCTCTGATGGGAAAACATTCTGGAGTCGATATAAAATTATTTTAACGTGTTCTCTTTCTATATAAATAATTTGAATGCATTTCATTGATTCTTAACCCTGCTGGTGTTAGTATGGTTAAGCGTCTTGGGTGAAAACCCATACAATATAAAAAATAATTAGGTCAATGGTTTTTGATATGAAAGTCACTTAGTAAGATGAGCCATTTCCCTGCTATGATTGTAACCTGTAAGTACGAGTAAACTTAATAGAATAGAATAGAATGAGGAGATAGGAACGAGCCTTTTTGGCCCATTTTTGAGTCGGTACTCAAGTCCCATGCCGTAATTCTAGCCAAGCGATGGTCATACACAAACTGACCACCGTGGCAGCTGGCCTCTAACATGGGTCTTCTCGCATCGCAAGCGAGTTCGCTCACCAGTCGACCAAGATGGTGGTAAGCTGGTACTGATACTTACATGTGAAACATTCGCTCCAGAACAGGTCTTATAATTTTTCAGTGAACCAGCTTTATATGGCAAAGTAGTTCACCGCTGAAATGATGAGTAATTAAATGTGAAATAATCATGTTTGGTTCAAACATTGTTCCATTATTCCATTCGCATTCAGAATGATACGCTCAATTTAGGGTACTAGTAGAATTAATTAACACTTTAGGGCAGATTACACTAGCTAACCTACTGATATGATCTGCCTCTGCGACGACACTCGAGGCTCTGTTGTTTCGAGCATCGTAGAAATACAGGGTATAGTAACATAACTTCCTTTTTTCAAGGCAGAACGCATAAAAAAACGAAGTTATGTTGCCGCACCCTCTGCACATTGAAAGTGACACACATCACTACAACTTGCAGTGGCCGCCAGCTCGTCTTGTGTTGACTGCTGCTTGATTAGTTAGTCAAATACTAAGTAATTAATAGTAATTCTTAGAAGTAAAATAGAAAACGTACTGATTGTGTTCAGGCTAGCATTGATTGAGAGCAACCCAACGTAATCAACAAGTGATTAACTCGATAAAACGTTAGGAAAGAATATGTGCATTTATCACTTCGAAAATTCTTCATTTTTACAGAATTTATCAGCATTCGTCTCGACAAATTTGGTTGTCGTGAAATTCTTGGAACGTTGCAAGCTAAAAAAAATTCTTCTGAGTCGAAACATGATCATACTTTCTAAATTACGGACATTTAACTGGAAATTTCGGTGTTTGCGATTAGACTTGTACGCATAAAATAGCTTTGTAAAGGAAAATACTTTAGACTAACATTTTCGGTTGAATGCTAGTGCATAGAAGTATTCATAATAACAGAGCCTATTCTAACATACAATTAAAAGCTCATGCAAATATCTGTCAAGTATCAGTGATATGCGACTCATGTTTATTTCGAACAAAATGTGTCATGTGCGTTCTGCAAGTTTTTGTTCGGCAAATTTCCTCCAGCTCAGTTTAGGTGAGCTTGACTCGTGCCGAGAGAAAGAAAGAAAGCGAGAGAAAGAGAAAGAAAGAGAGAGAAAAATATCGTTGGAGCCTGGAAGCTCAGAACAAATTCTCCGTTTCTTGTGGTCTCCTTGCCCAACTCCTGGGGACCAATAATTGATTTCATTCTCGTACAAATTGATCCATTCTTAGGTGTGATATTCGCCATATGACATTTTTATTTCGAAAGCCTTGTATTTGTCTTAGTCCTTCACGTAGATTTCAGGAACGATAGATACATACAGAAATTTTTAGAACAGAGGTTGCAATGAAACAAATCATATTGAAATAATTCATTGCAAGTCGAAAGTTTAGATATAAATTTAAGAAATCCAATGTTTTTTAAGGCATTAAAATAAAGTATTTGTAGAGAAATGTAGCTTGTGTGTTGGTGCTCTGTCATGGCACAGTCAGAGCTCCACAGCAACACACACCATTAGCGCCAACATCCATTCGAACACAACCTGAACACGGCGCTGCCACAGATTATCAAGTGCAGCTTTTGAGACGTCAAGCCAATTAATTGTTCTAATTGGCTGATCCTGTATAGAGAGTTATCGATGTTGTACAATTATCAGTCGAGAACTAACGAGGTCTTCCTTCTTCTGGACTGACCTGATGTTATTGCCATTCTCGAGCTGTGTACGGGAGGTGCATCTCGCAGTTTTGTACGGCAGGGCATTTGACGATAAAGATGTTCTTTCTGTAGGGATACCACCCATTCGTTGCATGTTTCATATTTTCGTTACCATGTGAGTGTCAATTTTGTCGCTAAATGCTAAAGATGTACCGAATGTAGATTTTTTAACATCGGGAGATGCAGATCTAGAATTTCAATATCGTGGTTGCAGATGTCATGACTTTTTTATATTGATCTATGAAAAACGAGTCTCAGCCACAGGTAGTGAATGAAAATAATTATAATGTCGGAAGGAATGTTTCTTCAATTGATGTAACTAATGGCTGAAGTGGTTTAGTAATTTAGTGAGTTCATAAATTGAATTATGCATCGAAAATTGTATCAAAAGTGACTTTAATTTAAAAGTAATAGTATTGGGTGACTTGATCATCTGTGTTACCACCATGCAGGACGAGGACTCAACTCAAATTCACCCCACCAACCTCATTCCCCAACCACCATCCATTCAGAAAAGGCTGACACTTAGATTTAATAATTGTAGGTAATTATTGGCAAGTTGTGTTTAAAAAACAAAAGTTTCTGTGCTCGCTCTGGAGCAAACCTGGATCTCTTCTCATCATAGATGATGGCAGCTCCACTAAATGGGCGCTGGCTACACTGCTGGAGGGACAGGCTAAGTATGTCCTAGCAAGTATAGCAAGGGAAGGATACGACTGAGCATTCGTACGCCACCAAAGGAGAGGGTCTTCTGACGTCTGCAAGCGTTCCATTCTTTGATATTTGTCAGTCATTGTGGTAGTTTCTTTGAAAATATCTGTTTGACAAAGTTTTGCAGTATCGCATTATTGTTCACTCCTATTGTGCCCAGTCTGTCTCTTGCATAAGCACATAACAGTTTTGGACTTTATCCTATGCATCATTCAGCAGTTATGTACAAAATGAAGGTACTATGACCTTTTTACTATAATAATGCATCATTTAAGACATCTGCATTTAATCCTTCCGATGTGAACTGGTAACTGAGGTTTCAATAATTTTTTTCCTCTCAGACTAACGTTTTGATATATGTGAAAACCTTTAATGAGAGTTCCTGCCTTACTAAGCATTGCATGCTTTTTTTCTTCGTTTGGGCATTGATGGGGTACATTTTTCAACCATGGGTCCTACACAGCAATTTCGATGAAACAATTCATTGTAGCCAATTCATCGCCAATTCATTAGGTGTCCTGGCATTTCTATATAATTTTCGATACAATAAAGATAATTCATTTGTGAAGTGAACACTAGTTTTGAGCAAACATATCGAGAGTTTAAGACAATTCATTAGAAAATAGAAGCGTAACACGGTGTTGTGGCTTAATGGAATCACTCAAGTTAGTTTGAACAATTTTAGTAGAATTTTAGAACAACATACATATTACTTCTCGATTTTTTTATATATTTTTAACATGTGGTTTCGTTTCCCAAAATCGGCATTAAATTCTGATGATGTAGTCTAAGTCAGATTGCAACGAACATGCTCTGATCAATGGGACGCTCAGTATGAATCAGTATGGATGTGCATCTGTAATATAAGGACGTGACTTTGTAATAGTCGTAAAGATTCACGCTATACGTACAGACGCTCTTATTTCAGACGAATTACACTCACTAAGGAAAAACGAAAAGGGAATTGGTGATTGCCTTGTACATAGTATAAATTTAATTCGTTTTCATTGGCCTTTGGTTATTTGCAGAAAGAAAGACGAGATTGCTTGACATATCGTCTAGCAAGTTTGGTGGTAACAATGAGATGTATTTAAAAAATTGAACGTTACGCGTTTAGTGAATCTTAACATGGTTGAAATATATGAATATCAAATATTAAACAGCCCCTTTCATTACCTGTAACTTTCTCACTGAGCAACAGTTGTGAGAACCTACTCGCAAGCAGTTGCAGTTCACTTACTGCCAATGAGCAAATTCCTTGAGAATTCTAAAAGGACATTGTTGAATGATTTAAAGTATTTAATTTAATTAAATAAACAAGATCAACAACATCTTATTTTACAATTTATTGCTCTTTATGTCTACCTAGTAATATTAAACTCAATTTTTCAGCCTAATACATGCTGAATCAAAAATGAACGCCACGTTACACTCACAACACAACACCAGCACTGCTTGAACGACAGCACTCCTTCTACCTAACATGCAACGCATTATCTCGGACGTGTGCTCATGCACACAACAGCCAAACATCGTGTCGCTGTAACAATGAAATTTCCAGTTACATTCAAAGAATTTTCCAATTCTTTCATTAATCAGAGAATAGTTAATGATGCTGATTGTGAGAATTAAACAATGCGTATGAATAAAATGTAATTAAATAAGGGAAAAGTCACTCTACTCCATCTCATGGATAATATCGAGTGAAAATATGGTGTGTTACTGCTTCGCTGTGTCTACACACAAGCTACTATTGGTCACCTTTCAACTAAGTTTGATACAAGGTGCGGCAACATAACTTCCTTTTTTCAAAGGAAGTTTCGCTAAAAAAATGAGAAATTACGTTGCTGCACCCTGTTTAAAAACTATTGAAAAGGATTAGTTTCAGGGCCATTACTCGAATTGTTTTGGGTTGCCCGCATTATATCATCCTAATACTTACATAACTCAATAGATTCATACATTTTATATACATATTTTGTTTAAGGCGCATTCATTTTCTGTGAAGCTTGACGTTTTTTGTGTTTCATTGATTGTGAGTTTTGTGCCTATATTTGCCTCTGTGTTTCTCGGTACACTTTTCAATTATTTGAGTAAAGTTACGCAGCAGTGCTAACCAAGAACTATGAAAATATTGAATTAGATTAATAGACTATGTATTGTATAGATGAGTGCTGTCCATAGCAAATACTGAGATAGCGTTCGTTTCAGAATCAATGCAGAATAAGATATTAAATAATTTGGAACCAAAAATTCTTTACCTTTATTTGAACATTCATTCATATGAAACGGTTACAACTATTTATTGGGAAAAGAGAACTCAAAAACATGTTATTCATTGAAAAATGAAGCAGAAGGAAAAATCCCTCGAAGTTCAATGGGTAGAAGACCTGGTGAATCATTGAACCTGTTTGTAATAAATGTACAAATAAAAACAACAAAAACGGAGGAGGAGGCCAATCTAAACATGAAATAAAACCAAAAAAATACACTACAATCATCCGTACTACAACCTGATAGATAATTACTGTACTTGAAGCACACCACGCACAGAGTTCTAAAGTACATTGGCATTGAATGAATAAATAAAATTTGCTTGCATGAATTTGGAGTACTTTGAGAAGTAGAGGAAGGAAAAAGTGTTGAGTAAAATAAGTATTTTACAGTTCGAATAATGTGGTAGATCTTCAGTCACATTTAGTATGATGGGCACAAGCATAATTTACAGAAAAGCAACCTATTCTGTCCTCAGAAAAAATTAAATTAGTAACCACTTATGTAACACTCATGATCACAAAAACTCTTGAACGGATACCTGTAGTTCATCTAGTTTGCATTACACTCTACCATTGTGTCAATATTATTGACAATATCGAGTTCCATATATAGCTTCAAGTCAGTAGTACTACAGACCAAATACACGTAACCACTGAAGCTTTATTGCACTCTGTTTAAATTTCGGTGTCGACTCCGAGGTACAAGTAACAAGCCAGAATGTTGTCAGTGATATTTCAGCTGTTATTCAGGTTCCATGGTGTTTTAAGCATTTTGAGCTCACAATGTGCACCGAGACGTTGACAAAAATCCTTGAATGGATCCACAAGAGAATGCATATTCAGAATAGTGACGAGCCCTAGTCGGCCTGCGTGACTCATTCTTGCTTAGCATCCATCATCAGTTATGGTGCAGCCCAGCCCAACCCGCCCAATAACTGGACTTGTGACCCACATAACGTCCGGCTCTCTGCAGCGCTCGACTGACCTTGGACCATCTTTTCTGTGAAACCACCATCAGAGAGCGCTGTCTTTCTTTGAGACTCATAGTTTGATTTCCTGCATTTTAGTATGCGATTATATGAAATCAGGAGTAAGTATGGTTAATTAATTTCCCCCTCAGGCAGTCTACTTGTGGACGCGCATAGTAGGATTTCAAGTACGGCTGCTTATGTTCCATCGATTTGAAACTCACGCAACAACGAGGCCACGTACTGCGTCTGAAGCCTCACGTTGATCTGTTTTTTGTACACTAGTGGGAGGAGGAATTTTGTGTGGTTGAATTAAGCTGGATTTCTTACAAGAACATGATTATGAGTTCAGATATACAGTATAGTTACTGTAATTCCTTCCCAAATACGACAACTGGTTATTAGAATTTCATAGATTTCCTGTAGAGCATCAAAATTATTGTATATGTCCGGTAGTTCTACGTGTACGACGAAATAGTGGCTTGTACTTTCATGGACCGAATATCCTTTACATTTTCTCGAAGATTAGACCGGGGCTAGAGGCACCATCATCAAGCTACGGAAGGCCGATGACAAACAGGCTCATGTGAAAAGCACGTATTTTTCACGTTTATTCCAGCGACTAGTTCTATACAGGCTTACATGTCACAGGCTTGTACTAATGCTTCTATTCCATAGACTTGAATTACTGGTTTCTGTAACACGCACTGCATGCATTAGATTTTTTACGTTAACGTGTAAGTAAAAAAATTTTCAGACACGCAAGCATGTATCTGAAAGTCATGTTTCATAACAAAAAGTCGAATTGTGCTGGCTGACTTGGCTCAGGCTCGTAACACAAATATTTTTAATAGCCACCCTTATGTTACTCCGGCGTGTATCACAATGTATGGAACACAATAAAGACTTGTATATATTATACGTGAATTCAATAATCTTCTGCTCAAGCTTGTGCTGCACAGACATTCATCTCACTGCTGTACTAGTATGACATAGGCCAACCACACACTGGATTGTGTTACAATGCTTTCTTCACCGGGTTCAATTATATTATACAAGGTGTAATAATTACACTCTCTTTGAATAAGTAAATTTGTAATACAGGTAATCATCAATACTGTACTAAGGACGCAATGCGACACGCCTATTTTCTGTTCCTTATGACATATAATTATGAGACCTTTACCCACTATTAAGTCAACATACTTCAATCAATGACAAGTCAGAATAGAGTACGAAAATTGCAAATTTGAAATATGTATTGCATTTAGAGATTTTTTCAGTGTTATTCTGAGCTGTTTTGATTAATGAGAAAAAAGTGTAAATAACACTTACTAAAATATATGCAGGTATATAGATCATATAGTTCATGTATCCATTTTACACAACAAACCAACCCTGCAATCAGCAATCAAAACACGGATATATAAAGTACTCTTACTGAAAGGAAGTGAGAGCCTCATGTGTGTCTGTGCTGGAATAGTTTTCAGTTATGATGCTTTGGAGGCAACACTCGAGTGTCAGGACAATCAGTTAAGTAATTTATCCTTTGTATTCATATTTTAAGTTGTATATAGTTTGGAAAATTCCGAGATGCATCATCCGTTCAGGCAAAGTTTTCTCTCACAATCGTTGTTTTCAATACGTAGTCCAGTTAATACCTAAGCAGAACCAGGAAAAATAATGGAACCAATATCACCAAAAACCTGATGTGGCAAGTTATTGCCCTACCAAGTTTGTCGGGTAAACAATTAGGGGTTCCGGCACATCATCCATCCAGGACGCATCGTTCATCAGTAATTCAAAGCATGCGCTTTACTCGCTGAAGTCAAACTTGAAAGCGTAGGCCATAAAAAGTTGCCGGTGCCGCACCAAGTTTGAGCGAAGGGGCACGTGTGGACCAAGAGTTCCTGCAAAACTCTCCTCGACACGAAGTGCGCAATAAAATTTTTAGAGTTAGAGTGCTGTTCACGACCTTGGCACAGGCTGGATGTGTTACTGTCAGTGACTGCAACCAGTAGCGACAGCTGACTTAGCACAGCCTGGATGTGTTGCTGTCAGTGACTGCAACACAGGAAGACTGCAGACTGTTTTTCAGTGTTTTTCAGTAACTGCAGACTGTTTTTCAGCCTGCCAGTAACTGCACAAGAATATACTGAAAACTATTTTTACTGATGTGGGTTATAACATTGTATAGTCACATAAAGCTAATTTTAAATGTGAGTGACTTTAATTCATGAAGAGTAAAATTATACTTGCTTAAGAAAAGTCCTAATGAGCTGGTAATCAACAAATGTAGGTGTTGAGCAGTTGTGATTGACACGCTTTATACAAAATATCTTGTTCCGATAATATTACTTGTCGCTTCGTGTCCAAACGCCTGCGTAACAGAATTTCGGCTTGCGTGAATGCGTTTACTGGAACTTCTTTTGGAATATATTCAATATGTATTCAAAAATATGTTATCAGTTTTAGAACACTTATGTATGTTTCTATCATATTAAAAAATACAATTGACGTATATAACTTCGAAATCGTGACTCTCCAAAAACGTAGGAGAAAGGATTTTTCAGTAACGCTGCCTATCTCTCAGGATCTAACGAAAGTTCTGCTCATATTTTGAGTTTGATTTTGAGGCATCATTACATCAATCTAACTTATAAATGACGTATGTGTTGCTATCTAAATCACTAAATTAATATATCTTCTTTCTGAGTTTGCTAAAATTAGCATAAAAAATCACTATCGTCCCAAATGTGCACTCCAAGTGAAGAACACGTTCGCCATATTTTACTGTGTGAATTTCAGAAGGGCAATACAGCAATTTTAGCATCAATATCCCTCAAAGACACTTATGAAAATGATGTGGTGAATGGAAAGACATGTAGGAGAGGGTTTTCGCGTTTCAAAAATGATGACTTCAGTCTAAAGGACGAACCAAGAAAAGAACGCCCCAAAGGACACAATTCTGAGGAATTGCAGGCTGTCATTGATGAAAACCCTACCATACAACTAGAGAACTGAGCAAGAAGTTTAAGTTTCATCATTTTACGATATATGATCATATGGTTCCCATTACACTCGTTGTTAGCAAAGTACTAGCAATGTAGGAGCAGTATGCAGATGGTAGAATTAACCCAGCAGGATTCTAAAATACTTTCAAACATACTTGTTAGTTTCGGTTGAAAAGCCTGAACTTCTGGAAGCAGTGTCAGCAACCAGATAAGGACCCTAAGCACACAATAAAATATTGGGAGAAACTGCTGGCTGAAAATTATGTGCAAGCGCTATAATGGCCTAGTTAGCCCTCGGACTTGGACATAAATAGAAAATTGGTAGCATCATTTGACAATTCAAATCCAATCCAGTGCTCCAACAAACATCCTGTTTTTTTAAGAACATATGCGTAGAAGAATAGGGTCAAACATGAACAAAAATTTGCAAACCATTAATTTAAAATTATAAGAATACATTAACTGCTGTTGAACTGAATAACGAGTGCTTCAAAGTATCGGATAATTATTCAGTTTTGTTTTGTACGAATGCTCTTACACCTCTAAAAATTGAAAATATATTTTTTGCAATTTATGTCAGTGCTGTATTTTTTCCATATGTAATTCGTCTGTATGTACCTGTATACTATCATTATTTGAATAACAACTTCTTTGAGTTATTAGCAGTATATTAAATTAAAAATTATTTACTGTACGAACATTTGTTTACCTCCACTGTATATATCAGATTTAGCTGATTGGAAAGAAGTTGCATACTTTCATTTCTTTGTTATCAAGCCACTCATCGATCGAGGCCTGAGACTTGGACTCAGTCGGAACTGAAAATAAAATTTTATTTTATACAACGTTGATGATATATTAAACATTTCATACATTTCATAACCGACTGAAAAATTCAAAGTTTCGTTTGAAATTTTAGTTTCAAATCAAAATAATGTAATTTTTCCAATCCCTAAAAATTTGCATTGAAAAAAATCCGTACACGACTGTTTTGTTATGATGCCAATTAGGGGAATAAAATCGTATAACATTCATTCACATTGTATTGGCTTTCAGAATTCCGACGACGTACAAGAAAAGGGTAAAAAATACAAGCCAAATAATAATTTTTTCCAATTTCACATGTCGTATCAGCTTCAAATATTCCTAGAATTTTCTATGCTTCCCAGATGGGATCCGGAAGATATACTTTTTAAACCTCTGGTTTGTTTAGCAGAGCGGCAACTTTGTCTTTTTTACACACGTGGATTATGTAAGTCTTTGTTCACGGCTTGCAACAATTCATTATTCCACAAGTGCAGTGATGCGTTTAATAGCACAGCAATCATACTCTCTTTTGAAAAATTGCCTCAATTTTGTCGGTGGTCTGATAGCGTTTTCCATGTGTAGACTGTCCCTGTTCTAGCGTTGGATAACGTTCCTGGTAGCAATCCCTGTTCTAGCGTTGGATAACGTTCTTGGTAGCAATCCCTGTTCTAGCGTCGGATAGCGTTCTTGGTAGCAATCCCTGTTCTAGCGTCGGATAGCGTTCTTGGTAGCAATCCCTGTTCTAGCGTTTGATAGCTCCTTCCACTTGTTATCAGTCCTCACTACCTCATGTTCACCCAAGCCTTCACTTGGCCTGCATTCGAGTGTTGTTGCTCCCACACCTATTCTCTAATTTGATTAAATAAATAATAGTTGATCGCAATTAATTTGACGAAACTTGTTCTTGGCTAACTAGCTGATGACGAGCTCCTCACAGTAACAGCCCCTGCAGTTGCTGAAGAAGTGTGGGCTTATTCTTACGTGAGGACCAACTGGACCGGAACTTTAATAAAGTCGCCTACAACAATCAATCATACGCAAGCATCAGCTTGCTTCGCTTGCCATAGGACGTACACGGTGATGTTTCTCTTCTGCAGTGGCTGCTGTTCATTAATGGTCTCACACAAGTGTTGTTGACATTTATTTCACTCCCTTTAAAGTGTTTGGTCATTACACATATGTATAATTTCCCTAAGTTATAGCATCCCATTTGCAAGCACTTCTGAACCTGATAAAAGACAACCGTATTGTTGTATACACTTTTTTACACTAGAACTGATTTTTAGGAGGCGAATCCATTGTTTTACATACAAGTCTAGAAAATAAAAGCGCAACATTTTATTGGAAGAGAAATTAAAACTTTCGATTGAGTAAAAATTGTTACATTATTAGCGCCTGGTTTTTGAAAACATCTAAATTATTTTCAGACCACATGCAGAACATCCTAAACAGGCAAATATTAAGTTCAAGTTACCCAATAATACTCAAAATAGTCAGATATTTAGTTCTAAACACTTGTTAAGTACTTCAAACAACCAATAATTTGGTTCTGCTACCCGCTGAGTTTTTTTTGTTAAATAATTTCAATTCATCATTCGGCTCCAGTTGTTTATGCGAATGAACTTATTCTTAAAATTTGGCTGCCCAAGATAAATTTTTCTTTGAAGTACTTTAGTAGCTGAAGAGTTATGTCAATGCTTCTAGTGTTAACATATCATTACATTGTACTTTACTTTCACTTGAGTGATTGAGTTAGTGGGTGAAAGGGAGAGTTGCATCCGGGGTTGAGAAATATTACTCATTGATCCCTTGAATTATCATGGGCTACTTGAGCTCAGAACTCGGTGCAAAAACTGGTCACGGTTTCGTATAGGGAGGTCATCGTTTTGAAGAGCTAACTCGATCAATGCAGCGCGAGTTGTGACGTCAGAATCAAACACACGAGCTTGTGCCCCACCTCCACCACGCTCTAGTGTTGCACCACTGCCCCACACACAATCAATGAGATTACTGACACAAGTGTTGCGTGACCGTTACCTGGAGAATCGATCAAAGACACAACACAGTGATGCGTGATTGAACATCACTGATGATGTAACTCACTCTAGTGATGTATGTCCGCCATATCATCAATGAAGTAACACATTCTAGTGATGCATGATCGTCACATCATCGATGAAGTAACACACTCTAGTGATGCATGACCACCATACCATCAATCAGGTAACACACTCTAGAGATGCGTCACCGCCACATCACCAATCAAGTAACACATTTTAGAGATGCATGATTGCCACTTCTTTAATGAAGTAACACACTCTAGTACAGCACAACTGCAGCACAATCAGTTGGACAATCCCTAGAACTGACATTCATCAAGTCTTGTTCTCATTGGCATGACTTATGACAATTGTAATCTTACACATCCTTTGTTACTGCGTTGACTGTTGGTTCTGCTAATTGATTAACGGTATTTTAACGATGACAACAAGAGCAATTGTGCGTCAATTTTTCAAATGTAACAGGTCTCTCATTGATTCCTGGAAATCCATGCACCATCGTGATAATTTGGGTCGTTGATCACGGGTCGCTTTGTACTGCACCTAGATAAATTCTGTTCATAATTCGCTCGTTTATCATTGCATTCTTCCCAACTCAAAAATACTGGTGAACCTCATACCTACGCAAGCTGATACTTCATATATCATGCACAGGTGATACATGAAGTACCTGTGTTATAGACGGAAGTTAGATTTCTAACACACTACAGACCAGTTAAGACTTCCAGTGTTTCTTAAATGTTGCAGTGTCTAAACTGTTTTCAGTTTTCAAGTGCTTTGCGTTAAAACCTTACAATACAGAAATGACCAGAACTAATTACGCGTGCTGGTCAATATGAGTCACACAAAAATGACACCAAGACAGTCCGACAGGCTAGAGGACGTCACTCCTGAAGTGTCGCTCCACCAATGCTTCCTCAGGCAGCGGAGATCATCGCCTTTATGTGAACGTGACTGTTCGTAACAGCATAATGTTAATGTAACATTCATAAACTTCATTTCAACTTTCCTAGTGAGATGTTATTTTTGTGGGAAACTGGAAGTATTATTTATTAATAGACTCAAAATGAACTATTTCTGAACGTAGTAATAAGTGAAATGCACTAATGCTACAAAAATTAGTTCAAAAAAGTTTGTGTTTCTAACAAACCGTACAACGGCTGGCTGTAGGGGCTAAAATTGAAAAACAAATCTTTTTCAGATTTTTTCGACAGAAGTCCAAATTATAATAATACTTGATAAAATTATGTCAGCTAAGCGTCTAAGTAACATCTTCTATCGAAATAATACTGGCCAAGTGAATGATATTCTCTAAAAATTTATTGTGAGTTGCCATCTCCAGTGATTTAATTTTTCTTCAAGAGTATCAGCTGACAACACCGCAAGTACGTCATGGCATCACTAAGAGTACGATTTATCGTGTGAGCACGGCATGAAAAAACAACTTTTTGGTTCAAACTGGTCTATCTCAGCCTTTGTGTTGAGCTCTACGAACATTTTGAAGCATCTGGAAGATGGTACGACGGGCATTCAAGTTATGACATCTCTAGTGTTTTTTTTTCAGAACTAAAAACAAGAACAACCTTCTGTTTGTTTCAAAATTTGCGTACACTCATTGTACGGCACACAAAACTTTAGCAGTAGCGGCGAAAGTGAGGACTGTTTCTGATACTTTGAATGACAACGTTCTCATTCCAAGAAAATCGTGTAATCATTCGTTTCTCCGTTTGAATGGTGAGACACCGATTGAAATTCATCGTCAGTTGAGTGAGACATGTGGTGATGGTGTCATGGATGTGTCCAATGTGTGTTTGAGATAGTTCAAAGAATGCAAAAAATCGGCCTCGCGCCCGCCAGTCGGACGGCATGATCGAGCGAGAGGAGAAAGTCGTTTTAGAGGATTGAAAAATGAGTGTGGAACACATAGCCTCCAAAGTTGCTCTCTCCGTGCAATCTGCACACACAATCCTGCATGAAGATCTGAAAATGCGAAGTGTTCTTCAGAAGGGTGACACGCGTGTTGACGGATGACCACAAGCCTGCACTTGGCATGTTACCAGGCAATGTTGACGCGTGATGGCAGCATGGATGAGACTTTCTTCTCATCGATTGTGACGACACATGATACATGAATGCCGTTTTACTATCCTGAAACAAAGCGCCAGTAAGCTCAATGAATGAACAGATGCAAACACTTTACACCATTTCAAGTATCAAAAACAGTCTCCACTCTCGCAACTGCTGCCAGAGTTCTGCGTGCTGTACAGTGCTGCCACGTCCGTCATGCATTCAAAACGATTTCACGTGTATTGTGAAACAAACTGCATGTTTTATCTGTTTTTGGTTCTGAGAAAAAACATGGGAGGGATGATAACTTGAATGCACCTCAGATAACCAATCATAGCTTTGAATACTAACCGATATGATGTAAATATATTGAACACTCCAAACCTGCGTTGAGAAAAGAACAAAGGAAATTAGATGAAAAATCTAATTTTCTTCAAGTGATTTCATACAGGGGTTGAACAAAAATAAGGAAACACCTCGTGAAATGTAAACTTGAAAAGAAATGTTTTTTTCTAGTGAAATGTATGATTGAAGCAGGTGTTCTCTCCTGCTGATGCCACTTAAACAACGCTATAAATGCACTGCGCAGGTCAGTCGTCGTCGGGGCACTGTTATGTGAACTTGAAATTGCATTATGTTACAGCAAATAGACTTCGAGCGGGAACAAAATGTTCGAATGCTTATAGTGGTTGTTTCGTTAGCAAGGTAGCCTAGGTGTTTAGTGTTTCAAGAGGTAATATATCAGAGATTTGTTCTGCATGCTTAAAATGCCGAAAAACATCATCTGTTAAATCATAGCGCAGACGAAAGCTTGTGTTGAGTGATTGTGACAGACGATCATTCATTGAATAGGATTGTGAGAAAAAAGAAAAAAGCCAGCTGTAAAAGTTTCTGATGAAATAAATATCGTGCTCACAAACCTTGTGAGTACCAAAACAGTAAAAAGAGAGCTCAATAAGTAAGGTATTTCTAGTCGAGTTGCAATTCAAAAATCATTCATCAGTGATGATGATGCTTGTAACAGAAAAAGTATTTTTTAAGTTATATAACCTGCATTAAAGTGCAGTGGAAGACAGTAATATGGTTGGATGAGTCTTCTTTCACACTGTTTCCCATTTCTGGCCGAGTTTACGTCTGGTGAACGCCATCCAACTACTATAATACAGACCTTGTTGCCCGGAGTGAATCGTGACAGGGGTTCTGTGATGCTTTGGGCAGCCATTTCGAGATTTTCAGTGGGCCCCATGATAACTCTGCAACGGCACATTACAACCAAAAATTATGTGAACCTTTTGGCCGATCAAGTCCATCCCATGGTAAAAACTTTGTTCCCCAATAGTGACGGTGTCTTCCAAGATGACAATGCCTTTGTTCACACAGCTCACATCGTCCAGGACTGGTTTTCTGAGCACACGCATGATTTGTCACATCTCTCTTGGTCACTGCAGTCACTAGACCTCAATATTATTGAACCTTTCTGCCCTACATTGGAAAGGAAAGAGTGTGATCGCTATCCATCGTCATCATTGTTATCTGAACTCGCCACTGTTTTGCAGGATGAATGGTACTACATTTTTTGGTAAGCATACAAGAACTGTATTTCTGCAGTTTTGATTGTTAACGATTTTCCTACACCATATCAGGCAAGGAAGCAGTCGAGCAACAAAAAGACTTAGATATCATCGTTACTGAAAATCTCAAACCCAACAAACAAGTGGAAAAAAGACTCAGAAACGCGAGCAGGATTCTTGGTTTCATCGCTCAGAACTTCGAAGACAAGTTAAAGAACATAATATTACGGCTCTATAAAGAGCTAGTCCGGCCACAATTGGAATATGCAGTGCAACTCCGGTCTCCTACTCCGGAAAATATATTAATAAAATTGGAAAAAATAGCGTACAGCAACTAAAATGACTACAGAACTCCGCAATCTCAGTTAGGAAAGTCGTTTTCAACACTCAGAATTTATCCTCCTAAAACAAAGAAGACTGCTAGGAGAACTCATTGAGACCTATAAGTATCTCAACGGCCTTAACGATGTTACCATAAAGGGGCTTTTCGAAAGAGACGGTAACGGGCAAACCATAAATAATGGGCAAAAGCTAATAATAAGAAACTTCACGACATGCTAAGCTCCAAACTTCTTTCTCGATAAAATTGCAGCTACTTGGAACCAGCTGCCCGCGAAAACATCGTTTCTGTTGGCACTGTGAACACATTAAAAAATCGTCTCGACAAATATTGGATTTGGAGCCCCCAGTATTATATGTAACGTGCTAATTCTATGTTCCTAACTCCTGGGGGCAGTGTAGGATTGTGATACATATACGTGACTGAAATGTTTGTGTGTAAGTAAAGAGCGTGTAGGTGACTGAATTGACTTCCGTGATTAGAGTGTACGTGCGTGATTGATGCCTTTACTTTAGACGGCATATGACATAAATAGAAGCCCAGGAGTGGGCCAAACGACTAGTTTCTATTGCCTTATTCTATTTTTTCTACAAATGTTTTTAGGTATTTCCAAGTTTTCGTCTAACCCCTGTTAGACGAAAACACGGAAAACGACATGGAAAACGTACGGTAATGATAACTAACCGATCGTTAAACTGAAATTTTAACACAATATTTAATTTTCCAAATAAGCGGGAGCAAAGGTTGCTGCATAAATGGTTCAGTAATTTATTCATACATTTTCCTCGCAACCACGGCTTTAATTTCCCTAGATGCCTCCTCACCTCAATTAGCTTTAAAGAGAAACCGATAGTAAGCGATTTAATATACGTATAGCTGGCGTTCATTCGCGGTAAAATTTTTGTGTGATTTAGAGTATTGTTTTATGTTCCCTTTTGAAAAGTTATTTATTGAATAATGGAAGCACTTCTGAAAACTTGTAATTAAAAAATTAATGGTCGTAAAATTTTATTTGAAAACCTACCAATACAATACTTTTCAATATATGTTATTCTAGAAAGAGTTCAAATCATATTTTGCATACTGAAAAAAAAGCGGGGAGAAATGTAATTCAAACACGTAAACTAGTACAAAGAATGATAGTGCGTATCACAAGGGTAAAAATGTTGTAATCCTTAAACATAGTGAAATTTCAACTTAATTTTATTGCGTTCGTAAATAATACAGTACTAAGTCAATATTTTGTGAGCATTAATGAAGATTCTCTCGAGTGGTTCAATGTGACTCATTTAGTAAAACAAACATGGCGAATGATATTTTGAGTTCAAAAGAAATGCGTTCATCGCGTGACTTAGAATTCAATCAATTTACTGCAAAAGCGAGAGCTATTTTGAATCACACAAATACATATTTTTTGATGATGTGAAAGGATTAATCGGAAATAGCAAGAAATGTTTTCACAGCAATTGTTTTTATTTTTTATATGTTATAACTACACAGGAAGTCTTTGTTAACTTCAAAATATTATGACTTGGTTTTGTTCAATGAAAAGGTTGTGTTTTGAGTGAGAATAAGCACCAGTATTAGTTGTTATACTTCTGTTTTTTCTTAGCAGTACACTGCATTCGTTTTGTTGAATACATCCAGCTTCGATGTTAAAAATCATCAAGGTCTTTGACTGCGTATCGCCCATGAAAAGAAGCGAGTAACAATCTGATAGTTGCGCCAACACAGGAATTGTTCATAACTTTCCAACATAGTGCTAGCAGCTTCTCAGAAGTTTTTTTTATAAATACCACGAATAAATTGAAAAGAGACAATTGAACTGGCAGCGCCGTTGTTGCTTAATCTGCCAATCAGCAAAGTTGTTAGCAATAGACATTGGGGCAATGCTGGTAATGATACACGCAAGTGACAGAATTATTGGTTTTCATGCCTCAAGCACATGGATGACTTACATAAGGTCTGCCAAGGATCAGCTCTCATTAACCCATGTGGTTGCTACTCTTTGACCTTGGATGGTCGCTGTCAGCGAGCTGGGCCTCCAAGGCTGTAATCTGCAGAATAAAAGAGGGCGATCAGCGTCGAAGCTCTGGTCTTAGACCCGAGATGAAGCCCAACTGGATAGGTAATGCAATTCGAAGCCGCTTTGCTTACATCAGATTTAAAGTCATAGCGTACGCTGTGATGAATCAATAACCTAGGTAAACCCATGTTGCATCCACTGTGCCTGCATAGCGCACACTGGCACTGCTTATTCATGTGGATATGCATGATCTTCAACCTCTTAAAAAGTCTGCTAAAGTGCCTCGTTGAGAGTGTTCTGAGCATCGTATGACTTGATATATTAGATATTATCGCGCTCATAACCACATGCGACGTCCTCTGTTCTAATACTAACGAGTCTTGGCATAGGAGCGTTGCAGCAGCAGGCTGAAGCTCGAAAAGTTAGAGCAAGAGTTTACCACTGATATTTTAAAACGATTTGTTCCTTATTTATATAATTTTTATTTATCTAAGTTGTTCATTTACCTACGGTTAATGTAAAAATACTTGTGAATACGCTGTTTCCCAACCAAATGATGATGAAGCAGGATTCCCCAATCATCAATAAATTATTAAAGAGCAAACTTGAACGAACATTTACTATAAAACAATTTTCGAAAAATATTTCAAAAACAATCATACCTTCATAAAAAAGTTCAATGTCAAAGCTCTGAGGAGCTTCAGCTTTAAATATTTACGACTAATGTAGATTTTCAAAAAAGGACATATTTTGTAGCTTAAGAAGCAGAATAGCAGAAGAATTACATTACAATTAAGGATTTGGGAGACAGAATGTGCTAGCATTATTCTGTAAGTGGATAACATTTAACTGGCTTTTAAAAAACCATCATTGAATTCTAAACACCCAGTTAGCACTCGAGCTTTGTACTTGCGTATGAGTCGTTTGTATTGGCAGTTTGGCTTTTGTATTATACTGAAGCAAGTAGGAATCAGAACACATTCATGAATTAATGTGGTGAATAACATTTACAATATCAGGCCTCAAGTAACGTTCATGCAGAGATGCAGGAGCAAAGTTTCCATGAAAAATATAAGAAAATAACGTCATTCAACTCGAAACAGAGCGTATACAAAAACTTCAGAGCAATAAGAGCTTATTAATAGGAATAACTCTTGACTAATTAAGGTAAAAACTTCTTTGAAACATTAGAAACATCAATTACAAACATTGATTTAAAATATATTTAATTTGCTTAACAAAATTGTGTATACAATAATGTACATTAATAGGCAAGCTATATAATACTGAAAACATTGTTTTCTGGGAAAACTTTATTTTAGTCCATGGTCGACCTACTGAAAAAACTCGACTTATTGAATTTTTTAAAACGTCGCCATAAATATTCTCATAAACTAGCAGTCACGGCGTTCAAATAAACACATTACTGACTGGATCACTTCTCGAATCCTATCATTCAATTAACAAAAAACGAATTTTCCTTCGCGTTCGAATGACTCGTGTGGTAAATATTGTTATTTTTTGGTCATCCGTGAACTGTAACGCATTCTTACTCCACTTTTAGGGTAGTAAAATTATGAAAGTAGTGTCTACCTGACTTCTGACTTGCAGTGTGCATGATTCATGACCTGACTTCTGACTTGCAGTGTGCGTGACTCCTGACCTGACTTCTGACTTGCAGTGTGCGTGACTCCTGACCTGACTTCTGACTTGCAGTGTGCGTGACTCCTAACGTGACTTCTGATTACGTTTGTAAATCTCAATGTTCAACCAGCTGCTGCTACGCTCGAATCAGAAAATGCTGAGGTCAGTTAAGTTATATGAATAAGATTTTGTCATTTCACAAGAAACCTCTGTCACATTAAATGGTAGCCTTTGTATACTAGGAAAAGTTTGACAAATTCATGATATAAAATAATTGATTCTAATAACTTAGGTTGTATGTTGCACTTTCTAGTATAAGTGATTAGTTACTGCACATAATGTCGTCTCTGAAAGGAATGATTGCAGCGAGACAACATAATACTCTCGATCTCTATCTATTCCAGCGTTACTGCAATAATAACTGATCATGTAATGCAAATGTACACGCGGAAAATATATACTTTGCTAGATCTAAATTTATGGCTCATTGTTTGCTCAAAGCCCTTTAAACTTGCCTAGTGGTAAGCCGGATCTTGATCTTCTACTAATTTAAACAAACTTCGCTGGAGGATTACAGCTGAAAGAACGGTTTCAAAAGATCCAGGCTAGCTGCTTGGCTGTACTGAAGGCCTCTTTTGTCAGAGTGTCGCTTGGGCTTTGAAAGTAGATTAGTGGTGAAGCAGGGCAGGGAAGGGAACAGGGCGGAGCCTCCTGTAATTACAGAACATCTGTCCAAACTGTTCCGGCCACCGCACGTGACGCTGTCCGAGCTTCAAAGAATTAAAAAGGAAGCTCAAGTTAGGGTGGCCGAAATCGACGTCTCAAGACAACGGGGAAGCTTTGATGGTAAAAAGAATGAAATAAAGCTGAATAGGTTGTAGAGTAACAGTACTGAATGTCAATAATAGTACATGGTGGTTGAATAAATGATCTATTATTTTCGTAAATGTATTGTGGGAAACTTTTATTTACTGATAGAGATATGATTAAATGATTAAAAGTTCTTTAAAATTGATTCGAAAAGGGAAATAAATTGAAGGATGAAATAAAGAATGCCTAATCTACCTTCAGATGTAAAGTTCGTGTGAACCAACAATCTAAAGAGGACGAAGTAAAGGTAAAACCGCTCTCACTCTGCATCTTCAAGGACTAAATATTGTATAATGGTCGTTATTTTCTTTCAAACTAAGAGGCTAAATTTCAAACAGGTGTATGTGTTGATAATTGATACAAGAGTGTTTTGATATTACTTCGTACATCACCTTCTGAGCATTCAGCGTACCAATTGAGTGAATGAATGCGTCAAGGTGTCCTGGTTTAGCAACGTCTTGCCGGTTGTAAGTTTCACTTGCTTGCGTATGCTGAGTTCTGCCTCTGCATTCACATGTTTTCTACTACATTCAATTCTTACGATACTGTGCAATGAATCACTATCGGTTTATACAACACCAAAGAAATTTCACGTGGTCCTCTAATCCTATTTTCTTTGTTACGTAAAGGGTGAGCCAAAGAAATGTATCCACGCTTTAGGGAAATTACACGCTCCATTTAAGAGATTACCACATAAGTTAACCATACGTTGTGCACGTGAAAACTCTGAACAGTACAAACATGCCGCACATTCTTAAAAGAGTTCAGTGAGACTCAATGAACCTATGGTCATTTCACGCAATTAATATAAACAATAAGGGTTGAAAAATCCAGTTTTGTGAGTAGTTTCAGCGCTTGTTGGGTGGGGCTAGAGTCAGTTGTATACTTCTACGTATTTAGGAACCTAAAGAATACCGTATGTTGTTGAAAGTGAACTACATTGGCTTCCCTGAGGCGAGAAATGGAAAATGTATGGACCGCAATTCCACAGAGCACTCTGTTCAATATCGCCTAGGCAGTGGTTCACCGTGTACGTAAATATCTGAAAACCAATGGCCAACACTCTGGACACCTCTTGAAATTGTAGAGGCCAACGAAACTCATGTAAATGTCTTAAACTCAGAATAAATTTTGTTTGATAATATTACTGCGTGCTTCATTTTCCTAGATAGTGTATCCATTTTTTTAGCGGACCCTATATATAATCCCACTATCCCACTATATAATATTACCCAGCTTGTTGCTTGCTTGCTTGCTTGGTCCGTGTCTCTGTCACGCTCTTAAAGATTTAGATAGGAGGAAATTCGTCTACGAATAACAAGATGCGGTGACAAATATAGTTTCTCGAATATATATTCGAAAGTCAAAATACTGTATTAGAGCTTTTGATCCTACCGTACATAAGCTATTTCGCATATTTTTTCAGTTGAATTTTTTCGTAGCTGTTGAATCTTCGCTCGGAGTAGAGGCCAAATATTTGGTGTACAGGCCCTTGGCCTGTACTCCAAATGTTTACATTTGGAGTAATGCTTACATAGTTTTGTTCCTTGCTTGGTCTGTCTCTCTGTCACGCTCTTAAGGATTTAGATAGGAGAAAATTCGGTAGGGTATACATGTATTGTAAGCATTGTATTGTGGATACCAAAAACAGCCTTCAGTGGGGAAACTCCTTCAGTATGGAAATTCGTTCACAAAGCTCGCATCCTCTGGCCAATAAAATGAAATAATTCTGTAAAAAAACTCGTGAATTTTCACATGTGGGTTTACTAGTGTATTATATACGCTTTCATTTAACTCATAAATTATGGAAGTTATAGAAAATATATATAGTATGATAAACATTTTTAATATCAATCGGTTGAAACTACTCTACAACCCATTTAGAAATACTCGAGAGAGCATTTATGTGCAGTGTCAGCAGATAATTTAGTTGACTGAGAATGTCAAAATTCATATTCCTATGACACAATTAGCTCGCATGCCAATTGTTTCCATATAATCATGCATGGCTAGATTAATAGTTTTGCAAAAAATGCTTCAATAATAGCTAAATTATAAGACACTTTTAAAATTTGCCAGCGTGCAGCACTTGTCGGATTGTAAAGTGTAAGTTAAATATTAGTGTTGTATACCGTGGACTTTATATGAAACATGGACCAACTTTGAGAGTAACCAATACAAGAGAATTGTTCATAATGAAAACTCAGAAGTATTTGATACTCTGTCCCACTTTGTATCACAAAATGTCAGTGACTGAGATAGGATAGAAATCCTACAGGAAATGAGGCTCGTGGACTCATAATTTGAAGCTGTGGTGAGCCAGGAGGAACTGTCTGTTTCTCCGGTCGTCTTGAATGTTTGGTCTGGCATGCAGGACGCAGAATGCAGGCAGCAGTGTGTGTGTTGAAGGTGGCAAGGGATTGGAAATTTGACATTAAATACAATGCTTAAGGCAATTTAGAGGTTTGCAGCAGTAAAAGTCATCAGAATATTATTCGTTGTATACGGTTGGAGCTAAAGAGTATTGACTTTTATTAGTCAGAGTATTAAGATATATGTACCCAAAATTGCATCCTGATGTTGAGTACTACAAGGAGTATGAGTGTCGGTTAATGATGAACAGGTGAATTGAACAATTCTCTTGTATCGAATCCTTTCACTGGCAATGTTCCTCATCAAGTCTACGGAATAAGAAACTAATATTTAACTTACACTTTGCAATCTGACAAGTGTTTCACGCTGGCAACCCTGAGCTATAAAAGTTAATATTTAGCTTACACTTCATGGTCTTACAGTTGCAGAACACAGACAGTCACGTGTGCATCAATACGTAGCTCATATTATTAGAAAAATGATAATATGACCTCAAAACACGCAAAATATCAACCCTAGAATGGGCCAAACGGTTCGTTTCTATTGCCTCATTCTATTCTATTCTATTATAAAAGGAAGAATAGTGAACATGGAAAGCAACCTATGTATCTTCGATCTAGTTTGTCTCCCACCCTACCTCATATTTGTTGACGAATTTGTAGTCCAATAACAATACGACTAGAAGTGAAAAACATAAGGAAAATGTGAACAAATTTTCCCTTGTGCTGAAGTCTTTTCCTCGGTGACTGAGTGGTTACAGGACACTGAACTATGGCTGAGACACAAACGAATGAGTCCACTAACAAACCTGGCTCTCTCGAAATGAAGGCCTGTTCCTAACTGTTAGCAAAACTGTTAATGTCTGGCTGTTTTGTTGTGATCTCGGAAGGCAAAAAACTGAAGAACCTCTCTTTCTTAAATAAATCAGACAAGACACTTCCTAATAGAATTATAAATGCAAGGACATACCGTATGAAAAGTTCATGATTTTTGGGTAATTTCAGAAGCAAGTGTCGTAACATTTTACCATCATTGAACAAAATAGTAGCAGTATAGCTATGTATGAATGTATGAGAGCAATTAGCATGATTCCTAGTGTGCTAATTGCGCTATGTTATACATATTATGCCTCATTTTGCACCTGGTAAAGAAATTTTATAGCAAGCCTCATGAGTCCGATCGACAATTAAAGTTTATGAGGTGAACAGAGACTCTATTCTCAATATGTTTTTAAACTTTTCCTTCAAAGACTTGCAATAATTTCTGCCTGAATTTACAGACACAAAATATTTTGTCTTCATAAGCGCCTGAGTCCGAGGTTCCGTTGCTTCGTTACTCAAGCTTGTTTTGACGCACGAGGCAGAATGGTGATCGTTCAGCATGAACAGCGAGCAGCAAAGAAAGTTTTAACTATTTTTCTGAATAATGACGAACTCTTTTCACGTTTGCGCAACACATTGTATGCATTGGGTTTGTATGTAATGTGATAGCATATTATTTTGGTATCCTCATATGACAAGATTCTCAAGATCGACGGGTGATTGAACTTCAGACAAAATTTAATGGCACGAACGAGGTGATACAAAATATATAGTACACTATTGTAATGTATAATGCACTGGCAATTAAAGTACGTGTAGATTCAAACAATACATTAAGGCTGCCATATTCATTTCCTAAGGCAGAAGGAGAGTGCAACATCTAAAGATATGATGATTTATCACGAAAACGTATGCCTCAAAGTGCGTTAACCGTGAGTATTAAAATTTCTTATAAGGCAAATCTAACATTGTTCAAGGTCATTCACTTGTAGATGACGATGTTACCTTTTGACTAGTATTCAGAACAAGAAGTATTCTATTCTGATATTGGAAATCAATACTTCAAAATAAATTTCTTTCATTCTGTTTCATCATCTTGCTCCAGATTTAAACTATTCTAAATGTCAAGAAATTTGATTGAAGGGAGAACATGTAGTGGTTTGTGAAGGAGTTTTACATGAACTTCATACGTGAAATGTATTAGGAACACATTTCTCTAGATTACAGAAGACTGCGAGGACAACTTAAGAAATCCATAAGTGCCTTAACAGGCTTAACGCTGTTTTCTTCAAGGGCATTTGAACAGTGACAATAACGTGTGAAGCAGATATAACGGCCAAAAATTATTGATAACAAACTTCAAGCCATCACAAGCTCTGACTTTCTTTCCAGTTAAAATTACTGGAAATTGGAACTAGCTGATCGAAAAAATTACTTTTGGTGGTACTATGAATACATTCAAAAATTGTCTCGGCAATATTGGACATGAAACCCCCCAGTATTGTAACGTACTGAATCTATACCTTGAACTCCTGGGGCTTGTGTATGATTGCAGTACATGAGAGTGACTGAAATGTCTGTACGTGTATAAAGTGCGAGTACATTACTGAAATGGCTTCCATGATTCAGGTATATGAGTGTGATTGATGCTTTAAACGGTATGGGATGTATGGAGCAACCCAAGAATGAACTAACGATTTCTTCCTATATATTTATTCTATTCTAATTAGTTCTATTCTATTGAAACAGTACAACAAGAAAGAAATATCAGTATCATAATCACTGGTCATCTCAAACAAAGTAAACAAATGGAAGAAAGCTTTAGAAGTGCGAGCAGGATCCTTAGTTTCATCGTAAGAAACTTTGAATAAGTAAAAGAATATCATCATATCGATCTATAAAGCATCATTGCCACCCCGCCACATCGAGAATATGCAGTAGTACTGAGGTATCCTACCTTACGAAGCGACAGTAACCAAATGTTGAAAAATCAGTGTGAAGCTACGAAAATGATTCCTGAACGGTTTTCCTACAGAGACGATAAAGTGGGAACCGGAAATAACGGTTATAAACTAATAATATGAAATTTCAGGGCATCCCAGACTCTAGATTTTATTACAGTTATTATAAAATGGTCGAAACCTGGAACCAGCTGCCCGAAATAGTGTTTCTGCTGGCACCACGAACACATTCAAAAATCGTCCCGACAAATATTGGATAAGGAAGCCCCCAGTAATATGTATTATAAAGTGCTAATTTTAGATCCTTATTTCTTGGGGCCTGCGTTTGATTGCAGTGCGTGTGTGTGACTGAAATGCCTGTAAATGATCAAAGGGCGTGTACATAACTGAAATGTTTGTGAGTTGTTGAAGTGCATTTGCGTGATTGATGCCTATACTTCAGACGGCATGAAAATTCGGTATCAATTAAAAAATGAACCAAACGGCTCATATCTGTTGCCACATTCTATTTCATTCTAACTATTTTTCTACATTATCGTCTATTCTGAATTTCAACTGATCTACTCGAACAACAAAAATATGATTGTAGTTTTATACAGTTACTTAGTCGGGAGTTAAGCTGAAATAATGAAACTAAATTGGTCTTAAGTAATCATTAAATATGAATGCATTCTCTATAGCACGTCATCATAATATTCAACACACGCAGAATGTTCAGTGTGAAATTGTTTTACTGAGGCTGCATTTGTGAAGCTTGTAAAATATTCAGTAACCATTGATTGATGCCAACTTGAACACGTATCGACTTCGGTTGCCACACGACACTGTGGCACTTGCACAATGTATTACAACTATTTCCACCATTGTAGATGTCGACTGCACTAGTGAGTAAAATAATGACTAGAGATAGTTTGCTGTTGTTTTTAAAATCATCCTAAGAATCCGGTGAGTTTAGAATGTGTCATACGCCAAGTAATTGGAGTCGCCTTGTATCAGGTGGGCGGTAAGTTCAACAATGGCTACCAGTGTGTCGGGTGTAATTGGCTTAAGAACAACAGCAGAAATATGCCGTCTGTGTTGCCAAACGCTGTGACTCCCTATGGTCTGTAGAAAAATATATGTTTGGGCAGGACATGGAAGTTTCACAGACTAGAATGTTATGAATGTACCATGCCAAAAACACATTTAATATGCCTAGGTCAGTACTTACAAAAGACAAGGAAAAATACACTCCTATAAGTTTTAAAAACCATTTAAGAATTTTAGAGATTTTTAGAGCATCATCTTACTCAGAAGTGTATTTTCTATTCCAATTTACACTCTGAAGTTTCCAAGATTACCAAAACAATTAACTCCGTGCAAGGAAGGTCAAATTTTCGAGCTGCTCATTTGAATATTGTAGTTGTGTAGTTTCCCAACATTCGTAGTTTATTTATTTTATTATGAACAAGTAATTGTGAAGATATGTATAAAAAATCAAAAGAGGAGGGGAAAATTCATACTGTGTTTATGTCTAAAAAACTGACTAACAAGTTATTGATTTGTTACGGCAAATATATTTGAAAATTTCTGAAATTGATGATTTGTACTTCAGCCCTAATACAGGTGGTCTGACGAGCCTCGGTATTTTCGTAGTAATTACTACATCATTTTCATTTTAATTTAAAACCAGTCAAATTCCATTTAAAAAAGGTAAATTTCAGTATAAGATAAGTCGAATAATTATCCAAATAATTATCGAAGTACCGAATAATTATCGAAGTAATACCGAATAATCATCGAAGTAATTATCCGACCCAAGAATGGGCCCGAAGGTTCGTTCCTATAGCCTCATTCGATTCTAAGTCAAGAACAATTTAATATAAGTTTAGTTAAATTTTATTTAAACTAGTGCAATGCCCGTCTAATCTAAATAATTACCTAATCTGTGAGCGAATGCATTTTGTTGAAAAATTTCATCCCTTCTTTCTTGAGTTAAATTCTCTCGTGCAACTCGATGCTGTTCGGCATCAAGCTGAAGAATTTCCTCTCTTCTTTCATGCGTTAAACTCTCTCTAGCTACTCGGTGTTGCTCTCCATTATTTCGTAGAATTGCCAAACGCAGCTCAAGGGTCAAATTAGCTTTAGCTTCTCGCTGGCGAGCAGCATTGCTTCGTCTTGCCATATAGCGTTGCTCGTCCGATAGTCATCGGCGTCTTTTTTGCAGTTGAAGTCTAGCTGCTTTTCTCTTACGGTTGGACACGTTTCTATCCATGTTGGCCTTTTTTGCCGGAATTTGATTCTGAAATATCCTCTATTATCTCTATGAAGCTTTTCAAGAAAATCACAATTCCGAAAAAAATAAATCAATTTCCAAAATCTTTGGCCTTATACTAAATGGTAGCCAGGTTACTGGTCAAACTAATTGAAAACATTTCTTTTCGCATTATCAATTAAAAATATCAAAGCATCATGATGAATTTCAACAGAAAAAGGTCCAAAGAAAATTTCTATTTGTAAAAATATACCGAGTGTGTATTCTGAATACCATAATGCAAGTGAAAGGGAATTAAATTGCCACAAAAAATAGTGCAATAGAATGATTTCTCTTATTTCTTAAGCTTTATCCTTGTTGCTATCAAAGGTATCGATTAGAAGAGTGTGACACATGGACAGACAGATAGACAGACGGAGGGGCGGACGGACACGGCTCTTATTATAGAATAGATAAATTACATAGAAAGTAACTTCAATTTGCAATTATATTATGATTATGTATGTACGTACATATATAAAATAAATCAATTGCGTGTTTATTACTTTTAAATAATGAATTGAAAGTGCTAAAACGCACATATGAGCCTTCATTTATCATTATTTCACTACATAACATCAATGTAGTGGTCATAAAAACTAGAAATAATTTATTTACATATAGACGTATTCTTTTACAATAAAACCATCAACAATCAGTTCATAAAGTATAAAGTTTTTTGTTATAAAGTATGAATGAAGAAAAATATTAAAAGAAATTTTTTAATAAAAATTAATCCTATATATCAGTGGTTCTTTAGCTTTTCGCCGCCATTTCCCTAAATGATAAAAAAATTTAGCCATTCCTCCTTGTTTCTTTTATATTTCTGTTCTGTAAAAAAACTTTTTTATTTATTTATGAAATAACCATTTCGATCCAGTATATGTGGAAGCTCGAGAATACTG
Organism: Trinorchestia longiramus; assembly: GCA_006783055.1. NCBI lineage: Eukaryota > Metazoa > Arthropoda > Malacostraca > Amphipoda > Talitridae > Trinorchestia > Trinorchestia longiramus. The sequence goes on from VCRD01000019.1 coordinate 218,901, forward strand.
TAAATTAATAATAGGTAAGAATATCAATATGTATGGGATATACTACACACATGAACATACAAACACTAATTTACTAGTCCAGAGACAGCCACCTGCATTTAGCTGCAAAAATTGCAATATTAATAAATATCATGCTAGAAGCAGCTAAATGTAAAAACGCTATCTATAAATTTCTTTGTTACTAAGAAACAACATAGACTAATCATTTTCACACCTGGTATGGTTTATTACTTACCCATTAAAAGTGGAAAACTTCGAGAACAAGTAAAATAACAGCCAACCAATCCACGCACAACACCACTTACAGGACGGGTGTCACAACAAAACGAGTTTGAAACGCAGTTGATTTATCCGTCAGTTTCCTGACATAGAGACAGACTGCACTGTACTACAGCCCTAATTACTATAGAACAATTTTTGGTATGTGCCATTTATGATACAATATGAATTGAATGGTTATATATGAAATTCTACAAAATACTTAAAATTGGAAAATACTAGTATTTGACATATTCAATATTCTTTTTCTTGGTCCTTTCATTCCCTCTCCCTCCCTGTAGCCCTTCTACTCCCCCCGGGTTGAAAACCAATGCTATATATGCTAAAATATACCCGTTACTTGATAAGGTCATCTATGCTCAAATTTTTCAGTAACTGATATAACGCAAAATATTCTTGTTCTTGAATACAATATTTGACAAAACGAGAGTTATTTTTTTATCATTGGTTCATCAATAGCTCATTCTATAAATTTAAGTCTGCAATCTGTCTGAGTTACACCATTGCAAGGTCCTGCATCAAGAATTCCGTAAACCTGTAGTTTGTGGTTCTTCCATGTTAGCTTTGAACACCTTCTAACATTCTTCGATAGGATTTAATTAATGGTGCTCTGTATGGACTCAAATGCTTAATAGGGATATAAACAGAAGCATTGTCACAAAGCACGACTGTTTTTGACATATTTTCTGCGATGAATCTTAACACCTTTTTTAAAACCACTCCTGACAGTTTTCTTTATCGAAAGATCCTCTTCGTCTTCCCCCGTAAACCAAACTAGTTTGTGAAGTGCTTCCATAAATATGATCTTTTTGCTTGCTAGTGGGTGATTTTACTGTGTATCTCGTTTGTCGAGTTGATCTTCCAAAGTACTTCGTTGAAACTAAACTACAATTAATTTAATCAATATATACAATAGTTTTACCTTTTCTGCTCCACTAGTCTTTCTTCCATTCGTCTTCTCACATGATGAGTTCTTTTTCTTCTATTTTCTTCAGCATTCAAAGTCGCAAGCTTGAATCTAATCTTATAGACTGTATATAATTTCGAGTCCAAGTGCGTATGAATAGATATAGTTGACTTTTGCAAATCGCAATCTTTTTTCTATTTCGTCCTGAATTAATTTTAAAGTAAAGAATGGATCGTTATTAACAAACTTAAGCATGTTTTTTATATGTTGTTCAGAGACTTTTTCGTAGGCCTACATTGCTTCGCAACATTTTCTTTATACTTTTCTAATTCATCCATACGTAGCACTTTATCAACAATTGCCTGCCACGGGTCTCTAATTGCCTTCACTTTCTTTCCCTGCAAATATAATCCTACGCTTTTCTGGAAATCCTTTGCGATATTTTCCTCTTTTTGTTGTTGGTTTTGCGCGTCTTTCGTATGATGTTTAAATAGGATTGGTCTCGCTACAATCAGAATTACTCACACTGGCATTGGGGTAATGCTCTTAACCAAGTCCTCTTCTAAAAGAAAGAAAGAATAAAACACCTAACAGAAATATATGTAACAAGCAAATATATTAAATAGAAGAATTAAACATTATATAATACCAGCACTGTTTATCAAAGTACAATCGTAGTTGAAAATTGAAACATGGGGGAACTGAGAAATGCTTCTTTGAACTCGTACATTTTAAATTGAACTTAATCCTTATTTAGAGCACTGTTTTATAAATTGTACCTAACATACTTCAAATTAAACTTGACTTATTTTATGTTAAACGTGATTTATTTAAAATTAAACTTCACATTTTTTTGATTGAACTTGATTTACCTTAAATCGAATTTGATTGATAATAGTTCAAGCTGAACTTCACTTATTATAAATTGAGCTTGACTTATTTTAAATTTCGTTCAAATTACACACTTTAAATTAAATTTCACCTAATTCAAATTGAACTTGAGTTATCATAAACTCAACTTGAACTTGACTTCGTTTAAATTGATTTTGATTTATTGTACGTGGAACTTGATTCATTTTAGTTTGAACTTCACGTATTTAAGTTGAAGTTAAAATTATGTTCAGTGAGAATTCAAAGAGGAGTTCGACAGTGTTGTGCAACAACACCACTCCGCTGTTCGTGTTCGGTTTTCAATACGCACAATAATTGTGAATTAATTTGATAGAAATAAATAGAGACTTTGAATTTCAGAGTTGCGAAAGTAATGAAATGTACAACGCACACTCAACATCTCTACACAATTAACTAAAAAAAAAATTTCTCACCCAATTTCAGTATAACGAATACTTTTACGTCCTAGCCTTTCCATGTTATATTAACCGCAAAAAAACAACTGATTTTTTTTAACATTGCTCTGTAAATATACGACTGAAAATAAATATTGAATTGAAAATATTGCTATTGAAGAGTGAAAACAAGCAGTAGGGAAAAGAAAAAGAAAGCAGCTCACAGCCGTTTACATTCATGAGAACAAAAACATTGATGAAAATATGGTGGGTATCTGAGAACTTCAAAAATATCATCATTCATTCACTTGCGTTCGCAGTTGTTTAGCTTCATGGAAGACCTTGAGCAGCAGGGCGCTGCAACTTGGTGCTGTTAGTCATGTTGTGTTTAGATATCCGGGTGTTGTGTTTAGAAATCCATCATCATCGAGTACGATGGACTCTATTGATTGATTGATTGATTGAATGATTGATTGATTGATTCATTCATTCATTAGCTATCAGGAGATCTCGAGACCTGGTGTGTAGGTGTATGAGGTCTAGGAAGTGTGGCATAGAACTGAAGTGAAGCAGTAGGAAGACTTGGCGTGTAGGTGTACGAGGGCAAGGTGTGAGCTGCTCTTAACTGAACTTGAGAGAAGGTAGAGGAACAGACTGTTTTGACACTGTCCACGGTGGTAACTTCATGTAAAGCATCAAAGCATAGCGAACTGCTCAAGTACTTCAGGACATATGCACTACTTGTCTTGATTCATCATGAATAACTGCGATTCAAACTCCTAGACACACAAATACCAAGGTTCATAAACAAAATAGTGTACATCTATGCCACCGATTGCTCAACGCTGGCTCGAATCATTGATTATTTGAAGCCGATCTTTGATGTAGCAGGCACGGCTACTGAAGGAGGACTCGTATATTGTTTGGTTTTCTGTGCTAGTCGCCTCAAATAATGTGGCACTATAAACTAAACGGATGTAGGTGACAGGGAAAAATAAAATTCTAGGAAAGTCAAAAAAAAGTTCTAGTTCTGTGCATGGTGGATGAATCTACAAAAATATTCAATAAATGGTTCAATGTAACTAATAAATGGTTACAGACGTGAAGGACGCATCAACACAATTTCAGAATAATAAGCAATGGAACTGTAAAATTGGATGACAAGACCTGTAAAATTGTAGGAACAGTGGATGCTACTCTCTACTTCTCTCCAGGAGGCTGCAGAGGATACTTCAAAAACAATTGGACGCAAGCCAGATGCAGATTCAATCAACTTTGTTCATTCAAAGGTCTCAGTAATATAAATACAGAAAACTATATTGTACAATAAGTTTGAGAAGTTGGTTGCAACCAACTCGCTATCTCAACACATAGAGCGCTATTCCAACTCCACCGACACATTAATAAAGACAAAATGCCTATGTAGTTACATTCATTAATAATGGAAATAAATGATTGAATGCATTAGTACGAGTACACTAACAAGTACAGCTCGCAGTTTACTAGTCTTTGTCTAATCAAACAGATCGATCTAGATACAGACTAGACTAGATCAATCATCAATATGAGGCTGAGTCTGTTGACGGGTTCCCGTGTTTCACTAGCAAAGAAGATAAATTTATCATCGCAAATGTCATATTCTTCCTTCCATACTGACGATTGATTTATATTTACCGATAGATAAAATAACTCTTAGGCATACACTGGTGTTCAAAAAAATGAATCAATGTAATTTTTATTATTGATTGAACGAAATTGGACAATTGTGCACGAAAAATCGTAGTACAAAAACAGTGTAGAAAAATTCAACAAATAAAACAGTAGAAAAATTTATTACAATTTATCATGAATATGAACTGAATTTCCTTAGGATATTTTTAAACAAGAGATTTGTTTGGGCATGCTCTCCATCAGCTTAAAACATCGTGAGGGATAAATGTTACTCCACTCATTCTACAGGGTTTCCCATGGCTTTTCTTTGCTAGAAAAATGTTTACCTTAAAATGCATGAGGGAATTATAGACCAACTATTCCCTAATGGATTCAAATCAGGATTTTGGCCTGGTGAAGTGTTTTTCAAAGTGAAGCAAATGTTTTTCTGTCAGCGATGTTTTTCTTACTTAACAAGGGCTTCTAAGCACACTTTTTTGAACTGAATCCAAATTATTTCATTCTTCTTGATATTGCAATTCTCGATAGTATGTTTCCATTTGCTGTTTCAGTGGTCCACAAAGGTTTTCTTTCTATCTTTCAAAACAGCCATTTTTAGTCTGCGGTCATCCTTGACGGTTGGGACTGTAGGGCGACCAGCTCCCGGTTTCCTGGAAACAGATCCTGTTCTTTCCTAACTTGAACTTAATTTCTTTACAGTTGACAACAATATTTTCATTTCGTTGTTAAGGATATCATAACTTACTTTGTAATTGATATTTTCCGGTCTTAATTCTGCAATCCTGTTCTTTTGTTGTTCATCAATATGTGCTCCTTTTTTACCAGTCATTTTTACCAATGACTTTTTTTTACCAATGTGTATTTATTACATAAAAATACTGAAATCATCTGCAAGATTAAAAGTAATTAACTGAATTTTATAAATAGAAAACCGTCAAGGGTAATTTATTTTCACTGAAAAACAGTTTGCTCATTACTTTTGAAGATTAGTGTATTTCGATAATGCTTACACTATACATTTATTGGGTGAAATGATTTTTTAGAATTTCTTAACTTTCAGCTCAAAATGACCTTTAACTAGATTTACTCATTTAAATTACTCTTCATTTCTTATAATTTACTAGATCTTGACTATGAATTTCCATGATTTCTAACATCTGAATCTATCGAAATACATATCACAATTATTTGAACAACCAATATTCTTTAAAACTATTTCCACGAACTTGCACCAAAATATGTATGTCTTTATTTTCGATACTGTACTGCATAACTGTGGGCACTAAAATAAAATATCGAATAAATTTTACCAACAGATTGAATATCCTCTTCTGTCTTGTTAATACTGCCCGTCTCTTCGTGGGCTGGAGTCAGAGTTACAAATTGCGAAAATTAATTAAACAACAACGTACTCGTAAATTGTGTTTGGTAATAATTCATACATGATGTGGAGTTAATTGTGTTGTGTAATTAGAAATACTTTATAATTGTGTTGTATAATTGTGACTGCTGTACATAGAACTGGGATTTATATAAAATTCCTAAAGTTCTTATAGAGGACAAAATAAATAGAATAAAAGTTAGAATCAAGGGACTTGTTTATCTCTATGTTTGAGGTCTCTCTTCCAAAAAGGATTAATCTTTTTTTTCAAAAGAAACTACAGAGATTGTGTGGTGTTGAGTGAAAATAAATCGAACTGCTACATGGAATAGAGTCAACTGCTCAGAAATCCTCTCACATCCTAACAGAATGGACATTTATATCGAATAAAAAAATCACGCTTCATAAACATATAAATGATCCTGTTAAAAACAGTATCTCACACTGACAATTAAATTACAGTTTGATTCTACCAGTACTTTAATATTTGATAAATAACATTTAATTACATTTAGATTTATGGAATTTAACGATCTGATTAATACTCATCAACCCTTGAAGAATAGCGAAAAATATATTTAGATCCTGAATAGATGATAACATCTGAAGAGAATTGGATTATCGTATCTTGCTACTGAAGAGTCACAAAACGAAATATGACCTACGATCATCCATCTTCACCCATTAAGAAATTTTGGCTGAGTCTGAAAGTACGCCTAACCACGCAGCAAGCCAACATGCAAAGGAAAATAAACGAGTTATTAGAAAAGATAGCAGAAGTATATGTTTTTAAAGAGAATGTTTAGAATATTTTTATTTAGGTATGCATGTTCTCCATGTTGGAAGGCTCGTGCCTCGATCTATATTTGGTAGCGACAGAGAAGTACGTGAAGTTGCATTTAAAAGAAAGACCATGAAAACAAGTTTAGAGTACATTTACTTGAGTAATTTTTATCAAAAATCCAATCACTACTGTTTCCATGAACAATGTGGCAGTACGTCGTAATGAGTGATATGTCCCATGTTCCATCGAAAATAGAGCAAGAATTTTTGTAGATGGAAGTCCAGTTTTGGTGTGTTGCTGTACAGGTTTTGCTTCGTGATATAACCGTTGTCGTCTATGTTTTCTATTGTGATGTAAGACGCATTTTTCATTTCGTTTAATGCTGTTTTGTAGGAATGAAAACCCGTAATACCGTTTTTTATCTCTGGTTAGATAACTGCTACAGATAATGGAACGTCGTGTTGATTTCTTAAGCGTTGGCTCATTTGGACCTCAAATTCCTTCCTTGTATGTTCACCAAATTTCCTTAAGATATTTGCAAACTGTTCAATATGATCTGTTTTGCATTCATGCATCATTGGCTCTGAATGTTAGCGTAAATTTGATGCAACGGTCTCATTCAACTCATTGATGTAGACCTGATGCCACAGTCTCATTCCAACTCATTGACTTAGACCTAATGCAACAGTCTCATTCCAACTCATTGATGTAGACCAGATGCAACAGTCTCATTCCAACTCATTGACGTAGACCTAATGCAACAGTCTCATTCCAACTCATTGATGTAGACCAGATGCAACAGTCTCATTCCAACTCATTGATGTAGACCAGATGCAACAGTCTCATTCCAACTCATTGACTTAGACCTGATGCCACAGTCTCATTCAGAAGAAGACCAACTCATTCATTAAAAGCTGTCTGTTGAAGCGAGGTTTGTCGCACTAATTACAATCGTCATGTTTGAACGCGTGATTGTGTACTTGGAGTATGCAGATAATTTCCATAAATGGAAATGTTGTAACTGTGCTGCAACCACAGGTGCATGCAGTGAGGCATCGTATGTACATGTGTACATAGTTTTGTATCGTTCTTAATCTCTGTGGAGTTATTATGCAAGATAACAATGAAACACAATTCTTGTCAGAAAATATGCTCTATTAGATTATATAAAACAATTGACTCTCACTTGACTTTTTCCTAACACTGAGTCATATTTAAAGATGATATAAAAATGCAATTAATTTGTAAGCACAGTAACAGATTAACTTGTTCAAGAAATGAACTATTTTTCATTACCAGCGGAAAATTTCACAGAAAATCAGTTGCATTTGAAGTATACACTAATCACATTCGAGTTAAAATTTAAATATAGACGTAAGAATAATACGTCCCGTTGAAAAGGGTATATTTTTCTGTATTATACATAACATCTCAACTCCAAAGGTGTCTCCTAGTGATACCTGAGGGATGCTGTGGTGTGGCATGATAAGATGTGGATGGTCATGTGGGACGTAGAGAGAAGAGGCCACAATTCAAACAACGACGGTACAAATAACAACAGTACGCGAGCTTTTATGGCCAGCGAAGGGTAGCTAGCCCTCACGCTGAGTGAAGTGTCATCCAATAGACCTGGAATCAATTACCGGGACGCATCTGTCCGGCAGCAATTTTCTTTCATCTTAAAAGCGCAGACTCCACAACACAATTCACTGAAACAAAAGCTCTTCACAGTCCCGTAGAAATGCCATAGAATTATTTAGCTGTGACACAATAGCTCGTCTGCTACCATGCTCACATGCATGACTGTTTTTAATAACAAATTTAAAAAATTTCCGTACTCCATTATTTACTTACAAAACTTCAGGTGTTAACAAGTATGCTACAATTCGAACATTTTCATTTTCAATGCAGTACTCATTCACTGATACCCATGGTTTCATGGTCCCTCTTAATGAGGAAATTTTAAGTTGGTTGCACGAAAATTATTTTATACCTAACTTCTGACACTTCTGCATATGCAGAAAAACATCGAACTTCAACTGTATACTACAGCAATTCAAGTAAACAGTAACGGAGTCTCACAGCAACTGAGCTGCAGACGAACAATTCTAACACCATAAAACGCAATTTTTTAACAGCTTTTACAGTCTGGCCACCCGTATGTAGACGTGCTTTGTCATGCTTCACAACTTTCTTCAATAATCCTGGTAGTTAAAAACTGATCTGTGTATTTCAACCTCTGCTCCACTTCTCAGGAGATATAGGATCTCTTCTCGCTCTCCTTGAGACACTCTGCTACTTGAGCGGCAATGAGCGTCTGACAGCAGCGGCGACAAGAAAACATCTGCGATTAAACTGAATACTTTGACCACGACCACCTCAATAGTATGATACCACTTCATATACGCACGGATGAGCAGAGGGCAGTTTGACACACCTGGAGATATGTGGCGTAAGGGCAGATAATTCACTCTCCCTCATGTAAAGAACTCTAATTAATATTCGAGCTTGCATGAAGAACGGGTTCTTAGCTTCCTATTTCTTAAGCCCCACTTGTCATTTCGATATTTTTATTTTGTTTTTGTGTTTTCTGCAAATAACTCTCTGACCCAAAATCTTACTTATTTACAGCACATAATATATCCTGAACTGGAATGCATAAATTGCCTAAATACATCAACATTAGTCAAACACCACCACCATTGTTCAATGTGTTCAAGGACCGAACGTCTTCTTGAAATATTGACTATTTTCCCCTAAAGCGTTCCGAAGCAAAAAGGTCCCTTCACCTTTGAGAAGCAACTCACAATGCCACAGCGGCGGACTCACGATTGTCTGGTCAGCAGAATCATTGCTCAGTGTCGCAGATGAGGGCAACCGAGTAAATCGTTCTCTATAGTATCAGAAATAACGAATTTTAGTACGACCAAGGCAGGGCCTCCACAGTACGTAGATCTCCACACTCCAATTCACAAAATAATCTTTTAGAAGGTTCAGGCTGCTCCACGAAACAGTATGAAAAATGTTGTGATGCAGTACCCTGTGAACGAGTTGCAGTCTTTTCGCAAAACGTTTTCACATTGCTTTGTTATTAAATTAATAAAAATTAGCTTTCTCTTTGTTATCTCTGCACAGCCTCTTCTTAGTCCAATTTAAAAAAAACAAGGTTATTAATTTTAGCAGAAAACATCGAGTAGTTATATGATTTTAAAACTCATAAATTATATATCAAATGAAAAATCGAAAGTACTACTGCCTTCACTTTAACTGGAATATGATTTGAGATGAAAATTCATTTAATTATGTCTGATATGATATGATTTGGGGCAAAAAAATTAATTGCAAAAATCTACTGCAGAAAGTTTATTATAATTCATGCTAGGGCGAACTTGAAATATCCTAGGTCTGCACACTTGCATAGGTCGTATATATTTATTTGAAACGAATTTCTTATACTTCTAGCTTAGTATCTTTAAGTAAGATTTGTATCAAATGACTGTTCTGAATCTTAAACTGTTCTGTCTACTCTGGTGGCTAGGGTGGCCCATTGTTTTAATTGCAGTATTATAATAATATAAAATTTATTAAATAAGAAACACATATTTCTACAATGTGACCGAAGAAATTTAGACACCAATCTTCATTAGATTTCTCTTCGCGTATGCCATTTGTCTGACTGAATTTGCCTTTTACCGCACAAAAGGCGCATTCGGGTTGCTGAACATCATCTAAACGCGAATGGTGTATGAGAGAGTGGCGCCTTGAAGGAACTGATCTAAGCTAAAGTGAGTCAAGGCAAGGTAGATCCGTGAAGAGCTGGGTCTGAAGGTCTAAAACGGCGTAAGTCTACGACGAACTGCGATAGATTCATGAGGAACTTCGTGTATGAGAAACAAAGTTGATGAGGTACTGGATCAATGAGGGAGAGGGTCTATGAGGAACTGGGCTCATGAGGAACTGAGCTCATGAGAAACTGGGTTCATTAAGGACTGGGTCCGTGAGGAGTTAGGTCTAATAGAGACCTCCTGAAAAATACGAACACAAAAAGTTTGAGAGGAGCGATTGGCAAGATGAACTCCCAGAGGGACCTCTCAGCTGTCTACTGCTTAGCACGTCTACTATGGGCTATCTACTACAGCCTGTGTCTACTGTGGGTTATCTACTGCAGGCTGCGTCTACTAGTGGCTGACTACTGCAGGCTGCGTCTACTGTGGGCTATCTACTGCAGGTTGCGTCTACTGTGGGCTATCTACTGCAGGTTGCGTCTACTGTGGGCTATCTACTACAAGCTGCATCTACTGTGGGCTATCTACTGCAAGCCGCGTGTACTGCCTTACTAACCGCGTTTACCACAAGTAATACAAACTATGTTCCACCTGCTGATGCTATGCCGTCATGAAAGGACCTTTTAAAAATTGTACAATCTTTACAACAAAGGTTTGGTTTCTTTATAAACAACGTACACATGGTTTATGCTTTGCTGCATAGTTCGATTCGAGAAAATTCCTAACTATTTTATTGTTGCAACAGTGCTCAAAGCGCTGCTGTGTTATTGTAAAAAGTTGTTTTGCTTTGTTTATATATCACTACAACGCTTTTAAAACTTGGACACATTTGTTAAAGAAATTGAAATTAGTTCTTCATGAGTGTTGATAACTTTTTCCAATCGTATCATTCGTGAAAAAATAACACTTTATTTATACTGATAATAAGTTCTTAGAAAACCACGCTTTCTTTATCTAATTTGTTGACGAATAATGAAGAGGAGAAAGAGTCGCCCAAGAAAGCACTCAAGCGAACAAGCGAGCCAGCAACCAAAAAATTGCATGTTTTTCTGGTGATAATTTACAAGACAAGAGTCTGAGTTTGTGCCAGTTTTGGTTCTTTTCAGACGTCTAATAGATATGTATTTGTTATACGTGTTTACCATGTGTTGTAGCAAGAAGCTGGGAATCAAACTTTCTTTGAAGAATAAGCTATAAAAATCAACCAGGGGGATGCCTGTGACCTAGAATCCAAGTCATCAGGAAATTAATTTTTATTCTTAGTATCTTTTATGATGGAACGTATGTCTCATTTATGAACGGTTACGACATTTTTCCTTCACATTTGATAAAGGTTTTATAACTATACCTTATACTTAAATGCAAGCGTTCGATTTGTGTAATCAGTTTTTAAAACACTACTCCGTCTTTCTGACATCTGCAGATGTAATGTTTATTTTTGTAAAGGTTTTGCATGCTGTAATACAATGTTTCCCTTCCACTTTAGCTCATGTTAGCGTTATCTTACTGTTATACATAGAAAGGCATGTGATGAAAATAAAACTACTGAAGCGTGTCACTGAAAGAGAAAAATATTTTCGTGAAAACTTGACGTCGAACATTAGTCAACTTTTGATTAGAAAACATGCATGTGGTCATCATCATTTGTCATCTATGCTCTCGCCCGATTGTTGTCGTCTGTTTTAAATCAGGGTTACTGGCTGGAATTGCTTGCTTTGAAATGTATGAGTATTGAAGAACGTAATGGAATTATATATTTCTAGCCTTGTTGTCTTGAAATACTCGTACCATATGAAATGCATCATGGATATTTGAGGAAGCGAGATCATTTTATGCTGGTAGATATCATTTGCTCGTAGAGTAGATCAGTCCATAAGCTGACCGACATTTTGTCCGTTGGAAAGAAACCTAAATCGCAAATCAAATGTTACTATCTTCTTTTGCATCACAATCCAATTTCGTTTTCAATTTCCGTATCAATCTTCCTTTTGAAGCAATTGTTCGACGGTGCCCTTCAAGTACAGTATCTTGAGCTCCGACAGAAGATTTACGTATGAACGCTCGATGCAGGTCAGAGATGTACGCGCATCGACTCCGTCATCGTAAGATTCATGTGCTTATGAACATTTGGATCGCAGTAACCGATGGAGAACGAACAGCTAAGCGTAATGGTGATTTAAGTCTAGTTATTAACGAAAGGAGATTCAACTGTTGCGTCGTTTGCTCATTCAATATAATTATTACATTCATATGCTCTTGGTTTGGTAACCAGTGTAATTGTTGACGGAGGGTGATGACTTTTATGTGCCTCTTTTTGATTTAAGTCTAATTAGGATATGTTTGCATTAGTAAGGTAGATGGTTTGGACTCTTAACATTCATTAGGAGTCATTGCCTTCCCTTTTTATAGTAACTTTGTTTAAACTTTTGACAACGAACTAAATTCGGCTCGGTTTGCGTCGTTTGAACCCTGATTTTTCTCGTGTTCCTCTTAATGGATACCGCGTCACTGCTAAGACTCGTCATCAAAGGAGACTTGAGCGACACTCAGCTCTCTAACTAGTGGGCAGTTTAAAAGTTGCTTTGTGTAGGCGATGGAATGACAGCGACGCCGTGCTGCCTCGCAACGAATTGCGTGGTTGAAGCTGCTGTGGGAGCAGTCATAACACAGATGGAGGTGAGGCTCTTGGGGCTTATGGAGTTGATGCAATGACAAACAATGAATTGTTTTAACGGTAGGAAACAGATTGAATTCCTGGGACAAATTTTGGTATGAGGTTTAGAAATTTTCGCACTAAATTTTTGTAATCTTACACACTCAGAGATGGCATCGTTCACCATGTCTTCCTTGCACGTAAAACGAATATTATGAGTGAAAGAAAGACACAGAGAGGTGCTAGAGATGCAGGCGTCGGAACGGTCGTATCGGAGAAGATTCGACCTCTTTAAGGCAGCTCTGCCCTCAGGTGCTTCATAAAGGTGTAGTCTTCGAGCTGTTGCTCCTGCAACCGCCACGGCAGCGTGGTGCTTCCTCTCCACTTTGGTGCTCCTCTAATGTACGACCTCCTCATCAAGGCGAAGTTTTGTGTCGTTCAGCAAGCTTTACTTTCTTACTTGGCAATTTTCTATCTTCGTTAAGAGTACAAAAAATTTACGATGCCACGGCGCACTTGAAAGCTTTACGTCCGCAAACCAGGGCAAAATTTGAACTTAAAAACTGGTAGTGCCGAACATAAGCATTAAATTTACTACATTGTTTACTTGGAAACTAAAGGAAGGTCTGAGTTAAAAATCCATATTATATTTTATTCTTTTCGAGCATTCTTCCTTGATTCTAAACCTGACAGTCATTTATGTTTCGTTCAACGGACATTGTTTAACTTCAGCCGCCACTGGAATTTTTTAAATACGAATGATTGAAGGAAATTAGACAAGGCTTTGTTAACGTAACACGGATTAACAAAAAGCGATGTACGGCGTAAAAGTTACAGGAAGTCAACTAAGTTAGTTTGTGTCGTCTCCAGATTAAACAAAAAACATCCATAAGTGCCATTATTGTGTTTTAAATGATTGAATTTATACCCTCAAACTGGATTTCAATGATACATTGTCTATTATATGTGTAGAATATCTATACTATAATAAGAGCCGCATCCGCCCGTCCCTCCGTCTGTCTGTCTGTCTGTCTGTGTGTCACACTCTTCTAATCGATAGCTTTGATAGCAACAAGGATAAAGCTTATGAAATACAAGAAATCATTCTATTGCATTATGTTTCTGTGAGAGAGAGAGTTTAACGCATGAAAGAAGAGAGGAAATTCTTCGGCATGACGCTGAACAACATCGAGTGGCACGAGAGAATTTAACTCAAGAAAGAAGGGATGAAATTCTTCAGATCGATGCCGAACAGCAACGAGTTGCACGAGAGAATTTAACTCAAGAAAGAAGGCGATGAAATTCTTCAGCTTGATGCCGAATAGCATCGACTTGCACGAGCGAATTTAACTCAAGAAAGAAGGGATGAAATTCTTCAGGAGAATGCATTCGCTCACAGATTAGGTAATTATTTAGATTAGACGGGCATTGCACTAGTAATTATTGTTGAGGCCCTGCTCATGCTGCAATCAACGTCACTTTGACGACTCGTGTTCTTAGATCGAATACTGCTGTCTGGCAGGTAACGGATTTGCAGTAATTTTCTAGAAAATTTCCAGGTCAAGTAACTGGAAAGATGAACAGTCAGATGTATCAAACAAAATCATCCATGTTTCATTATATGATGATGCGTATTCTATGCTATCTGAACAAAGTACGTGACTCGGCTGAAGTGTAGGTACGGGTACGGGTATAATTTATCGCACATTAAAACTGTCGTCCGTATCACAGCGTCCACACAACAACACATCCTCAGCTTATGAGGAGAATTTTTAACACTGAAAACTCATTTGTATGAACACAGTAAAATTTTAATAATCAAATTAAATTATTTGCTTTTGAAAAACACAAAAATAAGTAAAACAACGTTGGTAAACAAATTTTAGAGTTTTTTAACAACTGAAGGAATAAATCTTTAGATTTATATAGCTAACGGAAGACGCTAACGTTCTTAAAAAAAGATGTATTTCAAAATAACAGACTATATACGTGTTTTGTGCCATAGAGTTATATTTGAGATGGAGAAAAACACGAGAATCTAAAGAGTTTTCGGACAAAGCACAACCGCAAAACTGTTCAATTCTCATAAATGGACATGAAGGCTAGGCCTTCTAGCTGACACGCCTGACGGCAGAATGAAAAGATAAGGCAGTCTCGTCTGGAAGCTCATGCTGCAGGCTCTGATACATCAATACTGATTTCATTGTTTCAACCCACTAGGAAGGATGTTGATAAAGAGCATCTAAGATTGTGTGCTCTATGAATACAAGAAAGACACATCAGCCGCACAAACTGCAAGAAACAATTGTTCTGTCAATGGGAACAATGTTTTGAATGTTTGAAAATGCCAATGTCATACATAGATGCTCAGTAATGACGGTAATACTTGGAGTATCGATTAAGATAAGCCAGCTTCTCTGATGATTGCCTCCGAAATTTGGACCTAAACTTGTTTCCCTTAGATTCTCAAAATGAATTCAACAGTTAACGAGCCAATGGATGTAAGACGGTTCAATGAAGGTGATATGTACTCAATGATCTATTTGTGAAATTCAGCTATTTTCCTAACAAGAAATTGACTATTTCTCAATTCATAATTTCAGCTTTCAAATCAACACCTATTTAAAACTGAGCTTCTTAAACTGATGTAAAAAATGATCCATGAAGGAGCACTCACAAATGCATTTTCAAATTTTGACAATACATTTTTTTGCGCTACTCGAACACGAAAACCAAATTTGTGTGCATGTCGTGAACTGATAGTTAGCGTGTTGTTATTTAGCAGTAAATTTTCATGAATTCTAAATGCGGTGTATTTTTCGTGCTTAACATTGATTACGAAACAGGAAAATTAGAGGGTAGAAGCCATTACCATTTTACTGATCCTTAATTCTGTAATGTTTTCGGTTTCAACTTCCCCATGGAACTATTAGTATTAGTCACTTCTTACGGTTGAATTCAGATCACAAGCAACTCTCAATATTTCTACTGCATTCAGAGACTCTTTCAGCCTTGAGACTCAACAACTCTGCGCATTGCGCTATACTCCACCACAAAGAGATTATTCTTCGTTACTCGGCAGTTATTGAAACAGAAAGAATAATAGAAACAGGTGTGCCGGATTTAGCCTGGAGCAAGAAGAGAAACATCCCCCTCTTGGTTCAAAACAAAACTCAGCACATGAACAACACCTGTTGCATCTGTAGCTCGAAGACGAGAAAAAATCCATTCAGAGCGGGAGAGGCAGCTGTTGTCTAACAAAAACTTTCTGCACTTGCGTTGGGTCTGTCGTGATGTCGCTGTGTGAGCGTGAATGCACTTATAAGAGCTAGCTCTCTCTCAAGATAGTGTTCTGTGTCTGAAAGTAATGCGCCAACCGAAAAGCCTTATTTTGTAACAGACAATGCCGCTACAGTGCTGCCACTGCCAGGAATCAACAGCAAGACAGATCCTCAGCCTCGAGAAAGATTTAAATGACATCGTAGGATGCCTTGAGCAGACTATTTTTATCGTGACTCTAACGGATTTTATTTCTAGATGCTGAAATGCCGTTTAAATGACCAGTTTTGGGCTATACTCGTAGTTTGGTATAGTATTGATCACTTATTTACATACACATGTCTCGCAGTGTAAGCGAACTGTCCCTGTTATTGTTTGTTGGTCCATTCGTATGCCTACCAAATGAAAAATTATTTTCTGTGCTGCAATGGATTTTTGTACCCGGAATTCAAATGATAAGCCCCGTAAACAAGAGCCGGTTCAATGGTTTTATGATATATGGACGATCCTTTGCTTGTATTCATTTTCCGTAATTATTAAAATCAACAGCGACCTCAAATTTGTATATGTTTTGACAATAAATAAGGTGAATTTCTTCCAATTTATGTAAAATATCCCATGATTTTAAAAATCAAACTTGAATCATGTGGGTATTGTTTGAAATTATAATTTTCTTGGTTACATGATGTAAAAAATATACAAATTTGCTTCAGAATTTAGAAAAAGGTATTCACTGACTGTTTCAAGGTTGAAAGAAAGTTAGGAATGTTATAAGCTTTGACTGGAAAATAACTTTTCCAGTGTTGGGAAGTTAGAAATTTCAGGCTCTTGATCGAGTCATGTCCGAAAATTTTTCACCTCCATAAGATTAGTGTAAATCTTTGCAAGATTAAGGCACTTTTTCTTTTTGACGTCTTCGAAGCGAAGAGAGCCAAAAATCCCAAAATGACTCAATAAGACGAACAGAGTCGGGAAATCTGTCAGAGTTAGCAAAAGAAGCAGAGAAGCGGCTGTGGCGCAGCCAAGTTCTAATGAAAGTTCAGGTCTAATAAGTATAATGAGTTCAAGTTAGCAAGAATCAGTAGAGAATATGTTTCTTTTTATATGAGTTGTATGAAGTCTGAATTATGTGATAGAAATTGTTTCGAAATCTACATAGTATTATTTAATATTAATAACTACATTAATTATGTTACAATCAGTGATATTCAAAACTAATATAGTTTTCTTCACTGGTTTTTGTTCAAGTTAATTTTTTACGTTAAGAATTTTGTGTAAAAAACGATGTTTATTTTTTAGGAGCCTGCTTTTACATGAGTACGAGATACAATAATGCTATGAAACTTGTTGCCTACAATATTGCGGTGAAAGTCGAAGCCAATCATTAACGCTAACATCATTTTCACCACAGCGAAGACAAAATAACGTACTACGTGGCTTCCCTTGCTGGAGTTAGTGATTCTGGGGTGGACAACTCTAGACTCTCTCCCTCTGGGGGAGTGTGTGGGAGTGAAGGACAACTCTAGACTCCCTCTCTGCAGGAGTGTGTGGGAGTGAAGAAGGACTCCAGACTCTCTTACAGTCAGCCTATTTATTCATCATTCTATACCCTTGTGCTTTCAAGTGTTCAGTGGTGCATTCAGAAGACCATCGCTTCTCTGACGAAGGTTCTTGCAAAATTTGGAAACAAAGCCCCTGATATGCGTTCTGATCCATATTCGTCTAGCCTTATGCTCTGAGTTTCAATGTATCTGAGTTCTAATGTATTTTTAATTCCTTCATGAACAATAAGTGGTAAATATGGATACATTTATTTGTTTCAATCCTCAAAAAAGAATACGGATGAAGAGCATTTAAGACATTATATGCTTTATGAATATGTACAACCAAGGCACATCAGCTGCGCAAGCTGCAAGAAACATTTGTTCTGTCTGTGGGAACAATGTTTTGAATATTCGAAAATGCCAAGTGCAATTTTTAAGTTTTAGTCTGAAGATTTTCATCTCAAGGGTTGTCTACGGGTAGTAAGACAAAAGTCAATATCTCGAGGCAAATAGTATCATATCGCTAGACACGTTTTTCTTTTGTATAGCGCGTCGTATAACTATTGTATACCTAGTAATGTGTGATAGTTGAGTATTGGGAGTCATGTAATGTTTGTGTGTTGCGAATTGCAACCGTATTATTATTACGCACTACGAGTCATATTCGTGTGAACAGCAATGGTATATATATATATATATATATATATATATATATATATATATATATATATATATATATATATATGTGTGTGTGTGTGTGTGTGTGTGTGTGTGTGTGTGTGTGTGTGCGTGTGTATGTACTGCAAGTCATACAACTATTGCAACTGTACAAAAGCAGTAGACCATATATACCTCGATTTTAAAAAAAATCTTCGATAAAGTTCTCCACGAAAAGCTAATGGCCAAAGTGGAGATGTATAGAATATAAGGCAACTACTCTGGACTGATAAGAAACAGGCTCACTGGTCGCACTCAACGAGTGATGATTGATCGTGAAGCCAGTGATTTGACGGATGTAATATCAGGAGTCCCCCAAGGGAACGTTTTAGAACTGCATTTCTTCATCATTTAAATCAACGTTCTTGACATCAGAATCCTCAGTAAAATCAACAAATTAGACGATGACAAGAAACGCTGTCACAAAGCGTTTGCCGAAAGAGAAAGAGTGACTGTCCAGTCATACCTCAACCGTTTCCTACAACGGACCGAACCCTGGCAAATAAGCTTCAACATAAATAATTGTTCAGTAATACACGTTGGTGTAAATTAATGGCATTTCTAACAAAAGTTGTATGACAAATCTATCAACAAAGAGATCTTGTATCACTATCACTGAAAATTTCAAACATGATAAAGAACATAATACTATCGGTCTATGAAGCAATAGTCCAGCCATATCTGGAATATACAGTGCAACTTTGGTCTTTTACCCTGCTAAGAAATATTAATAAAATGGAAAAACATCAGCGTAGAACAACGAAAATGATTCCTGAATTTTGTAACCTGACCAAACAGCTTGTTCCTGGTGTTATATACTGTTCTCATCTATTCTAATTGATGAAGTCCTTAAAGATCTTCAAGATGAAAATCTGCCGATGGAAACATAGCACACCACCGTTGGTATTGTCTAGTATTCGAAACATTGTTCTCAAAAACAGAAGAAATGTTTCTTGTAGTTTTAGGGGCCGATGTTTTTTTGAAAAATTAATTTTTTTATATATAATCATTATGATTTCTTAAATAATTAAAGGTACATTAGAATTAAGATATCCTTTAAACGTACAATCGACGAATGGCGCTTATGAGTACTAAAAAATCACATTAAAAAAACAATATGACTTTCTTTCTAAGCTAGTTGTTAACCACGCAGCCTAGAGCCACAGAGCCTCCAGCATAGTCCAGCCCAGAGGCTTCAGCAGTTGAGCGGCCCTACATGATGCAGGAGTCACATATTTGAGCGTAGTAAGCGATAGATGTGCCCTTCAAACCTGCCAGCGCGCAGGAAGGATGTGAAGACTTGTGCAGTGGAGGGCAAAAAATTCATTAGTATTCCCTGAGGCTGAGCTGGAGCTGCCACCACGCTCCCCGGCGCTCATTCCGCTGAGTGGAGGCCACGCTTGCCAATCAGCTGCCCGTCAGTGGAGGGAGAGAGGGACGACGTAATCTTTCTGGAATCACAGGGGAATGAGAATATGTAGTTTCTCTCATACTATGTTGATGGTAATAACTTCATAGTTATTCGTTTACTTTTCAATTCATCTTCATTCATAATTGCTTTCTCGTTTTCATTCTTTGAAAAAATATTTTTTGCTTATAGGATGATGATAATTGTATCATACGAATGCACTCTTATAAAATATAAGTAAAAATATTTGTGGCTGACGGTAGCCTTGTTACTGGTGATCATAATGCAGTTTAAAATTTGCTTCAATTACGGCCTGATCATTTATACCTAATTAGTAATTTAAATCAAAACCAATCATCATTATTGGTTAGATTTGGTTTGGAGAAAAGCGTTTTCATCACCCGTATGTTGGTGTGTTGATTGAGCATAACACCACTGGGAGGCGTAGACCTGACCGTGCAGCTACTCTCACTGCAGCTACTCTCACTGCAGCTACTCTCACTGCAGCTACTCTCACTGCAGCTACTCTCACTGCAGCTACTCTCACTGCAGCTACTCTCACTGCAGCTACTCTCACTGTAGCTACTCTCCCATTCACTCATGCAACAAGTTTTTGTTTAATGATGCTTTAGTTCGTACACAAACAATGAATTCAACCTAAGGGGACTTGAATAATATAAATAAAATACAGTAAAAAAACTTGCTAATTCACATGGAAAAATATTCGTAGGATATTGTAGCTTTCAAAGGTATTCAAAAATCAAATGAATTAAAGATCTTAGTTTTTTGGTCTTGAAGTTTTCAGCCTGATAACACAGGAATAAGGAATAGTTTCAGTTACACAACATCATCCTAGCACGATCTCAGCACAACACACAACAGGGTTCTGCTCTCTGTCACTTGGTCAAGCATCATCACGGCATGAGCAGATGCAGCTCGTGTCGTATGTTAATTCAAATACGCAAGAAAACGCACAAGGGTTTTCAGTGTTGTCACTCGGTGCTTACGAGGCTGCTATACGATATTGTTTTCATCTATGCGGCAAAACTGATGTAGCGAGTGTCATCAGTGCTACACAACTGTTGTAGCAAGTGACATCAGTGCAGCAAGACTGTTGTAGCAAGTGACATCAATGCAGCAAGACTGTTGTAGCGAGTGACATCAGTGCAGCAAGACTGTTGTAGCGAGTGACATCAGTGCAGCAAGACTGTTGTAGCAAGTGACATCAATGCAGCAAGACTGTTGTAGCAAGTGACATCAATGCAGCAAGACTGTCGTAGCAAGTGACATCAGTGCAGCAAGACTGCTGTAGCGAGTGACATCAGTGCAGCAAGACTGCTGTAGCGAGTGACATCAGTGCAGCAAGACTGCTGTAGCGAGTGACATCAGTGCAGCAAGACTGCTGTAGCGAGTGACATCAGTGCAGCAAGAGGTACCGGTGGCTTCTGTGAATATCGCGTTATGTTAATTTCTCCACGTACACAGACAAGGCTAGTTAACGGTGCCAGCTAGTTAACAGCACTACTGTGCTTGTTTGCACCGCCTATCATGCTTGCTAGCTGGTCATGCGCTCTCGTTAGCAATGCTGCTCTGCTTGTCAGTGCAGCGCTGCCATTTGGCACAAATAGGATTATATTTTTGCAAGAATTTTCCGAATTAGGAAAGGAACTGCGTTTGTTTTTACGCTCATTATTGCAACATTGCTGTATGAAAATTATGTTTCATAGAGCAGGGAATTATGTTCTCTGATGAGAGTTTAACTACGATATTTCAGAAAAAATGTGTTCAGTTCACTGGCATCATCAATATATTCCAGTATAGAAAATCTGACAATGGTTATTTTCTTACACAATACACTCTCATGGCAGAGTGTTTACCATGAATCATTTCCAATATAACTCGAATTTTGTTGCTTGAGAAGTTTATGCTCCTGTTGATATGGTCCAAGCTATCAGCCTTTCTCAGAATTTTCATTAAAGCCTAAAATGTAAAGTGTGACAATTAAATTACACCACTGAAGATAAAGGCAGTCGTACGTGGAACAAGCAGAAGTTTTTTATAGATAAAAAAAATTTTAAAACAGAAAAAAAGACGTGAAAAACCAAACAAAAATATCCCTTTTCAGCGAATATAAATCCTATTATGAAGGATTACGTCAGAGAAGTGAAAATCCTAAAAATACACAAAACAATTTTAGGATCTGAATACTCAGTTTCAAAATCCGTGGATGCTCCATGTGACTCCAGCACGGTGTCGTACGATACTCCTTTCACTCCACTCTGTTGCAATCCGTCCGTTTGTGCTCCAAATCTTCTGTCTCTGTTTGAAACCAGAATCTCGGTTGTTTTTTTGAGTGTGAAATCTGTGAAGTTCTCGCAATTGTAGATAAATTCATTTTTGCCCTTCACACAACCAATTTATTATCTAACTTTCCAGGAGATTCTTAGGGCTCAAAATTTCCTTTCATTTTTTGATGCCTCTCCAGAACATGACAGTAAAGTGCAGTATGGATGGAACAAGAGTGAAAATTGCACAAAATTGCACATGTTGCTATCGTCAAGTAGATAATAATTCGAAAGATAGAACAGTAACATCATAAACTAAAGATTCGCACTAAAAAAAACCCTGGAAGTTTCAACTTCAGTAATTTTCGGGCTAATTTTATTCACTCTGAGAGAGTTTTCTACTGATGACCAAGAGTTCGTGCATGTAAAGACAATTTTAAACTTTCCAAAAATATTTAAAATACGATACAAGATACAAAGAAAAATCGTGATAAGATACACCGATTCTTGGAAGTCTGTCTCGACAAGTGTTCACTTGTGAGGCTGCAATTTCGTAATACAGTATGTAATGTGGAACGATACTTTCGCTCTCATCTATATTACTGGATGAGTTGCATGACTGACTCGTCAGTGTTTTTTGGTATACAGTACAATATTGAGGGATGTAGCAGCGATCTTTCGTGTAGAAATTAGTGTGGGTGCGTGCATCTATGACTACCAATAAGCGAAGACATTTCCTTAGTCTTCTCCAGAATACGTGTCAGAATTGCAGATTGCATAGCTAGCGATGTTCCTCGTTGCCTTAAACTCAGGATTGAATTCCCAATTGAAATCTCGCCAGATCAGTGGCGTCGACTTGCGATCAACTAAGCTGCGAGTAAATTAAAAAAGTATTTGCAGTAAGCAGTCGGGCTTAAACTCCGTAGCCTTGTGCTTAGGCCAGTCTACGCTGTCGCTGTTATCTAACTGTCGGTGTTATTTAGCTGTCGGTGGGCTCTAGCTGTCGGAGTTATCTAGTTGTAGGTGCTATCTAGCTGTTGGTGTTATCTAGTTATCGGTGGGCTCTAGCTGTCAGTGTTATCTAGCTGTCAGTGTCATCTAGCTGTCGGTGGGATCTAGCTGTTGAAGTTATCTAGCTGTAGGTGCTACCTAGCTGTCGGTGGGCTCAAGGTGTTTGAAGCAACCGACAGCAAGGGTTTGCACTTGCATCTCCTGCAGTGTAGAAGGCTGCTTACTTCTGTGCTGCCGACGTTCATAGTCTATGAATGGCTATATTACTCAGCTAGAGACTAACTTTCAGAGAGAATTTAGAATGAAATCCTACATGCACAGTTAAGTTTTCTAATCATCTCTTGGTAGCCAAAAGCATATAAATGATGAGTCTCAGTGAGAAGTTTTAGTACCTACGTTATCTTATTCGTTAAAGTCAGTTTACATTTTTGCTTCATGATTGAAACCTCTGAATGAATAGGTGATAACTACTATGCAAAGAAAGACACCGGGTCTGTCATCAGATGTAATACTGCTTGAATAAAATTCATCACAAACACAGCTTAATCAATTAAAATCTTAAAGCTGTACTAGTTGGCTGCATTGTACTCCTACTCACAAGGCTGCTAAACTCAAGAATATCGCAGGTGAAATTCAAACTGCATTTCGTAGCACCGTCACAGAAAGCAGAAGCCTTACTTTTTC
This sequence comes from Trinorchestia longiramus, assembly GCA_006783055.1. NCBI lineage: Eukaryota > Metazoa > Arthropoda > Malacostraca > Amphipoda > Talitridae > Trinorchestia > Trinorchestia longiramus. The sequence goes on from VCRD01000019.1 coordinate 242,575, forward strand.
TTTGAATTATTGTTCTCCCAATTATGCGTATTGAATTATTTCAATTGAACTTCGCGTTTTATTATTATATCTATTCGCGGTATTGAAGCTGTAAATATATCCTTTATTATAAATTTCAACTTATCTCAATCGATATAGATGATTTGTTACAATATATTGCAGAGAAAGTCACGTAAGCAAAAATGTCAACACCGTTTAGGGAAAATATCTACGTAATTTAATAAATATTTTGTGGCATGGCTTCCGTTTGTGTTACTGTCTCTCATCGTTACCAGTATTCTTCAGTAGCTTCTTGCAAAAAAATAAAGGGATTTTACATCATTTTTTGAACGAAATCTTTGCACGGACTTGTTTCTTCAATTCTCTTTTAAATTCCCAATAGGTTTAGAATATGGAGATACACTACGTCTTTCAGCATATCAATTTCACGATGAATCAATCATTTCTGAGTCTCGTTGGTCATGTGCTTCACATGGTTTTATTGATATGTGAAACTGCTTAAAGTTTCATTGCACATCACTTCACCTTTTCTAAACTGCCTACGTGGCTTAGTGTTCTGTTAATCGTGGCTTAGTGTTCTGTTAATCGTATTCTCACTTGTCAAGTCTCGTCATTTTGAGATCCTTTTGAATTTGATCGCTCATCACAAACAGCTTTTTTCTTGAACGTCTTAGTCTTCCATTTTGCTAAAAATCCAGTTATTTCGTGACCCCAGCTACTCCTCTTGCTGGCAGTCGTGTTATGGATTTTTCATTCCCTAACAAATTTTTCTACAGTAGCTGCGAGTATGCTCAGATCTTATGATATTTGAAGGTTGTCGTAACATCGTTTGTAAAGTTCAGTCATTACTTAACGCATTTCATTCTACAATTCTGATACCGTACAATCTCTCATGGTACAGTAGTATACTTCCACACAAATGCAGTGAAAGCGTGTACAACGAGAGCATGATTGTGCGATGCTGTGTTTGATCTATTTTGACAGTAAATCACAACTGAAAGATTGTGTTCTTTTTGACATGATGTGTCTTAGACTGGTCCTGCACCAGCTGTTATATGTGCCAGTAATTTCCTTCTAAATCATAGTTTAATAAAACTTTTCGCGCCAATGAAGAAAAGCTGAATTTGAACGAATGGAATGAATTTCATTCGTTAATAGAAATTAATTATTGACAAATTAGATGCATTATAATGTGCCAAATACTTTCGCATGATACTGTACATATATTACATGTACCAGGTGGCTGAGAAAACCTTACGTTTAAGTCTCGTGTTACTTAACTAAGATAAAATCTGTATGGTATTAAATGATTTATTGACATACAAATGTGAGGGATAGATTTTTCTGACATACCCAGTACAGTGAAATGTATTATATGGGTCTTAATCATGAATGATACTGCACGAAATGTACATTTTATCCAAATATTATTGACTAGTTAAAGATAACATAACAACGACAACAGATAACTCAGAAGTAGACTCTTCAATTTAAATCCTTTACAAAGACGTAGGTTTAATAAACAATGCAAGTGTGACGACAATGGAAAAACTATGCTCTGAAATTTTACACCGCAAGTAGCCGTACGGAAACGGCGGTTTGGGTATTCAAAACAGCTTGTGTAAAGACCCTGAATAATTCAAAGTTTTTTTGGACACGATAATACAGCATTAATCCTGTGATTTTGTAAACGAACAGTAAGGTCCTTTTTTCCCGCATAACGCCGAACAATTTTATTTTATACAGAAGAGTTTGAGCTCTTTGTTTGTTGGCCAGATTTTAGAATTACGAGTATTGCCTCAGCTTGTTTTTACCTCAAACTTATATTTAATTTCGGTTACGGTACGGCAAGTGGTCTCCGTAAAGTTATCACAGTCTAAATCACCATTAAGCGGCTTTAGTTAGAAAATAGACGCTTTTTAGGGTTTATTAAGAGGTTCTTCGTTCATTAAATAATCGGTTTCGTAATCCTAGCATGAATTAACTTAAACTCTCGATGATTAGTCATGCAGGTTAAAGAAATAAGCATGTGGCCGAGGACTTGCGGAGCAAACAATGCAACGTGCATGATTTCTTCTACACTGAGATCATGTACCACATTACTTCTTAGAAAATTTGCTGGGAAGTTCAAATGCCTGAATTCGTAAACGATAATTGTCTGTTCCCGATATAAAACCGTCATATTCCCGAGATTAATTCCAGTAACTGAGAAAAAATGAATTACAAAATGGTGAAAAGACATAATTTTTTTACAAATGACACTAAAGTATATAACCAAATTTATTTTCAGGCAATAACTCCTACGTTATGCTATATGGAAGAAAATAGTTAGAAAAGAACTAATGGTAGAGTAAGTAAAAATAAATGGTCGTAAATAATAGTGTATATGTTTTTCCCCATTCCTATTGAAAAAAAAATATTTATACATAGTTTCATGTTATCATACATACCAACAGCTCGTATAATGAGATGCAATGGAACTACCCACATATTATACATACTTGTATGCGTGCTCTTTAACGGCTGACAGAGGAATTCATTTTTCGGAATCTCAAGATAAAGCTGATTGTAGGGTTCCTAACCTGCCTTGATCAGAGTAAGAACTGTCCAGCTATTATTGTTTTAGGGCAGCAGGTTACGGCTATTCCAAACCATAGCTCAAAGACGTCTCTAGACCCGTATAGGGTAAGTCATAATTTTTGTTATATGTTTTTAAACCAATTTTAATAATTATTATTTTGTAGGCATTACGCGATGTAAGTTCATAAAATCAATTATCTAAATGAAGCCTGTTCTACTCCTTGCCAGGGTGTCAAAATTAAATAAATGGTGGGAGAAAATGTCTTTAGAAGTAGTTTGTGTGGCCATTAAAGACTTTCCTAAAAGACTTCGACAGATAGTGAGGACAAAAGGGAATTATTTTGAATGATTTTGTTTTAATTGTAAATTAGTAAATTACTAACTATTTATTAAAGTCAGGCCTTGAAATAATATCTTTTTTAAACAAAAAAGCTTATGTTTTATACCAGCATTTATGCCCCACCCTGTGCATTCATTGATGAAGTGGTGGTAACATGAACTACTTTTACACCTGAGACTGCATGTTTACCAGGCGCCACGGAGTCTTGCAACTAACATTCTCACTTTGTGATAAAAGTTCCAAGTTTTGACGAAACACAGAAGTGAGCGAAGTGATGTTGTCACGACAAAAGCTGCTCAACTCTGCTAGAGAGAAATAGAAAGATAGGAGGCCTGTTCCCAGAGCTACGGTGGCTCCTCACAGCCAGTCGCAACGCTGATGTCAGTTTCTGAACTTCGTCTGGACATCTCAGTGCACTCCAATGTAACTGCAGGCAGTCTGGGGATGTGAGGACAAAGCCGTTTGAAGTGAAAACTTTTTCTGACCACACTCAAGCCAATCGATGAAAATGTGCAAAACACGTATGCAAATACAATTCTTTTTAACGATTCAGAAAGGTTTGATGTAGCCATGCAACTCTGAGAAACCAATTGACGGTATGAATCTTCAATTACATTGCGCATCAAAACTATACACTTATACGACGTTGGAAGAAATGCATGTAATACAAATTTCGAATATCCTGTATTGTATTCGAACTCATGTTTACCATAGTGAAGATTTTGTGACGTTTTCAGTATTTCATAGATGCTACGATATTGAATGCTTACAAATAACTCATTATTACATTATGTAGCCCAGCAGTTTTCTATGCATTTACAGTACCTGATAATCCTAAGCAGATTTTTGTTCACCTATATTAAAATTACGATCACATTTTATAAATAGTGAAAGTTTGTTGCAAGTACTGAAAGTTTTTTCTGCTGGAGTTGATGCGAAGTTTTAGAGAAATGAATGTTGAGCGAAACCCTTGATGCAGGTGAGTGGCGGAGATTACACTGAACACGCCTCAGCGCACACAAAGGACTCTTGTATTTTACGGGCTGAAAGTGCTAGACTGACGAGTCAGAGAAAATATACGTATCACAATATAGTAAATATTGCGAGGCATTGTTTTTTGAAAGGATGTTAAAACAAGAACTTTTTGTGCGTACCGAAACTGTCAGACAACTAGTGCACACAAGCATCAACCGGCAGACACCTAGTGTACATTCACCTAAACTGGCAGGCTACAAACACCTAAACTGGGAGGCACCATACATCTAAACCAGCACACACCCAGTGTACACACATTTAAACTAGCAGGTCCTTAGTGTGGATACACTCAAACCGTCATGTACCTAGTGTACACGCACTAAATCTGGCAGGAACCTAGTGTACATACACCTAAACCAGCAGGCACCTAGTGTACACATATCTAAACTGGCAGGCATCTAGTGTACACACACCTAATTGGAGATCAGTTGGATTTGAGTTCGATAGGAAATGTGTTCGACAAATAACTTTCGATTGTAGGAAAAAATGTTCATTAAGTAAACTTTTTGTTTTAGGCTGTGGCTGGAGACGCAGAATTTTGGGAACAAATGAAGACCTAGGGAAGGTTCTTTTACTGAAACTTACGATGTTACAATGCTTCTTTCATAATTGATCATTGGGACACTAATGTCTTTTATATTCATTTTGATCACTTTTACACTTGTTAGCCAAAAGTCAATACACAAAACTCTTGCTTGTGTTATTGATCATAGAACCAATAGCCAAATAACGCCGTAGAAAAAAGATTGTTCTCATTTTTACCTTCTATTTCATACTTTACTGCATTTGTTACACTGAACTGCAGGGGATGGAAAATATGATATGCAGCTGTATAACAAAGACTAAAATGAGTGCGTCTGTACAAGAAATATCTGAACAATTATCACTTAATAAACTTTGATAGCGACTTCTGACTCAGTCAGAGCAAGACAATGAAGGTTGTGGTTGCGATGACAACGCACTCAAAGCTGCGTTCAATAAGTTTAGCCACAGTATCTTCACGTGTACAAATGAAAAGTAAAAGCTGAAATGCTTTATTTATTGAGGAATGTATGAATATTATATAGTCTCCTCGGTTTATTTTATGTCTATACTTTAAATTAATTTGAAGGTTGGAGCTTAGTGAAATCTCAAGATTGAATTACTTATATGCTGACGTCCGTACATAGTTCTTCATAATCTTTGACATGATGCGTCGGGCTGGCAGAAGCAAAGGATCTAGAAGCTTTTTCTTCTTATTGAACTTCCTCATAATTGGCTTCCCTCCAAAATGTTAGTACATACCACCACATCGTGCTAAGAAGATGAGCTTGAGATCCAACAATTCGGCTAAGCCACCCTCAGCGATAACTTTAATCCTTTAAGTCTCACAGGAACACAGGTAGACAATGTTTACTCCCTTGAGGAAGCAAGTGCTGCCGGTTTGCCCAGGACGTCGAGCAGAAAAGCCAGACATCGTTAACCAAAACTTCCTTGGTCTCTTTTAGTGCACTTGAAGTTACTCCATCACAAAAAATATTTTATATAGAGATTTCACTGACCTAAATTATTGGAGCTTTGGTGAAAGTCTACTCCAGCTGGTAGTCTTACGTTAGGATTATATAAAACTTTGAAACTTGGTTCTTACATTGGAGGCACTTCCTGCGTTGATTTTTGAATTGTTTTTAAAAATTCTGTAACAATACAAGTATGATACTTAAGCACGGTACATGTATCATGAACAGTTGGTATTAAGTTACTCACACTGCTGTCCTTGTGTTATGTTCACTTCAAGGAGTGAACAGAACACAAGGAGTAAATCTGTAAAGGACAGTAAGTACAGAAGCCCATAGGCAATGAAACGTCTCTGCTAATTCCAAAACCATAATCCTTTTTTATTGTTGATCACCCTATTAGCTTCTCACGGAAACCCGTTTTTTTTGGCTCCGTTTTGCTCATTACTTACGAATCAGTTATTCGTACATGAAGAAGTTTTGAATTTAATATACTTCTAACAAATCAAAACAGGTACTCTTCGTGTAATAATTGTGTGCAGGTGCGCTATAGGAAATGCACAGGGAAAACAGAGAAAGCTCTGATATAAGAGAATTTATTCGATTTTGAATTTTTAGGTTTGAAAATAATATTCGTACGATGAAAATTTTGGACTTTAAATTATTAAGTTACTATAATTTTTAAGATATTCTTAATGGAATCCTCCACATTGTTCCAATTATTTAATCAGTACTTATTTTCAATCTAAAAGTTACAAACTTACCAATCTGTGTTAGTATTTCGTGCAATAAGGCTATCATCATGGCAAAAGGCAAAGAATTAAGAAATTCGCAAAAAGCATTACATGTTGCCTGTTGATAAAAGGTTAAAGCCACAAGAAAATACTAGAAAACTTAAATACATAATTCACTATTATTGGCTCATTTATTACTAGGTATAAAATATAAAATTGTTGATAACTAAAAAATATCTGGAGCTACACGCGTGCAGATCTTCGAGGAGATCGCTACAAGTTAAACAAAATCTAATGATCATCCGTAAAGAGTCGCAAGAAGATTTACTTTCATCTGGAATCAGTGTTACGAAACGAACAATAAGAATTAAAATTCATAAGAACACTCTAAAGTTTCGCTCATCTTGAAAAACTCTCGTGCTACTGAGACAACACAGAAATTGGAATTTGTTCGTGAACATATGGATGAGCAAGAATAATTCTGGAAAAAGTTTTATGGACTGAGCTATTTGGAAAATTGAGCTATTTGGACGTAATTGAAGAAATCCTGTTTAGAAGAAACATTACGCTGCCTTCATGCTGAAGAACGCAATTCTAACCGTGAAATTTGATCGCGCCAGCATCATGGTGAGTTATCTCTCTGCGAAAGGTATTGAAAATTTAGCATTAATATTATCATTATTATATTTCTGGTCCAAAATGTAGCAGTAATATGCAGTAGAATGAACACACCAGCATATCAAGATTTCTTGAAAGTAAATTTGTTCGTTTCGGCTGAAACCTAGAACTTCAAGAAGACTTTATTCCAACAATATAATGACTCTAAACTCACTGCAAAATCTACGAAGAAATGGCTGGCCGGAAATAATTTCAATTCACCAGAATGACCAAGTCAGTTCCTAGACTTGAACCCCATAGTCGAATTTATGACATTATTAGAAAATTCAAATTCAGTCGAGAGCTCCAACTAGTATCGCAGATCTTAAGAACATATGTGACAGATGGAATAAAATACCAACAAAAATCAATGAATCGTGAACTAAGAACCACAAGAGATTGGTTACTGTTGAAGTGAATAAGTGTTCTGCTACAAAGTGTTAAATAATTATTTTGTACAATTTTGTCGTTGGACGCATACATTGTTCGTACTAAAAATTGTAGATGTATTTTATTTCATGTACATACATGAGTTTTTTGTTTTTTAGATATATTTCGATATTATGCTCTTTTATATAATTATATTATGATTTGCAACACTTTTGATTAGTATGCACTATATTAAATTTTAAAATTCTTTGTGTATAAACATCTGTTTCCTTTTATTGTATTATTCATTAATCTAGTACTCTTACAGTTAAAGTCACGAGACGTTAACATCAAAGAGTCTTGTTACGAGCAGCCTGTGTGCAGTACAGTGAAGGCTGTAAATGCGGTAGTATTTTTTTCTTGTCTTGCATAAAATCATTCTGAACGGAAGATTCTTGCGATACAAGGCTAAAATTATGAGGACCGAGACCGACGCGGAGGCGCTGCTCATCACGAACGCTCGCCTCCAAGACGGCCGATCATTCCCTCGGTCTTTAAGGTTCTCATTGCTCTCGAATTTCTCTTTAGTTCGATGTAAAAACCATGGAAGGAATGGCTGGCGCCACTGAGCTTCATAGATTCCAAATTAAAGACACGGCAAAGAGACACGGAAGAGAGACACGGCAGAGAGACACGGCAGAGAGACGCGGTAGAGACTCTAAAATGAAGGAGTGAACAGCGCAGTTAACTCTGGAAGACGACGAGATCATTTTAGGTTGAAAGAGCAAGCAAGACCAAACATCATAAGGGACAATTTTTTCAGTAAAAATTACTTTCACTCACAGTAATCTGAACTTAACTTATTTTCTAAATTTAGTTTCAGTTATCTCTCATTCAGATTATAATGCTCTCTTGCATAGGTACTCTGTATTTTAAGAAAAGTCTGGGACAGAACTATATTTATGATTAATACCATGTCCGGTGAAAGATATGTTTTAATCAAACGATATCACAGGAAGTAAAAATTATGACGAACTGAAGCCTTTAAATAAATAGATGCAAAATTCATTGGCTGACTGAAAGAACGAAAATTTTTGTAGATAAACTGAATTTAAGAAGCGGACAAAAGTCTCACTTCTAGAGATGTAAGACTAGTATGAAGAATGTAAGGGCACGATGGCCGTTTGATCGGCAAATTGGGCAGAGCAATAAACTTTTCGGAGTGGATTTGGAAAACTGTTTAGCCACTTCTTCGTTCATAAAAGAAAAGATTCAGACATTCCGGAAATTTATTTATGACGATGCTGGAAAAATATTCGAGACTAAATCAAGCATCTTACAAATGAATATTTTGCAACGTTTTCACTGAATCGACATAACTTTTAACAAGGGATGGGTGTTTGGCACTTGACTGAAAGCAGCATCCATCGTTGACGATTACATCTAGACCACCCTAGGCGGACAGAATAACTGCAGTGAAGTTAATTTAAATCGCTGAGTTTGGTGCATTTTGTAATCTTGATTCACAAACGAGATAAAAGTCTGACGTAAATTGAGCCATGATTTCCGTAACGTCGGGATAGAAAGTTTTAGGTTCACTTCCTTTTCCAGATTGAAATCAAGGTTCTTTCAAAATTAGCTATTAATTTACTTCTTACAAGGGCTGGAAATCATACGAATTTATTGGCGCTAATGGACAAGGAAATTTACTCTCAGGAGTCAAGTACAGAATAACAAAGATGGTCCTTAGTACGCTGTCATCGATATTTCGATTGTGTATCGTTTCTACAACCTATGTATCGTATGCGCTTTGTCTTTAGGAATTATTTACTTGTTATTTTACCCCTTTTCACAAAGATTTACTATTTACTTATCCGTAAATAGTACCTTCATCCGCATGAATGAAACAATGAGCCCTCTGATGGTTCAACAATAGGTATCAGCCTTTGTGTCAGAAAAAATTGAATTTTGTACTGATAATGAAAATCAAGCAACAATTAACTGAATTTATTATTTCTTTAGAAATTTCTCGTGTCATTATTACTAATTATAAACTCAAACATCAGCATCTAATCCAAATGATACTTTTTACTCAATGCATGGAATATTCAGCAATTTTCATTAGTTCAGCTAGGAGCTCATTTTTTACAGTAAAAACCGTTGATAGGATTTATATGTTATCAAGATGCAACAATTTTTTGATAATTGTCATATTTACTTATTCCCTTTTATTGTAGGACGACTATAACGTACATACTGGTCAGAAGTTAAAAATCTGCTGATCAGTCCCTCAGGCAAATATCAGCCTTTAGTGAGTGCAGCGTGACACCGGATGTGAATTACGCCATTACTAGGAACTAGTTGGACGGAGTACTATTGTTTAGTCCTAAGATATACGCACAGCATCTAAACGACTGTCTGCAGCATGAGTTGTTTGAAACTAAGACGCATGAAAGCCATGTTTTCTGCAGAGTATTCTACTTACCTATTTATTAGATCACTTCGATTGAGACAGCTCGTTCAAAGCTAACTTCATATTCTGACAAGATGCACCGACGGGATGAAGGCCGATGTCTCCCCGGGACTTTGAAGTCATTATCATAATCTCTCTTTGGCGTGAGCAGAAGGCACAAGATCGTCAAGCTCTGGCTTTCCTACCGCTATTACCTCATCACGGAATAGGGTTGAGAGTGTGCCGTCATCAGGGTTCGACACAGAGATGTTTGATTGGGATGAAAGTGCCTGAATCAATCACAAGCTCAACACTCTATCCATGCAGACAACTCTCATGGTGGTTAACTGTTGTTAGAAAATTACAGCGTAGTTAACATTTATTAGTTGATGCATGCTCTTTTAGAAGAAAAATGTTCATATAGCAGCAGGTGTAGAGTTGTGATACGAGGCGTGTGGAGACGGACACCTCTCGTTCCTTGCGATTATAAAGTGAACTACATAGCTAGCGTCACTGTCTTCCCTTAACTTCATCGAGCATTCATCCGAGCAGTGCAGCAGTTATCATTTAACTAAATGACATACTCAAGTGAGCTTCAATTAAGCACAGAATCTTCAGTGAAAAGTTGTCTTCCCATAGTAATGAGAGAAAATAATACTTGATGAAACTCGCTAAGATACAATGCCGTTTGCGCAGCATTTGCAAGCTGGTCGTTATTTCTTAACTGTTTACTACGACAGAGTTGTCTGAAGAAGGCATAAAAAGGAATGAGATAGCTCTTCTCTCTGCAAATGCTCTAACATCTGAATGTTAAAAATGATGTTGCTTGCGATAAATATTTGGTTGGAGCCAAAAGGATGAATTACAGATTATGTCATTTATCTAGGGTTAAAAGATCTATTGAAAATGGTTTTGAAACAAGGTCAAGTTTTCTTTCAGAAAGAAATTTACAGATCTGCGTTTCTTAAATTGATGTTTCCACACTTTTTGTGCAAGTCTGATACAGAAAGAGAATAGCGATAGAAAGCATCCTCTATTTTTCCCGTGCTCTCTAGCTAGGAACAGCTTTTTAGCGTCACGTGGACGAGCCATCCATCTGTACGCGATGAGACGCAGTGTTGCATCATAAGTGAAAACAGAGATCCAAGTGTTTAAATTTTTTTAGATTGCCTTAATTATAAATTTATCTGCAATTTTGTGAAGCAGATTCTTCATTGTGTAATCTAATTTGAAGAAGAAATAAACCTGATCCTAATAAATTTTCAACTATTGCCTCGCGCTAATTTGTTTAAAATCTTCACTAGAGCGTAATACCTGAAGCATTGGCCATAAACTATGCAGCTGCTCGTCAAGATCTGGATCTAAGCTACTTCGCTACTTTCCTATTAATTTTCTGAGGAAGACGTGTTCCACTGCAATAACAAATTTGCATAGATATCATAAATCTTGAAAATTTCTGTGCAATGTAAACAAATATCAATCAGCTTAGCAATTCACCTTAAAGTTTGGTGTGCAAATTTATACGAGTTGCAGAAAATTAGCACTATTTTTTCACAGCTGGATGAAAGCTTAAACTGACTTTGAATGCAGCTGCATAATTAGTAGAAGTCACAACACCATTAATAGTTCTGGAGAAAAACCTGATGAAGTGATGCTGAGATAGGAAAATATCAAACGAGAGAGGTAGGTCAACAATAAACAAATCGTGATGATGTTGGCAGCAGGGATGTATTGCAAATGTTAAATATTTCGTGATGTAGGGCACAGCTACATGCCGGAGACTTGATCTCCGTTATAAAATAACCAGAAAAAAATTAGTTGCATGAGCGTGAAAAATCACGAAAACAGGTTACAAGTCGTACTTTTCGTTGAAGAATGTCGTTCGATTGTTGATGGACTGAGACATGTTAAATATTTTAGCAACACATGCACGATATTTTTGTCACCTCGACAAATTTATGAGTTATCGTACTCCATGTATTTTTGATAGTCTTTTCTATAATTATGCTTTCTATCAATTGCCTTTCTATGTGAATCAAATCACGCTTACAATTTTTCACGAAAGCTCATTCATTGGTTTCTTGAACATTCCGTAATATGTAGAATAGTTATAATTGAAGGTGAATTACAGAGATGACCAACATTCATTCAAATACAAGCAGAAACTTACAAGTTGAGATATTTAGGCATGTTATAGATGCTAATACACACTCAAAATTTGAAACTAGTGGGGAACTTGTGGAAAAGTTTCACCAACAATTCATTTTGCCGTCAGCGCTGCACCCAGCGTCCATGAACGGGAAAATTCACTGTGTATCACTGAACCTGCATTTGACGGATCAAGCTTCTGCGACTTGCACTCGGTTACCAGTTTGGGTGCAACCTAGGAGACTCATTAAACATTACATGCTGCATTTAGATCACGTTTTTGGTTTAATGGTGGGGAGGGTATCGTCGCACGAACGTCAGTTATTTAGTAAATGTGTCAGTAAAGAGTAGAGGTGGACTGTATCTTGCTGCCCTTATTGATTGCGAGGGTAAAGAAGATTGGGGTCGCACGCGCGCACGATTAATGAACAGCGCTAACCTCTGAAATTGGAGACGATATTTCACACTAAATGAACTTGTCCGAGAGCATCAGGACTTGGTCATTAGGTGACGATCTGCGTGACCTTCTTTTTGTGTGCTGCTTTGGCGGTGAAGCATTGAATGTACCTGGCACCTTGCAGTGAACGACATTGCAAGTATATAGTTTGGTACGAATTTTCAATTTCCGGTCTCTTCGCACGGAAGTGAAAATGTTTTATGAATTTGCCTTTTAAAGGTTGCACGGTACTGATGAACTGCGTTTGAAGCATTGTTGGTTGAATACACACTAGACTCCATTGAGCCGCAGAAAATCAATGAAAGATACAATGGAGAATGAGTACTTCAGAAACGTTCAATGTGCATGTATCTATGTATATAAAGTATTTGTCAGGTTTCTGGTTTGCACATACGAGGATTTTATAATATGTAGGACAAATTTCTCGAAAGGGTGTTTGAAAATGAAGTTTTTAGGAAAAAATAAATCAATTATATCAAATAACACGTTTTTTAACGAAGAATATTGTGTGATGGTCTTTAGTCATAAAGCCGAACGAAACAAGTCATTGTAGGACTGGGGCAAAAAGACATCTCTCTTTAACAATTTCAACGTCTCTATTTGTTATGCGTACTTTATGGGGTAATAACTTATTTGGAATGCGTACTTTTTGTCCTATCAACGCATATTTTATGCGTACTTGTTGTCCTATTAACTCATATTATATGCATACCTGGTGTCCTTATAACGCATATTTTATGCGTACTTTTTGTACGTACTTATTGTGACATCAACCAGTCTATTCTGATCTTTTGTATCTTCTTGGTATTTGACGTCGTTGAAAAAATGCTTTTTGTGGCCAAATTGTTTAAATATTTACAAAATGAATATTATGCACTTTTTTCACGATGATTTTGGTATTTGAATTTTAGAATCTTTACAACCTGACGCTAGCTTACTATTTATTAATTTTAAAGTCGTTTTTCGTTAACTGTTAGTGGGATGATGTAATGAATGGTTTTTTTGTTACATATGCAATTTATGAACCAATTAAAACTTGCAATTCCCAGATTAGCTGTTATCAGGGTGATTTTGAGCATAACTTCATTTTAGTTATTCTTGAGTGTTAATTAGGCGTAATAAGACACCTAAGAAAATTAATGTCATTGTAAACGAGCGACTCTCGTTCGGTTACTTTCTTTGAGCATTATGTCCCTTTTTTATGAAGTATTTCTAAAATAAAGCAGTTGTCCTTGCTCAACACAACCATTTCAAGTAACTACATTTTCCCTGAAGCCTAGTCGGAGGCTCCAACTCGCTGCTCTGAATATTTTAAATATGATATAAAATAAGTCTTGCACGCGCTGGGTATCGGATCAAATCAAATTAAAACTAATTAACCCTATTCCGATTTACTAGAGAGTACAGTATCAATTTACAACATACGGAATCGGTTTTTTACTTCTTAGCGCTGGCATCTTGTGAGTAGTGATGACGCTATTATAAAACCCTCACCGGGTAATTATTCGTTTCATAGTAGGTGATATGACAGCGAGGCTTACGGTTATGCCATTGAAGCCAATAATAAAATTAAAAGTTTCCTGAAACTGCAACACCAAGTTTACTTCGGAAGAAGTCGCATACAACATAGTGTTATAGTTTGAGTTTCCGGCCGTTGAATCTTGCATTTGAAAATACGAATATGAGTAAAACTTTAAGATGTAATTTCTAATTTATCGGTGAACCACTAAGAGTGATGTGCTGATGATCCATAAAATGTAATCATAAAGGTAATTAACTGGAAACCATATTACACCTAATGAAATCGGAAGTTTGGTATCAAAGAAAAACTGAAAAATGAGAACGAAAAGTTGAAATGTGTCGTGAATGATCAAGATTGAAATACTGATACAGACAATTGGAGTAGAAGTGGACAGATAGTTCTAAGATTCCACATCCGGTTTTGATTAGAAAATAATTTACTAACATTGACTCTTCAGCTTCGTGATTGGAGTATGAATAAAAAATTACACTTTCGAAGAACGAACCAATGAACAAGAACAAGGCAGAACACTCGCTTCATTTCCTATGAACTTAGAATATTACACTGTAGTTCACTGAAAAATTGATTGCGTTAAATGAGGTTGCAAATTACATATCAGTGAACAATGTTGAATGAAAAAAGAAAATTGAACATGTCATGAGTTGTCAATATTGAAATATCGATAGAGGTAAAGTAGAGTTCCAGCTTATCAAAAATTCTCAGTATCACATCTGGATATTTTTGCAAAACATCTACTAATATAAAGTTCTCAGTTATCACATCTGGTTATTTTTGCAAAACATATACTAATATAAAGTTCTCAGTTATCACATCTGATTATTTTTGCAAAACATATACTAATATAAAATTCTCAGTTATCACATCTGGTTATTTTTGCAAAACATATACTAATATAAAGTTCTCAGTTATCACATCTGGTTATTTTTGCAAAACATATACTAATATTGGAGCATAAACTTCATGCTTAAACTAAAATGAAATAAAAATAAATATAAGCTAGAATGGAGTTAGCAGAGAAATGCCCTAGCAAGAGTAGTAAGTGAAAAATGCAGAAATGAGATAACATGGATATAAGTTCACCTATTTACAGAACAACTTCAGCGAGTTTGTTCATTAGACATTAATGTCACACATGTTTCACTTGATTCACTGTTAGAATTTCTTGTCACAGGATTTTATAAGCTTGCAAAGCATTTTTTAATTAAATGTTGACATAAGAAGAGTATGAATCGTTATTTCAAATTTTGTGCAGACAGGAAGCACAATTTAAAAACAAATGACGTAGGACTCTAAAGAAGATAATACGATCCAGGGAGTGAAGCAGGCGACACAGTGTAGGGGGCAGGCGACACAGTGTAGGGGGCAGGCGACACAGTGTAGGGGGCAGTGTAAAGGCGGGAAGTTACAGGACTTGGCGATGACGTCTGCGTTGGGATTGTCGCCAGATATGAGAGGCAGTGAGGTTTTAGAGCTGCTCCACCGACTCAAACTTTGTTGATTGGCTGGGGCATTTGAACACAATAAAAGCAACTTGTACTCCCTTGGAGTTTGTCGACTGAGTATCGTTGCTAAATGAATTTAAAAATGAAATCTTGCTTGGATTTTGATATTGTGGTTTAGTTATGACCGGTCAAACTCTCAGGGTTAAAAAATATCTAGCGTCTATACATGAGTTTATCAAAATGCATTTACTAAGTTAGCTTTTTGCTCCAGCTGATTAAAATAACCTTGACGTAAGAACAAACATGGTACGATAATTATCATACATATGTTTCTTACCAAGTAATGTTGAATGTGTCGTTCACTGCAATTTTTTTCTATTATTATCAATATTTCAAGTTATATTATATAATAAATTGCATCATCATTAAGGTTATTATTATGTGGCACGAAGCGTCCTGAAATGAAGGTATTGTGCGCGACAAAATGTACAGACACAAAATACAAAGTATATGCACATGAAAAGATTACTATACATGCAAGATATTTAACAATAAAATCAACTCCACATATATCCAAAGTTTTATAGATCTCAGTCTAAAAAAAATGTAGAGTTAAATTTAGACTGGAATATTATAAAGATATCGCAAACTAACATTTACGAGTGCTTGTTTAATGTGTTGGAACAATAAAATGTTAATTTATTGGTAAATAACTCTTTACTAATACCCCGGTTTTCAGTGAGGGCATTGTCATTTTCATACACAAAAAATCCACCCATGAACAACATTAAAAAATACTATAAATTGCTAAACAAGAATTATGGTAGCCAACGGTGACCCCTTAAGATACACGGAATTTTTTTATTAATTGTTCGGAATGCAAAAGCTTGATCTTAAACTTGATTTCACTTCCATATTTTTAAAGATTGTCCTCTCACCTCTGACGTGTAATGCTGCAGTGAGGCATTTCTTGATAACAATCATACCTTATAACATACGTACCTGTTTCCGTACTTCCCAGTCACTCCAAAACAGATTTCGAACAATTAAGCAGACATAATTTTTCACCTCTACCGCATATTAACACATTTAATGGTCATTTCACTGCACAATTCTCCTGATACATGGCTAATTTTAATTCATTTACAATAAAACCTAATAAACAAAACCTTCATGACATGGGCTCGCCAATGATACATAGGAGACAGCAAACAACATTTTTCCTTTGCACACAATGACTGCTCCCACTATAGCGTATTTTCTTTTTCCCCGTTTCCACTTTTTTGTCCAAATTAATTTGAGCTTGTTTTTTTCATTAAGCAGTTTGTTAATTAGTTAGCTGATTGGAGAGTTAGTTACTCTGTACACAGCGTACCCAGCAATATATGTATCTAAAGGGCTCCAAACTCAAATTGTTTTGAGCTCCAGAAGTTTCATGGTTCTAGAAATCCAATAATACAGACAGTTAAATAGAATTTTTTTCTCCCTACCTGTTGCAAGCAATAAAACATATAAATTCCTGGTTCAAGTTTAGCTATTTTATTGCATTCATTTCCATTATTTTGGCATCAACGTTTCCATGTTCTCTACAATAGTAAGATTTCATTTCCCTTATTCTTTTTGCCAACACCAGATTTTGTACCATTTTCCCTCGACGTAACTAACTCTCCTCGTTCACTTGGCTAGACATTTCTTTGGTTGCGTCGTTCCCTTGAATCCTGTCAAAAAGAACCAATGACCATGATTTAATCGAACATTTAATTTACATATGCATGTAATTCGAATAGTATATTTTAAATAACATGTGTTTGAAATGAACAAATTCCCGGATTTTTTTCGATCAAACAACAACTTACTAACTGACTTACCCCATATTTTGCCAAAGAATACCTTGTGTAAATCCTCCTGTTCTGAACTATTCGACTGTGAGAGGAAGAGCGCCTCTCTCCCTTTTTCTAAATCCAGAATCCTGGAGAACATTACCACAATAGTAGTCCTAGCTTTCTATATATTTTATCAAGTCATGACTACATTATTTCAAGGTTATTGCTAGCTTTAGTTCCCTCTGTTGAAAAGAATTCCAGTACACCCTCTTTACATTTTAACCCATAGCTATTCTGTGCAAGTTTTAACGATTTTTGAGCCCCCTCAAGACCTTGTGTCAACTAAGGTTTTTTCTATCCAGGCTCTGAATTTTCTTCGACCCAGACTAACATGTCTTTATTTTCTTTCCGCACGATGGTTTCTAAAGTACGCCATATTGCTTGTCTGTATGCACACTTCATGACGAGGTCTCTCGCCTCTTACTGAAACCTACGTCCACAGCCAGACGTCCCGTTGTCTTCTTGCATTCGCCTGTGATACGAAACTCTTTTCTCCGCTCAGGCTGGAAATTGTTCCGATCGTTACAGAATTTGTATAAAAATGTTGATTGCTATACTTCATATTTGATCAATGTGAAAATGATGAAGTTTGTATCAAGTGCTACTCTGAAAATTTTTAGTTTACGTAAAATGCCTCATCAATGTGACTCATGATCTATATTCATGTTTATTACGGTAACTTACAGATGTGCCGTCGTTATGATTGTTATTATTATTATTACTATTATTATTAAGCTGGTGCGAAAGCAGTGCTTTGATCGATAAGGATCACTTCAGACAGAAACTATAGACAGAGAAAATAAGGCTATCCAAACTCAAACGCCAAAACTCACAACTGATAACTACAATATATTAATAGGTGTCAATTCTGACGAGAATAGTGAAAGGCACTTAGTAACTGTGTGAAACCTCGTAACCTGTAGCTATTAAGTAGAGGCTTGCAAGATATTGATTTTGAAGATTAGCCAAGTCCCATCACTACCACGGCGACATCAAAATAAAAATATGGACGACATTTTCTCAGTTCTTTATAAATGTAAACATGATTTTATCATTCTAGCTATTCATACTGGCCAATAAATTTATAACACTCGCTCTACGAAAAGTTTCTTCAGCTTTGCTCAATGTACATAAATTTAGAAAACAGAACCCAAAAAGATAAAAATGACAACAATAGCCGTTTGCCCATCACATTTTATGTATACTCGTAAGCTGGCAAATTAACAAGCACAAGCTACGGCAAAAAAGACATGTTCTGACTACTTCTGCTGTTATGACAGTTTTGCTTCTCTGACCACTTTTGCTGCATCGACACTCGGCTCGGAGGAACGTTAAACATGGATTTACCTTACTAAAAATAGAGGACGTGTCGCTAACATGCCATGGACCAACAAGCGAGACACTAAAGTCGTTGTGTTCTCGATTAGAGTTCAATTCTCCGTCGAAATATCTCTATTTTAGGCAAAATTTTCAGCCCTAAATTGTCGACAGGACTTGCATACGAGAAATAAACAGATTGAATTCTGAAATGAAAGCAATGCAATAAATAACAGGTCCACATATGATCAAAATTATAGTTACAGCATTTCATTGGAATGGTTTTCCTCTGTAAATGAAGACTCTTGTGCTTTGTGTCCTCGAATGTTCGGAATAATTTTTAAAGTATGGAAATTTGAATCGTTTGTTATCATACAATAAAATATTATTCAGTCACACTATTTTATATGAATGATGTATGTTTCAATGTCTACTTTTAATTTTACACATATGATTCTTTACCAGTATTGATGTTAAGTACTCTTCAGCTATGACCAATAGATTTCATTCTCATGGATTTGAAGTTTGTTTTGTAAGCCTTAGCAATGTCGTTAATAACTGAGTGTCTGTGATAAGATTTTGGTCATGAAGGTGCTTTGTTATACGGAGTTTCAGTAGTCTTTCTGCTGTTTTACTGATGACAGATGTTAGACTGATTGGACGATAGTTATTAAATATTTGCTTTTTCCTCTTTGTGAAAATAGGAGTGACATTTCTGTTTCTAATCCTCTGGAACTCTCCCAAGTTCAAACGATCGAGTGAAGGTGTTTGTTTGAGTATCGAAGGAACAAGGCCGTTTGGTTCAGTTGACTTATATGGGTTTAAATGCTGAGCTGTTTTTCTAACTTATCTACTGTAAATACGCGATCTGTTAAGATTTCCTGAGGATTTAAGGCATGAGGTTGCAGGATTTCTGTTAAGTCTTCGCGAAAGAACACTGAAGTGAAATATGTATTAAGAATTCTAGTTTTGCCTTTGTTGTTTGTTCTAGGATTATTTACTATTAAGGTCAAAAGTAAGGCTCAAAGTTTGAATTGTTGACTATGATTGAAGGCTTAAAATTTAGAAAAATGGTTTACCATTTAACTCCCAGAATTAATGTGTTCAGATTAGTAACAACGTTCATTGTTATTACTTTTAACCTATTTATGCAGTCGTAAAATGTTGCATCCACGTGAAGTGAAATGAGGGAAACAGATAATTTTTCCAAAACGTCAAACAAAACTTTGTCTAGAAGTAATCCCGTAAGAGCTTTGTGTCGAGAATTTCTAATTTGTCTGAAAGTTCGGAAGACATTCGACATCGATGGCGGGACTTGTGAGGCTCCTCGTATTTAGGAGAAGTTCCGATTATTCCAGGCAGTCCAGGAGACACAAATGGGCTGCTTGTGAAGTCTTCCTGACCTGCGGTCTATTGTAGAAAGTTGATTGCATTAGCATTTGAAAATTGCACACTAGGATTGGAGTTTACATATTTTCAGGTAAATTCTATACTTATATATCCATAGCAATGTATTTCTATCGAATAAGTTACAATCATACTTAAAACTTCAAAAAAAAATAAAATTTACTTCGAAATTTCGATGAATTTCTCAGGCGATACATATATGAAAAGAAGCGAACACAGTGTACGTTAGTGAGAATTGAGTAAGAAGGATGAATGTCAATTACGAGGCACTTCTTTGCAAAACATCAACATAACACGACGTTACTCCAATCTCTATTTCATTTATAAAGGATCAAATTTATTCTTATTCATTTTACACCAATAACTTCAAGAGAAACCTCGACTTTCTTTCTCCTATGAAGCGTATTTTTTTGGTAACTTTCTTCTTTACTCTTTCATTTGTAATATGAGAGTTTGCTGTTACCCATTCATTCTTCATAGCCACTGAAGAAATCTGAGCTGTACTGCGCAAACTCCATGTTAACGCTCCTAAAGTGAAGTGACCTTTGAAAAAGTTACAACGTCTTTCGCGGGCCTCTACGACGAGCTTTGTACCGTATGAATAGCAAACTCTTAATGGATTTATATAATTTTTCTACTACATGGATTTATATGACGAGTAAAAAGTGTTCTATATGATAGAATGTCTGCACTCAGCACTTGTCTGTTGTACACTAAGTTCTGAACTCTCCACCATTCTCACACAGTATGCTGGAACTCAGCAGCGAATTTTACATTTCACCTATCGATCTAGCTGCCTTTTAGAATATACGATGTGAATTTGCCGTCAACTTTATCACGTCCTCATGTACAATGTGTTTTTGAGCAGGGCGTTGTAATGTTCATTTGATTATTTACAATATATCGTAACTTAAAATTGAAATTTCTACTCATTTTTATAACCAAAATAATTTTGAACAGTCATCTCAGTTTCCATTAATTACGAGGTTTCTTCTTTGGTTCTATTTCACTTTCTACTGTATTGTTTGATGATTGTTTTATTATTTGCATTCACATTAATACTACTTGTTCTTCAAGTTATAACTTGAAGAACAAGTAGTATTAATGAGAATTGTTATCAGAAATAATTATCAGATACAAATGCTAACAGTGTTAGATTTCATACCAGAAGAGTGGTGTCACATGAGCAAATTTTTGCTCATTTCAGTCATTCGGTTTTATTATTCTATCCAGAAGCAAGTCGAAATCCTTACTATTACATTACGTCCTCTTATGTCACACTACTTTCTGTTCACGCACAATTGGAGCTCGTACTATTATAGTCACGTGATCGTAGTGGTATGATTGCGCCCATTTTCTTACTCGCTGCTGGTGAAAGATAAACCAGGCGGCTTGGCCAGTAGCGTGCACCAAGGACGAACAAAGAACAGTAATACTATTCCTCTGGTCGGAAAGTGTGTCAAGGGCTCAACTACTTCGAAGGCTTTTGACAAATCTGAAATTCGCAACAGATACCTAGACCTAAAATAAAGAAAGTTGTGTTGTAAGACGATGCACATTCACATGCGGTAGACCAGACTGTATAAATGAGTGATCTATTTGATTTGGAGACGCCGGTTCGCCTGCATTCTGCTTAAATCTCATATATTCTGCCCATGAATTCTTTGGACCATTTTATGATACTTTTCCAAATTGTCGCTTTTTTGTGGAAAAAATACTGGAAGCGGTGAATGAAATGGAACGTGACTGACCAAAAACCTTTTTCTCTGGGGTAAATACGCAAGCTAGAGGGCTGCTGGACGAAGGGATTAGAAAATGAGATATAATGCAGAGAAATGACATCCATGATCAATTTCTATATTTATGTAAATAAATTAACAAAATGATATTGATATAATTAGTGACTTCACCCTGTACTAAACATTTTTATACACCACGGCATGAAGGTTTGTTAAAATATTTATTCTATTGACACGAGTTGAATAACAGAAAACTAAGTATATGAATGAAAGTTTTAACAGATATTGAAATATACCTATGTTTTCATTCTAGAAGAAAAATTGAGAAATCGTTGGCGGAAAAATCCCTTTCAGGTGTCAGTTTGCTAAAATCACTTATAAACTGTAAGACAATTGTTTATAATTTTCTAGCTTGATAATTTCAGTTTCAGACGCTAACGAGTAAAACATTTTGTAGCATGTAGTTCCCTTAAATACGTGAGTGCAAAAACTACCACCACACTCGTGCCCCACATCGAGCTGTGACCCTCAGCCGTTGAACATTACCTACCTTCGTTCTCATTTCAGAGTCCTCACTAAGACCCTGAACTCTAGCTATCAACGCTCTAATCTGCTATGATGCTCTAAACTTTTTGTTTGCTATTTGGCAATACTTTACATATCCTACACCATACGCATGTTAATGGAGTAGATGTAAGGTAAGTTGTTTTTTCCCACCACTAATTTGCGTAAGATTGTCAACACTGGTCATTTCCCCTAAATGTTATTTTACGTATGGAATGAAAAGTTTGAAAATTCTTGAAGCAATAGCTTTACGACACCTGAATGTCACAGGAAAGCTAAATATTTTTGATGAAATTCGAAAGTTTCTGGCAAAACTTGAAATTTGCTGCAACAAGTTGAAGTATTTCACTAGGTCGTTAATAATGAAATGTCCGAATGTGACACCGACTTGTCCAGCTTCTTTAGTTTGCTGCTTGGACCCAGATACTCCGGAACAGTTAAAATAGAAACATCAAAGTTTGTTGCTAACTCAAGCGCAGTTTGCAATGCATCCTCTTCCACTGCAGTTTTTAGCTCATTGTAATCTCCCTTATTCTCAAGTCTACCCAGTAGCTCGTGTGCAGAAGTAAAGTCATCCTTGCAAAACTTCTCAAACCATCGACATACAGTGTCCTCATTTGCCATATCTTTGCTAAAAATCTCATTGATGTATTGCGCTGTCTGTGATTCAATTGCTCCACGATGGAACTCATACTCATAAATAAAACGCATTTCAAATTTATTCATAGGTACAGAAAAATTTCTTTGTTTGAGAGAACTCAAAATAGCATCTGACAAAAGGAAGTGCATTCAGAAAAGTGGTGATGTTCAATACTGCTGAACCCCGACATTTTAAAATAAATATCAACGTTAAGAACGATCAAGTGTGAGCTTAAGAAAATCAGATATTTCATTTATATCGATCTGATGGAAAATTTTTAAAGAGAATGAAGTCTTAAGAATCCTTTAGATTCCTTGGAAGTATTTTGAGTTCTTTTACGAATGAATTTTCAGATAATTGAGGAGTCGACAAGTTTAAATTTTTAAATTTTATAAAATCTTATCTGTAAATTGAAATGTACGTCCCAGCCTCTGGTGAATAAACTAATACCATCCCTGTTTTTTTCCCTGCTCATCTAGTATTTTCCTATTAAAGTTTTTGTTTACTTCCTATTTGCCTGGAAGAAAATATACATTATTGAACTGTTCTTTGCAGTTTTTACCCATAAACATACATATGTACATTCACGACCATAATTGCGAATTGCTGCAAAAAACCGTATATGTTTGAACGAGTATCTGCTCTGCAGCTCAGGAAGTTGAAATACTACTTGCTCGAGAGTGATTCCTAAAATGTTTTTTTTTACTGCAGAGACTTCCTCTTAGCTATGATAATTACATCAGAAAAATGAATCTAAAACTTAACACCATTAATTCCTTGCGAGTGATGCTGAAATTTGCAAGCGTAATCAATTATTTGGGGAATAATTTATCAATAGTACGAGAACCACAATAAAGGGCGATAAAAGGATTTCTATGCTCTTATTTCACGATAGATTTGGTTACCAACATTACCAGCGCACGTGCATCTTAGCTCGTAACTGATGTGTTTAGAGGAGTAATTACTGGCCCAACTCCAGGGCTAGATGCCTCTGAATGCATGTGAGCGGTCCTTGGAAGAATGCCAGATGCTTTCTCTCATCCAAGCCAGCACAGAAAAATACCGTCAGACTCTATTTTCTAACGTCAGTGGCAAAACAACTCTCGAGTTCTCTATTTTTTACGGGAAAAGGGAAAAATGAACAAAAATTCGTTTGGCCCTTTCATGTTAGATTGGAATGCGTTATGTTTTTGTACGTTAGCTGCAATTTTTTCGAACGTTATAAAGAGAACTTGTCGAAACTTAAGCTTGTTGGTGTGGCGATGACAAGCATGCGTGGCTACGCTGCAGGGGCCCCGCCGCGCCCGTGTCCTGTATGGCCTTTGTTCGTGTAGCGGTCACTGCCAGGGCTTCTGTGAAGCCATTGCATGTGTTTGTTTTGGTCGCTGTTGGAGACAGAGGAATGCAACTGAGCTCCATTAAGCGCTCTGCTTAGAAGCCTCGCAAACTAGCTTCGCCTATTCTTAAATAAACGGGGAAATCAGTCTCTGGCTATCTACATACAAACAAATTTTGAAAAATAAATGTTTCATATATATTTTAACTTTTTGTACAATATTATGGTTAGAACGCTATTTCGAAATTTTGTCTTTTACTATCTCTTCAGATACGACCAGGATCAACCCATTTACAGGGTTAAATTTCGCTCTAGTAAAGCTGGAGAAGACGTATCAATTGCTGCCAGTTGCTGAAAAACATACGTGTAGTTGGCAGGCATTTCTGACTATAACGATCAAGTCATGAGCTCGTGATAATCTTTCGAAACTTTATAGTCCCAAAATTGCTCAGGTAGAAAATTTTTGCCCTGAAAAATGAACCTTGCATCGATTTTCTCGTTGGATTAACTGGATCAATCCCTGTACCAAATGGCATCAATTTTCTCCTCGCTAATGGAATTTTTCGGTCAACGACAGATTTTGGAACTGGGATGCTTTGGGATTTACTCAACACTTTTTCCTCAGTTTTCCTCTCTACTGCAAATTGCGCCAGACCTCAATCCCCCGTACTCAACATCGAGCTGTTTTGTAACATGACACACATTTTCAAACAAAAACCGATATTTGGCTGACTCTGTCCTCGACCACAGATTTTACTTCATTGCCAAGTACAGTTTAACTTAGAGAACGACAGAATTGTTCACCGGTAAACAATGAATGCAAACGTGAATGCAAAAACATTCACAAATAGGAAATGCAACGGAAGCATAAACTCATAGATGAGGCTCAGGTAATATTCCTTTCTTTAACTGATGCACCAGATGTACTAAAATTGCTACTACGCCATAAGCTTATAGTTCAAGTCCGTTCTCGCTGAACATTTAAGATCATGCTTTGAAGGATTGTAGAACGTTATCAGTTTCCTGTACAAGTCAAAAATACTGGATTCAAATTTAAAATCACTTTTTTAGGTTCCCATTGGCAGAAATTTTCGCGGTTTAGTCTGGACGCATGAACTGCTTTCATTTCATTATGAAATACAAAATTTGTTGAAATAAACCTAATCAGCATTTTCGAAAATACATGATGCAGCAACATAACTTCCTTTTTTTCAAAGTGCTTTGATTTGAAAAAAGGAAGCTATATTGCCGCACCGTGTATTTTAAAGTTTTCCTAAATTAACGCTCAAGTAAGAGTTTTCTCATGCCAGAAATCATATCAGTTCATAGTAATGAAATAATAAATATTAAGCTAAAGATATTGCTGGGTAATAATTGATAACATAATATTACATTTGTAAGACTGCTACAATTTTGCGACATCATTGAAAGATTTTGAGACTTTGAGATAAAGCAATTTATTATTCTGCATCACCTTGACGCACGATGAATTTTTGGTCTGTTTTCTTTAACGCTGAAACTGACTTCGAAAACAACTATCACTTTTGATTTCAATGTTTGCAAGCGACTGGCTCGTGAACGTGTCTCATTAAATTTGGTCCAGTTCAACTGGGAAGATAAGCGTACGAACCAGAAACAATACTTTGATTTTTGAATATTAATCTTTTTCTATGCATATTACTTCAACGTTTGTTAATTTTCTACCAATAAATTTTTTTACAATGAAACATATCTATTCAGTACATATATCTACAAATATTATAGATATTGCGTTTAATAGTATTGAAAAAATCTTCATTTCCGGTCGTAGATAATTACTGTAGCCGTTATTTAAGAGGTGTACCTTACTCAACAAAAAAGGGTTCTTAGTCGCTCGCTCACTAGTTTTTTTGGTGATTGCTTGGCAGTGGTAGAGCGACATGTTAAAACTTTGTAGGCAGATTTTTGGAGAAATAAGACTTCCAGAAGCTAAGACTTCATCATTGTTACGCTCTCTCGAACCTCTGTACAAGTCTCGGCCTCGTATGAAAGCATACATGGCTACATTTCTAGGCCACTAGGAACATGAGTAAATTTTAGAGGGTTGACTTTGTTTTAATGAGGGTAAATCAATTTTGAAATTTGTTAGTGGTTTTCAGAATACTGACTCTCAATTCATTCTTTCACAGGCTTGTATTGCTTACATTTTTTTGAGTGGTTTTTCCTGAGTTTGTTCGAGCATGATGAGGAAGAAGCTCATCCTGGACGCCTGCTAGTTTAAATCTAAGCTTCAGCATTAAAAACTAAGACCTTCTTTGGAAAGCTTTCACGACCGTCCATGAATACGGCTAGAATTTTAATAAATATGTGATTCTAATATCCCAATGGCAACAACTTTTCTCAAAAACCAAGGGCAAGCAAAAACAGAAGTACAAAAAGCCAGTTCATTCCTTTAACACATTTCCTACGAAGTGATCCACCGGTGGGTCACTTAAGTTAGGTTCTGTAATTTTTTCAAAGTCTTTTAGTGACAATGTGTACAACGTAAAGATTTGCACCGGCTAGGCAATTGCAGGAAACAAGTTAAGGGATTGGGTAAGACAAAAATTTTAGAATTCGGTGTATAAGCTTGGTCTTGTCCTGATATGTGGACGAGTGAGTCTGGCACAGAAGAGAACATACAATTATATTTTTAAGCGAAATAAACAATTTACCGTTAAAGTTTTCATAGTACTAGTGCTCAATATCGTGTGATAAAAACCATAAGTGATAATTTTTTGAAATAAGCTCAGCAGCGCTGGGTATCGTATTGTCAGTTCCTAATTTTGGGCCGTTGGCGTATTAAATTTCCACGGCGGTATCCTAAGCCCCCCAGCGTCATGGCCGGCAGTGCAATGCTTGTCTCATCCATCATCTGCCGCTCTGGTGATCAAATAATTTTATTAAAGACTCTGATCCGTACAGACTCTGGCCTCCTCTCCAGTTCTAGTGTCTAAGTTTTCTTATGATAAACTCGGTGAAAAATGCTTAAATTTATTGCGGAAGGATTTTCGTACGTATCTATGAGTTTAATCTTCAGCTAACCCTATGGAAGTTGAAATTTTTATACTCACTGACAAATATTATAAAATTTTGGCAGCGGCGAGGAAGTCTCAATTTTTAAAGGTTTGGCACAGAACTGAGCGATTTTTTTTGCCAATTTATTCTGGGGATTCCGATGTTTGCCTTTGTCAGTTTGGATTTAAAATGTCTGATTCATTGCATCTATATTTTTGAGCGGTCACGATCTTCCAACGTTTTTTACGTTGTTGTGTCACTATAACTTTTCAACGGTATAAAATGGGTTCTAAAATTTGAGGCCTTCGTTGAATACTAACGCTTCTGATTTGAATACTTTGGCTACATTTCTCGATGGATTCCCAGCGAGTCCATATTCACTTACTACGGGTAAAAATTCGTGAAAGACACATACGTAGAAATTGGACAGTCGATTGTATGGGCGCTCTTACGACAAAACGATCGCTTATGTCATAGAATACGGTGCGCCAGTATATCCGTTTCTCATTAATCTTAGAAAATTCGAGGAACGCTTCATAATTTACGTACTGTTGTGTTAATAAGGGTGAACTTAAAGTTTGGGTATTTATAATATATTCAAAAACCTATAATATATAAATGTTGGCTTGCACGTTTATTCCTTGGGTTGTGATTCAGTGTAGCATGACAACTTCATTTTAGACAGGTCTTTCAAAGCATAATGTATTTTTTCTGGTAAAACTGAACAAATTTTTGATTTGGTAGATGAAGGATTATACACAATATCGTAACATAGTAGTCTTTGTTCGTATTTAATCACGTATGGTTCCGTTTAAGACTTACGTTCATGAGCTGTAGGCAAATTTTAGACAAAAATTTGGACATTTTCAAGTTTAGACAAACAAGACACTTTTAACACATTCATTGCGGTTGCCTAGCCTGTGCAAATCTTTACTTTGCACGTACAGTCACTTGAAAGCTTTGAAAAAATTACAGAACCCAACTTGAGTGACCCACCGTTGGGTCATACCGCGATGAATGTGTTAAATCGTTCCAAGTTCACGTTTTGTGCAGTGGCAACTCTGCACGACCTCAACAGCGCTGGCTCACTTCGGAACTTCCTGTTCAACAATGATAGTTTCACTTTTATTTCGCTATACATATTGGCAGAAAGAGAAGGAATGCTCACATTTGTTAATTTTGTTGGCTTATTTAAGCAAAATGATTGACGAGCAAAGTTTTTTCAACTACAATCACTCATTTGTATCGCTTCAGACTAAATCCAGGTTGTCATTACTAGTTTAAAATACGATAGCACAAAGTGCAGATTAGATTGTTTTGAAACTAACTTTGAACATTTTTAACATATGTGAAAAATGTTAATTTCTGCCTTTCTCACCAAAACCAGCTCACCCAGGCAAGAGGATCGAGGATTAGAATCAGAAAGTCTTTTCAAAAAGACAAGGGTGCGCATGATCTTAGAACCTCAATTCGTAGGTTCGTCGAGAGAAAGTCATGTCGTTCCAAGTCAAGAAGCGCGCGTGGAGACTTGTACGGAACTGGACCAATTTTTTGGACTAATTCTTAAACATTTTTGTGACAAGGTGGATGCGGTACCTCGCTTGCGCGGCTCTCCTTCCTTGCTTCATGGCTTGTTCATCCTGGACGAACAGTTTTAGATTTTTTAAACAGTTATAGACCAATTTAGAACACAGAAAGGTATTTAATAAAGTAAATGTTTTATAATTCGTCTGTATGAATTATTTACCGTTCTTTTCGCCTCAAATATAGAACCTGTAGAATAAACTTGTTTAACAGGTTCGGCTATTCGTTTTAGTTCCCTAATCTTCCGAATAAACTATGCCGCTGAGTAGTTCGTATTGGTATTAGTTTTTTTAGGCTAATCAAGACAAGTCGATTTATAATCATATCGTCCCACTGTGACGTGTAATATTTATAATTCATAATGACGCAAAACTTAATTTCTCGTTATTATATAGTAGGATACTAGCATTTGTGTAAAGGTTGACCAAATAAAAACGGCTTATCGATTCTTTCCTTTTCAGTATTTTTCTATTAATTATGTAAGGGAAACCGATCCAATGACTTCGTGCGAGTTTGACGTTGTGTAAAAATTCCATACCTTTCTTAACTCCTGAGGCCTGTGTATGATTGTAGTGTGTGTGTGTGTGTGTGTGTGAGTGATAGAAATGCCTGTGCGTGATTGAAGTGCATGTGCGTGACCGATGCCTTTACGTTACACGGGGAGCGACTCGCAAATTATTTTGAGGTGAAAATAAATTCAGATATGTCATAAATTTAATAATTTTTATTCAATGCAAATTATTGATAACATATTGACAATGTAATTATATAATTAACTGACTGATCCTAGTCAGTTAATTTATTAAATAAGGTTTCGACCTCACATAACTTCCAAAAACTTAAACAAGCATGTTTTAAAATTTAATGGGCCTTTTGATATACGCATTCTCGGACCCTTTGGAGTGGCTACGAAGCCTCTTCTGCTGTAATTGCCCACTGAAGAGAAGCTCTAACCTCGTATCTGCACTGGTTCACTTCTGTGGGGCCAAACGCGAAATGTTTACAAGTATAATCTACCCACGCTGTGGGCTCATAAAGTGCCTTTGTATGATACTAGTAACATTTTGACTGGAAAATTCAAGACTTTTTTTGAGTTGGCTTTGAATATGCAAGTTACGTCAGTCCAAAACTAATCTACGAAGATTAAACAAACAAAATTCCCTAGTTTTTTCCGTGTGTTGGTCTTGATGACCAGATTTCGCAGCACAACGAGTTAATGACACCATGCAAGCGAGACGAGGCAAGCAACATTATTTCACACAAGTGCTAATAAATCTGCCCTCAACTTCGTTATGCTCCGAGCACTACGTATTAAATTTGCATTGACTGAGAGTTTTAATGTGCTATGAACTCAAGAAACCCTCATAGTCCCACGTTATGATTGTTTTGTCCATACATTGGTTAGTTGGCTGATGTTGACGCTAAGTGCAGAAAAAATAAAATATCAAGTTTTCTGTGGAAATTATGCACTAATGCATTGTATACTGTAATGGGCACTTGTTTGAGGCTTTTGGTAAGAATATACAGTAGTCCTGGCTAAGTCTCGAATAGAGTGTGTTTACTGTTAAGATGCTTCATAGATATTATTGATTGGAAATTTTGATTCCCCACTCATAATATTGAAATCTTTCATATTATTTGCGTCTGAAAAATTTCTATACTTTTAATTTCTAAGGACACATTCATGATGAAAATATTCTAAGCCACTTGCGTCTACACTTTGGCTATACAAGTATTATGAGCAACAGGTTCTAGCAGTAAGTTCATTTTTTGGTAGGGCGTTTGCTGTGTTGTATTATGCAGTCCTGAAAGCTAAGACTGTGTTCAATATTATATTCATAAACAATTTCTGAAGATATTTCATACAGTACGCGTAACAGAGTGGAAATCATTTGTTGTCAACATGACCTCCGAATATTTAAAATGCTCTTATATATCCCTTAAACAAAGAACAACTAATTAGTTTATTTTGTCTGCTCACAAACAGGAGACGTGACGAAACTGTGAAAGACTCCAGTTGCTTCGTTAAAGTTTTGTTAAGTAAGCAACAAACAGTGCATTGTGATCAAGCGCTCAGTATGTTAAGCAGGGAAAAGTTTAGGATTCACCCATTGTGAGCTCATGTGACCATAATTTGTTGGCTGTGCGACACGTACTTATCAAAAGTGAAGATGTCTTTGCTGTTGAACATCCGTATATAGTTTTGATGATAATTAGGCTAAGGCAAGGTCTTTTAAGTTTGAGGATATTAACAAAAATAGCACCTGCAATTTGTTTCGAAGATAATGGGTGCACAAATACTTGATTTCAAATATCAATTCATTTCCTATTAAGCTCTTACCTGCTACATAAATATGATCTTATACGTAAGTGTGAGCTGAGCAATGGTCAAACCAGGCTGTGAGCACACGTGAGCATCCGTAACTTGATTTTTGAGGTCTCATTCTTATCTCTCAAGGAAGAGAAGCTCCACGTCCCAATCTGTCCGTGCATGTGTGAATACGGACTATAAAGTCTGAATCTTTTTGCGCAAACTACTTGCTGAAGTAACAATAGCAGCCCCGCTATTAGTAATTATACACTGTGAGATCGGAGCTAATTCACGAGATCTGAACGTTTCATCTCTCAATGCTGAATGGCCATCGCTGAGCTGAAGGTTTATCGGATTTTGCGTAGGTACAGCCAGCAAATCAGCAATTAGGCGTCGGCTTTCAGTGCTGACGGATACGGGCTTCCTGATACTACTTTAGCTGTTTGGAACAGTCACAGACGAAAGTCCAGTTCCTTGTCGATATATATATATATATATATATATATATATATATATATATATATATATATATATATATATATATATATATATATATATTAGTATGTCAACTGTTTTCTGTTGTAACAGTTCTTGTTTATTCCGCGATGCAGTTGACGTTTATTTCGGCAGGAAATGCTTCTGACTTATTCAAGATTTCAAATTCACGAAATAGAAGTGAGCATTTGCGTTTTACTGAGCACCTGGATGATGCTTTTTGTGTTTTCCTGCATCAATGTCCCCTACCGTCTACCTCCTGAATTCTTGAAAAAAATTGAATCGGTTGTAAAGGGAAAAGTCGGATTCTGTCAGTGAGTGCAGGCCTTGAATTTCTCTGCGCTGTCGAGAATATTGGCTCTCAGAGTAGTAATACTTTTTCATTTAAATAATTAATTCGATTTCAATGCTGATACATTTGCCTTGCCTTGCCTTACACATTGAAATTATATTTTGTGTAATATATTACCTAAAAAATATATATATTCGAAAATATTTCCCAAGCTTTAGAACTATGAATGTGAACAGGTGAAATGCAGGGGACTATTATTGAAACATATTAACCTCAATTTGCTATGTTTCGAAATCAATGAATCGTCAATTTACTCGGAATATTGTGCGAAGCTCAACCATCGCGCTGCAAAAAAAGTGTTTTTTTATTAAATTATGGAAGAATTATCTGGAAATGAAAGAAACACTGTCAGCAATCGCTAATTGGCTTTTTTGTGTAAGATTTCATAATTACAACGCTGATATAATCATCAAATAATAGACAAAATATTGAGGCAGATCATTAGAAGTGATTACTGTACATAATTCGCCCATACCGTACTCATGTATGCTTTTGTTATAAAATAGGGCTTGTAATAAAGTGAAAATTCGTCATTAATTTTCTCGTTTTCTTACAATAGCCGTTGTGAGGTGAGCTGATCAGTCGATGCTAAGAGTCTGAGCTCAAGCTAGCTCCATTCAGTGGTCTCATTCTCCGCCCGCAAGCTGCAGATTTCCTCATTTTCGAGGCCATTCGCCTAAGTAATTAACTTGCCTTCGGCTCGCCTGAGTTTTGAAGAAAGTTAGGCAAAAGGCGTCCTAGCTGTGCCCTAAAGAAAGCAACGATGGACGTTAAAATCAGTAGAGATCAGCCACGCGGGCCGCCACAAACTCGCGTGGAAAACATGAAGGAGGTTTGCCGGCAGGACCGCCACAGTCAGAAGCTTCATGGCACCGTCCGCGTGCTGTGGTAAATAAATGCACGAAGTCTTATATTGTCAGTTTAGTTTAAATTTATCGTATTCTGTATATTATGTTCGTCTGTTATTCTTGAACTTTAGCACCGTGCAAGTGTTGGACGTGTGTGCAAGAGAAAAAATATTTTTACTCATTCAAACAACCATATGGTGACTAATTTAATTTACTCGTGGTTCACACATTTTGTTGCCATTGTAAACAGGTTTGAGGTCTTCTAGGTTATTATTAGGCTGTTTGTCATTATAATTGGGTTTTATATTTTAGTATTAGGCCCTCAAATTCCTTCGTTGCCTATTCATAGAGCATCGGACAATATCTCACTGAACAAAGCCTTCACTGGGACAAAACAGTCTCAAACAAAACCCACGGACAAAATACCCCCATGACAAGACTTTTGAGAGCAACCTTCCTTTATGTCAAAGAATAAATAATTCAATTATTATTGATCACTTATATATAAGTTAAATAAATTCTTTATATAATAATCCCAATCGCAGAAATGAACATGATATGGAAATATCGAGCATTGCTTGGACGAATTAAAACAGATGTAATTTGAGAGCCTCATTAAAGGATAAAATTGATTTTACTGGAATCTTATGCTGTGTTCTATACCTTTTGGAAAATAAAACTTATAAAAATTAAAGTATTATATATAAATAAAAAATACAACTAAAAAATTAGAATTCTCTGAATTCAGCGAAAATAAAAACATTTCGCATTCAAATTTATTGTAAATTTTAAATCAATAATAATGTTTAGAATTTCTGAAGGAAAAAAGTCGACTTAGTTTTGATCATTCAAATTATACTGCGGGATTTTTGTGTTACATGTATGTTGCATTTTAACTTATGGTTTTTTGTATGGTTTTGTCTAAGGAGTTTTTCTCAGGGAGGGTAGCTCGGATTCCCTATTTCTATACCTTCTTGAGTCCCACGAGCAGTTTGCTTTCTGTTTGTTATAAGCTCCTTCGGCTGCTTCATTTGATACAATTTTATTCATGTATCGTTCATTGTGTGCAAGGATTCATCTTAGCTAAATCTCATTTACATGATTTCATTTGTTACATAGTCATAAATATTCATAACTTATTTTGGAGGAACACAACTTTAATTTAATAAGTTCTTAAGCTAGGATAATTTTCCAAAGGCAATTTCAAAACGAATTTACTAAAAATTAATTTTTAAATCCTTTTCTCTTTCATTTTTATTAAACGCAAAAATTCATAACACATTATTCTTTACCATTAAGTTACAAACTCTGACGGTAGTCCTTTAACAAAACTATCGATATTTTACACAGTTAATTCCTTTTACTGGAGAACTCAAGCCTGAACTAAGGCTTACCTGTTTCTACAAGAAGTTTTTTTTTGTGCCCAGAATTGACACTTCTACATTCTGAAAGCTTGTACCAAAATAATAGTATTATCTTAATGGACCCAAAATTAGGCATCAGTATGTCAAAATCGTACCTAAAGGTTTCAAACTGCAAAAAGTTGAAATTGTAAGAAATCAGAAGGTATAAATACGATATATATGTTCCGATATTTATACCCATGAAAAATGGGTAGTAAATTTTGCAGACAGACGTAGAATTTCTCCTGTGCTCAAACATCTATTTCAAAGAGACTAAATGATTTTTGCATTTAAATATGATTCTCATGAGGTGTGAATGCATTTATCCCTTCTAAAATTTATATTTTTATACTGTTATCTCATAAAATATATATTACAGATTTAGAGCAACTTTCACAGCACTGTATTAATGAAATACGTACATAAAATGTTGCGACTTCATCAAAAACGAAGGCGCAGAGGTGAGAACGTTTATATTTTTGCTATACCAATTTCATCAGTCAAACTCTTCCCTAGCTTCTGTTTCAGCTAATATCTGAAACATTTAATCTTGCCAATAAAAAATACCAAGAAACAGTCGTTTACAACCATGTTGATGTTTTGATGTTGATCAAGTTGGTTTTCGTCTGTGCAGAAAAAAAGGATTCAAAATGTATGCATCACTAGCTGGCACTATTGAATGTTATGCCCAACTTTGGAGTGGTTTGTGCAAACAAGAACGCTTTGCTTTGGATGTCGCCTTCACAGCCAAGGGTAGGGGTGGAAACTGCGTCAGCATGCAGAGCTACTCTCATTCAGAAATTGCGTGTTCTAGAATAAATACACAGAGATGAAATGTGTTCACAGCAGCGTTGACACGTCAGAGAATTTTACAGGGTTGCAATATTAGAGGACAAGCCGGTGCGGAAACTATTTAGCCCATGCCATACGCATGTCTTTCCGACGATGAAATTTATTTGAAAGAACAGGGATTTTTTCATTCTTCTATCATCTTTTCATGTGGCTGAATTAAGTATTGCAATACATTAAGAAGCAGTAGCAATAATTATTTTAGTTTGAGTTTTACATGTTTTTAATTTATAAATCTAAAAAGCTATATGCCTTTTCAAGGAAATTTTGCAGGAATTTAAATTAAATATAAGAGCTATTGTGAGGAGAGAACATGTTCTGCACCTGATTCAGAGAAATCGTGAAGGTATGATTCTAAAACCCGAATCATCTGAAGCTAAAATACAAAGGTTTATGTCAATAAGAGAATTCCTAAGTTACACCATTCTGGTAGATTCTATGTCTTCTCCAGGATAACCGTGGTTGAAAAATACTTTCCATTCCTCTTTGAGTTCATACCAAGGATGTATGATGTGGGTTTAGTAGCACAAGAGAAGATGGATTATTGAATAATAATGAAATACCGTCGACATACGTTCATGTTGCACTAAGGTGGAAGGTTGCAAACTATTATGCAGCCCACAGAACAGCGTCGTAATCCAGCGTCTACTTATGACTTCGATATTTTAGATATGCTCTCCAGTGCTAATGAATTAAGTGTTGTAGATAGAATTTCTTTCTACTCACATACATACAAACCTTACCTCAAATGAAACCCAAATTGCGCTTTATGTAGTGGTTGAAAGCGACGAATTTTTATCTATTGAAAATTATCGTGTCCAATTTGTATTGATTCTGGTATTTAATTTCACATGAGATCATTACAGACTCGGTCCTCAAGACGTTAAATTCTTATGAATCAGGTAAACCTTTTCTTTTAGGTTCCTACCTTTTGCTTATTCTGTGATGCTGAGTCCTGAAGGGTCTTACCGTATTACAAAATGTGTTTAGATATATCAGGTGTATAGTATTTTATGACCTGAAACGTAAGAGTATTAAAGTATCTAAAATCAGAGTGAACACTTAGTTACAGACAAACAAAATGACTTCCCACTCATGACGTTTACGGACATGTAGAAAATAAGGAAATATAAAACACAGCCCATATGTTGAAATGTCCTCTCAAATCGTCGTAAAAGTTTTCAAACTCTTATTCAGATTTCATGAAATTTATTAAATTGTAATTCAATTTACTCTACTGTTGTTTCATAAGTTAAACTTGTTTCTCTGACGATCGAAAGTAATATATTACCTTCTTTGCTAGATAAAATACGAACGTAATTAAGCCCCAGCATTCTCTAAACTCTTTAAAGTACTTCTCTGCTCCTAGAGTTGAGTTGAAGCAATTACTTTCAGGCTCGTTCATTATTTACTTCCAGGGAACGACAAAGGTCGCATTTTTGCTGTGCACACATAGTTCTCCTTCAGAGCAAGTCATTTAATTGCCTTTACCTTTGTCTTGAGAGACAGGCATCAAGCAAGGTGTTTCAACAAGTACAAAGGGTGCCGGCATAATGATAGTGTTGTCATATAAACATGTCAATGGACTATTGATAGCAAGGCCTTATTGGCCTATCTTTCCCCTCTAGGTTATAAACAAAGATTAGAGGAAGGGCAAACAAATAGAAATGAACAATAAATAGCCGTAATTAAAAGTTCAAGTTTTTGTCCCAAGAAGTTGAAAATTAATAAATTACAACATTGCGCAGAAACAAAAGACAGTCTTAAATTCTAAACAAAGTCTTCAACATTTTAGAACATTCTTCATTTCATAGCACTGAAAAAAACTGAAATCCTACGTTTTTCCATCGTTTGAAGTACGCAATAATCATTTTGATCGTTTTTTAATATTATACCTTCTATTGATACGAACAGCAAAATCCCCAGCACTGCTCTATAATTAAGAGATGGAGTGCATTGAGTACTGCAAAAGAAACACGCTTGCTCGACAGTTTGAAAGAGTGGCTGTCAAAAGAATAAAGGAATATAAAATGATATCATTGGACTACATTATATCAATATGCAACCGTGAAATTGTTCTCGCTCAATTTGCTTTTTCTCTATAGTTTGACGGCATGAGAGAGGTCGGTCGATCGGTTTGTGCCATCAGAAAAGATGTGAGGAGTTAGCGCAGGATATGACTAAGGATAGGAGCTGAAACATCAAAGGATACTGGGAACGAAATAGAAATATGAGCGTTAAGTGTACGTTTCAAATGCTAGAGGTCTATCTGTGGGTACGGTTAGGCAAACATGAGCTGCAAGATCACGTACTAGTTGGCTGCTGGAGGGCCTCTGATTAAAAATAAAGACGAGTATGGATGTCAGACTGTCCTTTGTGATTTGGGTGAATGATATAATTCTCAACAGCACCTTGTCACGTTTTTCTTCGAGGAAGGAGAGGAAGAATGAGAGAGTGTCGAGGTTCATTACAAAGTTGTAAGAAGTATATATTATTATGTGAGAAGACGGTAGTGACAGACCTCAAATGTACTTCTTTTGCCTCGATGTATCCTCGATGTTGCGTTGAACCTCTCGACGTGAGAGGTTCAACACAACATTTATAAAATGTGTGTGCTGTTTCTGATTGCAAAATCAAAATTCAATACGGACTGCTGTTAGGAACTACAGTTGATGACAAACAAAGTAAAGCAGCTCAGACAATTTAAAACTCATGATAAAATTCCACCTGCAGCCCACAAGTGACGGGCGCAGCAGTCTCCCTGGATGTGAGGTAATAAATTAAACGTCATCTTTTCTATCGAGAAAATTATGGTTGCCATGGAGCAGTAGAGCGTTTTATCTTAGAGCTAGTTTTGAGCCAAGAAACAGCGTTTTAATTCCCCAGATGAATAACCACTTCATCGGGCCAATTTCCTGTGCGGGCAAGGAACACGGCCACGCTTCACGCTGATGAGGGCGACGTGCTGAAGCTCTACTGGAGCAACGCCGTCGCCTTGACTCTCCTGAAAAGAATTACTCCGTGCCCTCAGGTCCAGACAAAGCGGCGCTCTAGCAGGAGAGCGCCTTCTCAAAATTGGACCTATGATTGATGAGGGCTCGCGTCTACGGGAGAGGGGGGAAGAGAGCGTGCCTAGACCGAAAGACGACCTAAAGCTCAAAATATCGACACAATAGCCCTCGTAACGTACGAGGGAAGGTCAATCTGAATAGTAATTTTTATGATCAATGCCACGAACAAACACATCATAATCTCGCTTTTACTTCGTAGCATAGCTCTTTCCAATAGGAGTTATCATGACTAATAACGCTAGCTCCCAAACTAAGATAGAAAATTCGTTTGAATAACGATCATGCTGTCCTTGATGTCGGTGCTAAAATCATTTGAGTGGAGATGTAGATAATTATAATTTTTTACTTGCAGCACGGAGTGAACAATATTCTCTTTTTCAGCATTCGAAGACACGTTTTTCTGTCATTTTCTTGTGTGCGATAAACAACGATAATTATCGTTATGCTGAATGGTACAGGTTCATCTTCGAAATTGTTTACGCAGAAAATTTTATTTAGATTGCTGTTTATAGTCATTGATCGATAAATAACTAATTATTCATTGCTTTGGGAAAACTTGCTTGTCTGAATGAAGCAGTTTCGTTATCTTCCAGATGCTACCGAGTCGTTCTTTGGTATAACAACTTAGTGTGTTCGTGTTATACCCGGACAATGAGTTTGCTGTGCAGTTGCCACGGCCCAAAGTTTGCTCAGGAATTTCGTGTAAAAATGAGAAGGCAACGGCAGTTGGCGGGAGTCAGTGGGTCACGCTGGCTATTTCGAGCGCACACAAAACCGACCGCCGGCTCGTGGCCTCTTTTCTGGGTCTCTGTGAGGAGCGGTGGCTCGAGCTCCCAGCCAAGAGGGCAGCTGTATGTAGGTCCGGCTTGGAGAAGGGAAGAAGAGATTTAGGTCCCTTGAGACCAAGGAAGGTAAGCAGCTCCAAACAAAGAAAAATTTTACTCAGCCGGTGTGTCGGAAGCAGCGTTCGTAATTTCGTCGTTGTAGCATGGTATTTTTACATTTTTCATTGTTTGGTCAGAGAATCGTTTTGTGTAGTAAAAACGATTTGTTGTTCGGACAAATTCATGAGATGATAGCTTTGCTTATCTGTCGTTTTGGTTACGTTCACAGCGTATCATCGAACGTTTATAAAACGTTCTGATCTCTTCACCACAAGAACGAACATCTTCGTTAATGAAAATGATTGGGAAATGATGGAGTAGGTGCGTAGTTATGGACGAAAATTTCCTTTAAAAACTCTAATGGATTTAATCTTTTTTGGATTATAAGTTGTAATTGTTGTATTTCTGTTCAGTTTAGCTTCAAGTCAAACAATTCTTTCGACTGAAGTGTTTTAAATCTCTAAAACTACAGTGAGAGCTGGCCTCCGAAACTTTGACGGAGTAAAAAAGTGTTGAATTCTTCGCTCTTATGTAGGTTTTAGTAATGCATGAAATTTATGGCTAAACTAACCAATGAACTAATTTTGTTTTATCAGTTTTTCTTTAAATGGAGATACAATGATCATGAGAAATCTATCACAAGAGTAAAAGAAGAACACACGTTTTAGTCCCACTGTAGGATAACCATGAAAAGAATTTACCCATCTGCTGTATCTTACGATATTTTTTATCAGAACTCTGAGACCATGCTCAAACTTTCAGTCATGATGCAACTTCTGTTACTCGATATGACTTGATTTTGGTTTCGATATTTAGTGCTATTACTAAATGTCCGGCACATTAGCATTGGTATAATAAGCAGATTTTTGTAAAATCTAATACATTTACAGCACATATACTGTACTGCCAATAGTCTGGTGATTTTACCATCACTGAGGCGCTAAATTGAACATGTGTTTTTTGTATTTTTTGGCTTAGAAATGTCTATATCTTAAGTTGATTTGGCCCAGTCGAGCTTGAAAAATTACCACCGTAACATGGTGTTTCATTTGTATCTGCAGTGATGTTTATTCAATTCATTATAAGATGAATTGGAAAATAGTCACTACAGATATTTTGGGGGATTTTCATGAATTAGCAGCAGCAAAGTGAGCTTTTTAACTAGTCCCATTTCTTATAGAACTGAGAGACCTGGTGGCATTTCAGATTTAACTCTTTCCCCGATCGCTTTTATCCTTGCGTTGCTTACGTCAAATGGAATCTGCTAAAACGCCTCTATGGAATGCAGGCCAGGCTCTCCTATGCAAAGCCACGCCTAAACTGGGAGTGTACCTCTGGAAACGTCTGTGTAAAATGCTTTCCAGATTAATGAGGTACACTTTCATCACTGATCACAAACTGTTATTCTCCAGCGAGGCTTTTTGAGGATCTCCGTAAAGCTACTCTGCTCATTTTCGCTCTTCTAATATTCCTAAAGGCATCGCATTTAGGCGGCTTAAGTTTGATGTATCGTTGAATAATCTTACAAATTACACTCAGATTTAAGAACACGAAAATTAAATTAAATGCACTATTTCTGGAAGGCTGCGCTCCGTTTTTAATCGACTCCAAGCAAGAAGGGATTTTCAAAACATGAAAACTAAATAGCTTTATGGATGTTTTTTTGTAGTAGAGTTACTTTGTATTTCGGCTTTTCTGATTTATTTGAAAGGTATATGTTAGAAGGGTCTTTGGACTATTACCTAGCTTTCACATCACCATACCTGAGTAATTAAGTAAACACAATGTTAAACTTTCTAGAGCGTAAATAAGTGATAGGAGTGTGCCGTTTAACTTGCGAGACCTTAGTTCATGTTTTCCAAGAATTATATGTTCGGTTTTCATCTATTTGTCGTGCAAGGCAAGAGGCTAGAAAAATTATTGACAACCAAATGTTTAGAAACACATGTCATTTCAAATGAGAGAATATTATACACATCATAATATCCCATCGCAATTTTCCAATAATGAAATAGGTGATCGATTGTTCAAAGCTCAGAAAACTCACAGTTAAATGAACCTAATACATAGACACCAGAGAAAAACTCACATTTTGTTTTGAAGAATAAAGTTAATTCTGACAACAAATTTTACTTTCAGTTTAACGAAGTTTACTTTCAACTCGTCAACGAATGCAATAACATTTGAATGATATCGTATTTTTCTTGAGAAATCAAACCTTTTATGTATTAAATAAAACTGTTGCAGGAGGCAATGAAAGTTTAAATACAAATTTGACGGCTGCTGGAACGTCCACATGTGTCGACGACATGTCAGTTTATCATCAAATGAACGAGGGAGTCTCGATAATTTAAATTATTTGCTGAATTTTCCAGGTATGAGCTTAATGGAAGCTTACGCGTTGTCCTGGAATGATTACCCTCTGGATTAGTGCACTCGGATCATTGCTCATGACAGTTGTGTTCTGCAAATTTGCCCCATAGGACTAATGCCGCTTGATTATTACTCTTCGTAGGAAATTGACTGGAAGCGGAATTCAGAACATTAACATTAAGCAACTGAGACCTGATCCCCATTTTTATGCTATGACTGTTGTTCAATAATCACAATTTTCTCGGGATACGATACAACTTTTATGCTACTCTGTACTGAACATTGAAATTATGAAATGTGAATAAAACATATATGAAAATTTACATGAACACGACAGTTTTCCAAGTAATTATTACGTGCCGGTTATTCGAAGCTGAGATTGGAATAATTCATTAAATTACGATATGTATTTCCTAACACTGAAATAGATCCGACCAATTTCCATTGAAATGAGCCACATCACAGAGGTTTAAAGGCTCTGAAAGTCCTTAGCTTGGTCACAGTCTACAAATATGCTAATTAACTATTTTGGTACATACAAGGGAATGAAAAAAATGTTGAAAAATTTTTATGCTCTGCTCATTCGTATCACATTGATGCAGCCATAACGTGACGGGCTTGTTCCTAAGGGTTAACTAAACTCTTCGAGCAGCCATCAGAAGGAGGAATTTATGCTCTATTAATCCACCCATGTCTCTCTGCTTAAGGATTGAGAGCTATAGAACCGAATTAAATATTTGACTTATACTCACACTTTCGTGCAACAAATGATTGTAAAATTGTGTAGAATGACGTAACCAATCCTTGCTTGGTTACGTAAGAAGAAGGCAGACGTTACTATTTGTAATTAATGTGAATGATAAATTTTATGCGAAGGTAGTTGTTCCTAGAGGGTACTGGACCGAGAGCAGCAGTCTTACGAGGTCGTTGGTTCTGAGGCAGTTGTTTTAAGGAGACATAAGTCCTGGGGAGGGAGGGCGTTGTCTTATAAAATAGAATAGAATAGAATAGAATATGGCTACAGAAACGAGCCGATTGGTCCATTTTGGGCTGCTACCCAAGTCCCATACTATCTCAAATTAAAGCATCCGTCACCCATAAGCCCCACAATCACACACGTACACTTCTATCACGCAATGACATCAGGAGTAAAGTAGGAGAGGATGAGGAGTAAAGGTCATACTCTGTCATAAATTTTTAAGAATAGTTATCTAATGTACGTTACACAATAATTATTTGACTCACATTACACAATGATAATCATTGCAAGACTTCTTGTACAAAATAATTATATGACTCACAATGCACAATCGTTGCATGACTCTCGGGACATAATTAATACATATAAATATGACCCACAGTATAGATAAATATAACTCATAGTACACAATGATTATACGACTTACTATACACAAATATGACTCGTTTTACGGTAGCCAACTATTACATGAGTCTCGATACAAAGGAAGAACATGACGTGTAGAGCCCATTCTGTGACTCGTGGTACAGAGTAATATGGGCCTTTTTATACAAAAATTATATAACTCGCTATATACTATAAATATATACTCATGGCATAACGCTTATAATTTCATGAATCTTTCTACAAAATATTACATTACTCGTGGTCACAATGACTATAACTTTGACTCGTGGTGCCTATTAATTACAAGACGTGTGGTAATGTGTATTATATGATTCATGGTACACAATAATTATGAGTCACTGGTT
Source organism: Trinorchestia longiramus (assembly GCA_006783055.1). NCBI lineage: Eukaryota > Metazoa > Arthropoda > Malacostraca > Amphipoda > Talitridae > Trinorchestia > Trinorchestia longiramus. The sequence continues at coordinate 285,648 of VCRD01000019.1, forward strand.
ACGATAATTATACGGCTCGTTGTGCATATTCATTACAGGGCACGTGGAATGTCAATACTAGTGGTCTACACTTGTATGACATGTATGAATTAGGCTTTAATTCCGGGGTAGTTGCCCTCACGGGCTATTGATTCTATGTTTTATATCGAAATACATTACGCTCTATGTCATGTTTAAATCGAATTTACGATATGGTCAACCTATTATATTATATAATCAACCACTTCACAATGGCAAGAGCGATTTGCTCATGAAAGTGGCAATCAGTTATCCGAAAAATGATTAAGCTACTCATACTCTCATGATTATTCCTGCATCAACCTACCAACATTTTATAGCTTGGAGTCCACTAATGCATTTTTCGACCGGAGTCAGGCATATGCTTCAAACTTTCAAGATTGAATGTGCTACTATACAGTATGTAATATGTGTACTGCACTCTCTAAATGCTCGAGACATGCCCAACCAGGAAAACGTGGAGTATATCAGAAATGACGTCAAAACATAGGCGCACTTTTACCAGGCGCAGCTTTGTGATTAAAAGAAACACTTGCTCTGCAACCGGGCATTTTCTTCCACACAGTGATATTAAAAACAAAAAACAATTACAACGGAATCCTTCCGCGTACCGGCGACGATATGGACGCCTCAGGAAGGATATAAAACTCACAGAAAATACACCTGCCTATCGATAGCAATGAATCAGAAACTTAAAAAAACTAATCGGGCGATTAAATTTGAATAATGAACGACATTGCGAGTTTGGCTACATGAAATTAAACAGAAATGTAAAAGCCAGGATAATCTAATACTCCCCGGTGACTTTCAAAATCTTGTTTATAAAAAATGCAATAAATGTTTGCTATCACAACACAGTATCAGCAGACATTTTAACTCTCAATGAAGCAGCGCGCTAAAATTTAATTGCATGATGTTTTTTCTTCGGGGTTCCTGTAAAAGAATACGTGCGTCAAAATTTCGTCATGACTACCACCAGTAAACGAGGTATCAGAGTAGCTCCATTATATCACCTCTTACAAAAGTGAGGAAGAATCTCAGGAGTGCGTTGCCCTACTAAAATTACTTGTTAAGGACTAAACTGCACAGTTACTCTACGAAGTAAAGTCATTGACCGACAAAAAAACGCTAGTTTGAATATTTTAAATCCCAAGAAACAGACTCAATTTTCAGTTTTTGTCGACCCTTCACTTGGCTGAGTATTCAGTCAGATGATAAGTAAGTCAACCATGGTTTCACAGTACCACAATGACTTGCATTACTCGGTATTATATCACTTTTGGTGTAATTTTGACAATTGCAACACATAATTAGGAGTAGTGGAATGTTGTGTTTTCGATAGCGTTCCAATACATATATTTCAAATCTAAAGATGCTCTGAGTGAGGGTAGTGTTATTATACTTTGATAACAAAAAAATTGCTAAAATGTCAATAAATTTTGTCAGTCCTTTTTAAAAATAAAATATTTAGCACGGATAGTCCTAATGAAGTTTCCAGGTATTTCAAATGAGCTCTATGCGATGTGTTCGCAGAATGTTTTCATTGAAGAACGCCCGCAGCAGCAGACAAATTCAGACCAAAATGGCTCACTCGAGACTTAAAGTATATCTTGAAGGAAAATCATAAACTGCATTTTTATCTGGGACAGAAATACTTTAAATTTTAATGTTCGTAAAAATGAAGAGCTATATTTTAACAAAGTGTTAACCAAAGCCAAGAAGAACTCCAGACAAACTTGACAAGTTTGAAATGAGGTACTACCTAGGCATGCGGCTGATAGGGATGCTTTGTAGTCATTGATGTGGGGAACACATGTTGAACAATCATGTTTTCTTATGCAACTGCAAACATACTCTGATGAAAAACACAGAGTTATTTAAATGTTAGCAAATAAATCATATTATCAAATAAATTTCAACCTATTCACCTTTTAGAATTAGATCTCTTTTCTATACTCTTATCTATTTTTTTTACAATTGTATGGTGAGTGGTGTCTATCCAACTGGTTCCAATTGTAGATTAATATCTATATTTTCCATCTTTAAGAAAATAGTTGAAAAAAAGTTTCATAAACAACTAGTAGGATTTTTAGAGTAGCATTCAATCACCATTCCACCACAATTTGGATCCAGAGCCAAGTCAAATACTTCAGTATGTAGTTTGAAACTCTGCAAACCTAACATTATGCCAATTTCTGTAGGCATTCCCCAAGGCTCAATTCATTCTCTTCTTTTGTTTAACATTTTCATTAATAGCATTGTAACTATATGCTACGTGAAGGTCGTACTCTTTGTAAATGATACAGTCTTCTACGTAAATTCTTCAACATTGCCAGGAGCAGTCTATAAAATTAATAGTTTTATTTCTCGTCGCAGCCGTTGGCTATTCTCTAATAAATTACCTCTTCATATTGACAAAATCATAGTTATGTTCTTTAAAACTGCATGAAGCAACTTTACTTGATATAACTTTTCATTGGGATGCTCTGGAATTGGTCAATAATTCCAAACATCTTTGTGCCATGTTTGACTACAACTATTTTTCATTGTTCAAATAAATTCTGTATGTTGTAGCTTAAACAAATGCTACAGGATGATGTATTTGGTTTGACAGTTTTCGTTAAGAGACGCAGTCAGTACTTTATACTACTCATTTGTATATTCTGTATTAATTCAGTCAGTATTAGTATAGGATGGTGCTTTTGAGGCAAAAACTAGTAAACCTCTTGAAATTTATTTAATAAAATCATTATAATTACCTCTCATGAGAAAATTCATTATCATGACCCACCTTTTTAAAAAATCTTTCTTCTATAAAAGTTTGAATATTTTCTACAAGTCACCAGCTTGGTCGACTGGTGAGCGAATCTGCTTGCGAGCGGGAAGACCCGGGTTCGAATCCCGCTGCCGACATGGTTGACGCGGCTAGAAATACGGCATGGGACTTGGGTAAACAACCGAATAATTATCGAAGTAATTATCCGACCCAAGAATGGGCCAAAAGGTTCGTTCCTATAGCCTCATTCTATTCTATTCTATTCTATTCTAAGTTTGTCTATCATTATTTACTAGTAAACTTATTTGCTTTTCAAAATCATACTTCCCTGAAATATATGAGAAGTATTTTAAGGCCCTCATTTGTACTCACTCATGTGCCACTCGACGCCAGATTCCATCTGTGACTTACCATCTGTGAGACTTGAAATTGAGAGACAACCCACCATTTTTGAAAGCATTTTAGTTTGGTTCACTTTCTACTAAACTGCACAACAGAAATAACGACTGAAGTTTTCAAATCTAACTCAAGAATTGTGTTCTAATTACTTTGGACTAAACCTGTTTTTTAATAAGAGTGTATACGAGGCATATTTTTAAAGTAAATGCCGTGTTGAAATAAAAATAAAACGGGTAAACTTATCGGAGAAATTTTATTTTTACATGGAAGCCAGTTCTTTAATCTACTTTTATACATAATTTTCACCAACATTGAGTCACTTACCGTATCGTACAACCAGCTTTTGAATATCATCTTCGTAAAAATCTACCGCCTGATTAGACAAACTTGTGCCACCCGGTTGTTTTGACATCTTCATCGTCATCGTGGCGCTGATCACCCAGATGATTCTTTAAATGCAAGAACGTGTGGTAGTTACTGAGCGCTAAATCGAGGCTGTACGAAGGGCTCAGACTCAACTTTCCGCTCAAAATCGCCGGTAATGACTGAAGGTCGCCCAGTTCGTTCCTCTTTATGCACATTCGTACGGCCATCTTTAGAAGCTCTCACCCAATTCTGTACCACAACATCGTGCATAATGTTTTCTCCATGCAATTTGAACGACGCAATTTCTGACGTTGAATTTTAGCCGTTTTTACACCTTTACCACCACGAAAACAGATCACAGAGCGTATTTCACAGTCGGTAGAATTCGATTGGAGGTGGCATTTCAAATACTCACAAACAAACATACACAAGCCGAATGACTCTGTATTGGCGTCTGTCGCTTACCAACTGATTGCAGTACACAGCACGCATGCACCTAATACAGGCAACGACGCTGCTGCAGAATAATTTCAAAACGGTACTTACTTTAAAAATGGGCCTCAGATATCTTAACTAGATCATACAAATTGTTATTTCAAAATTTTGGTTGTCGTCCATTAGATTGTGTTCGTTTTGTGTGTGAATTTTTAAATTTTAAATTTGTTAATACATATTTTTTTACAATTTCTCCTGTCCGTTAGGTTTTACCTAGTAGGCAGCTGTACAAATCGAATCCTAATTGCACGTAAAATAGAAGTCATACAATGGGGTACAAAATAAACGCCCGAGGTCTAATTAAAATTCTGTACAAACGCTTCCACTCTTCCTCGTCCTCGCAACTTGCCCGCACAAAACACTGACCTGAAAGCCAACGTAAACAATGATCACAACGTAAATGACATCCACGATTTTCATTTATTATTCTACTCGAGAATACTCAGATGATATTTCCTGAACTATGCAGCTAAAATTTTCCATCCTGAACGAGGAACTCGTAAGTTTGGATTTAGAAGAGCAAATGATTGACAATGTTGAGAAATAATTCACTGTATGAAAAGTTACATTACATCGCAACCGCTACCGAACTCCATATCCCAGTTGATGGACTGAAAACAAACAAGTTCTTTGGTATTAAACATTTAAGACTATAAATAGCAGTCCCAATGAATTTTTATGAAATGAAACCAAAGCAAGTGCACCTACCGTCACGAATGCATTACATATTTGAGGATAGTGAAATGTGCAAAAGAATGTATGTAGGGAAACCAAGATGCAGCAGTTACAATAATAAAAATCTATGAGTTCCTAGAAATACAATAACAATAAATAAGTCAAGGGAAAGACTAAAACAACTGATCAACCTTGAATTCTTCGAGAAAACGCAGAATTATGACAAAGCTGAGATACAGAACGCCGACTTGACCTCCATATGCATATTTTTTACTCAAGAGTATTGAAATGACGTACCAAAACTCAAAGCCATAAGCTTCAGTGAAACACTGGCAGAGCATATGTTCACTGTTTCTCATAAAGTTAGAGTAACAGCTACCCGGATTGAACTCCTAAAAATTGATTGGACCCTAAAACCAAGTCTCGTATTCTTGAAGAGGCAGCCGAAGTTATTTTTGACCCTATAACATCTGCCATCAAGCCGATCATTGAAAACAGGAACTGCCCCTTCAAGATTGGATACTGGCTAATAACACTTCTATTTTCAAAACAGTAGACAAGCAAGCGCCCAATTACTGCCGACCCATTTCCTAGCCATCGGAAATCAGCCAAACGATAGCAAGAAGAGCAAAGTTCAAATAATACAATACCTCAAAACTTAGAATTCAATCGCAGACCATCTAGCACGAGTTATCAGAAGGCCTAGCTGTCTAGCTAATCTCTACGTCATTTTCAAAGAAGTTACTGGCATCTATGTAACGAAGGCCTTAGAAATCAAATATATGATTCCGAAAAAGCTCATGATGAGATTCACAAGGAAAGCCTGATCAGCACAGCTGAAGCCCAGAGCTTATAGTTCAATTTTTCGATGCTAGGAATTATGAGTTCACAGGCTGCAATCAATTAGTAATCATCAAAAGTAATGTCATAGGTCGTCAGTCTTGTGCCCTACAAGGCAGGGTTTTGACCAACTTCAGTCAAGCGTCTCCAAAAATGACCGAAATATCGGAGCAAGCATAAAAATCGAGTCCACGTCACAGAACGTTCCACTCTTAACACACCGAGTGAGACAGTGTCGATATTCAGTATGTTAACCGACCTGAGCTTTTTCCTAGGTATAAGTAAGATGTATCGCTCTATTTCAATGAATAAATTTACAAGCTAACTAATTCTAACGTTTATTTTATCTTTTTAATTAACTTACATTGAGCTTTCTGAACGAAACTTACATTAGACTTTTGATTATCTGAATCTAGTGTTAGTCTGAAACGAGAGAAGGATTTTTTAATGATGACGAATGTTCAGTGATACACATACCGGGTGGTTCTAAAATTTTGTTACACTTTTTTCCCAGAACAGTGATGTTTTAGTGATCATGTACAATAGATTGGAATATTTCTTCTAATACCTGAATAGTAAAGCTATCGATCTTATCTAAAAGTTATTGGTACGTATATTTTAAAATACTCCAGGCTCTCAAGTTCATTTCCGTTTGAGATGCTAAAATTTTGAGCCAACCTACCTAGAATGTTCTCGCATATTTTGAATACAGAATTCATAGAACAGACATTAAACATTTACAAAGATCGAATTCTTTCATCAAAACTGATGAACGAGTGTGTGTGACATTTTAAGAAATTTAGAGGTGGTTATGATATAGACAACCCAAACCAAGAAGAAACACAAAATATCATATAATTACTTCTGGACAGTACTGCTTAAAAGGCCTACTGCTAAGACTAGTTCTGTTTAATGCCTATGTTACTTACTATGAAGTTAGAACTCCCAAACACACAGTAATTGCTTTTAGAAAAATAACCGAAATTATATACGAGTGAGTTCAAAAATTGTTTGCATTTGAGGAGGAGTGCAGCTTCATAGTCCTAATCTAGAGGTGATGCAAGCATCATGCACTAGTGAGACTTGGCTTAGCTGTTAGTAATTACAGAGTAAAACTTAGACTCCTGGAGACTACTGCGAGCAACAAACCCTGTTTTTCAGTGAGCATAGTGCAAAACTCTAAGACCGTATGCACTATAATTTTGGCTATCAATGAGTGTAGAGTAAAACTGGCTTTGCTGTCACAGAGTATGGAATAAAACCCTGGCTTGAAAAGAAAATGCAGTAAAATTCAGCCTGGCACGGAACACTGTACCATAAATAGTAAAACTCTGTTTTTTAGGGAGCATTCACTGAAACTGGGACGCATGTATGTGCGCTAAGCCTAGATCGTTTAGTCATAAGACTGTATAAAGGAAATTAATTATTTCTTCATATATAAAAATGAGCAGGAAATGAGGCCATGAACAAGTCAATCTAAGATTACTAAATGGGACCTTTAGTCACCTTTTAGTTTAGGTACCTATAATTTAGCGTACCTTGTAAACAAAATTTGTCAACACGTTTTATTTTTGTTAACACGTTATGTTTTTTAACGACTCGGAGAATTTTCTTTTTAAGAATTTTACGGTCTTTCTGTGAGCGAAGGCATAATGAGTAGGAGGAATTATTTTCTATGCTGAAGAGACACTTCATTGCAGAGCTACATGCATTCCCGCTCACAAGTAGTTGAGTTTTTCTGTAGTTTGTTATGATTTAAAGAACCCTGTCATGTTATCCAGGAAATAAGCGCAAGTACGCACGAGTTCCGTCAATAGTTAATCTCTTCATTAAAGAGTAATTCGCAAAATTTAATTAAAAAAACCTCTTCAACTTGTGTCAACAGATGCTGATGAGCTAAGCTAGACTGCTCAGTGAATGCAGCATTCTCTCTACAGCAGGTAATTTAAACTCAGTTGATCAATATTTAAAGTTCTATCACACAAGAAGCAGAAGCAATTATGGAGAGAAGAACATAAGCAACGCTTCATGACTTACTAGTAACGATAAGTTGCGTTCCATGGTTAATTAGTGGAGCAATTAGACCACTGCTATGATATGAGATCAACAGTACAGAGAAGGCCAAGTCGTAGCACTCATGTAGTCACTGGTGAACTGAGAACTCTATGAAAGCATGATCAATATGATGATAGGTTCAACATGTTCAAGATCAACTTCTAAGTGATACGGTATGTAAATAATGTTACTGATTATGGACTAAACATTGTTTTTCGACCTTGTGAGGTACTCTATTTTAATAACAAAAGTGATAAGCCCTGAAAATGAAGTGGTTGTTGGCAGGCAAGTTTTTATCGTTCATATGTAGCAAAGTGTGAAATAACTCTTTTCATAACTTTGTTTCCTTTATTTGTGTCCAGTTCTTTTACGCAAGCTTTTTGTATCTGCCAAAAAAACATCATTAGCTTTAACTATGGAAATTCTTCAGTATTAAATCTTTTTCGGGCTACTTTCTTCTACAGAAACTCGAGCCACACTTCACCTGCCTACACGATTCATGACACATTCTCATTTCTTGTTTCTGCGTGTTAGCTCGTTTTGTCCATTCCTTACCGACATGCATTTGTAAAGTTAAATCTACTTTCACAAACGGACCTAAGAAGTAAGTCATCAATACAGGCAAAATCATTAAAAAGCGTTCGTTTAAAACGGGAAACAAGTATTCATGACTAAAACTTGGAAGGAGGAGTAGTATCGAACATTATTATCTTCCTTACTTTGGTATAACATTTACATTCATAGTGTGACTCAGGTAACAGTTATTCGCATAAATTAAGGAATTTCTTCAAGAAGATGTCTTGCAGTAAATTGTGGATAATCATGATGTTTGTACAATTTTCAGATTAACAGTTGTGGAAGATTGTTCCCTGCTGTGACATTGGTGAAAAGTTACTTATTGTCACAATATAAAACATTGCCTAATTATGAGAAATTGCAGGCTGTCATTGATGGAAATCCAACCAGTATACCTAGAGGACTGAGCAAGGAGTCTAATGTGAGCCATATGACCATGTATCGTGAAATGATAAGACCTAAACTCTTTGCTCAGTTCTCTGGTTGTTCTGGTAAGATTTTCATCACTGACATCCTGTAATTTCTCCGAATTGAGTCCTTTGAAGCGTACTTTTCTTGTTTCATCCTTTAGACTGCAGTCATCTATTTTGAAACGTGAAAAACATCTTCTACAGGTCTTTTCATTCACCGCATCATTTTCATAATAATTATTACTGTCTTTGAGGGATCTTGCCGCTGAAATTGCCGTATTACTCGTCTAAAATTCACACAGTAAAATATGCATGTATGCCAAATGTGTTCTTTACATGGAATGTTCATTTGAGTCAACAATAGCTTTTTACACTAATTTTAGCAAAATATGAAAGAATAAATTTTGTTATAGTGATTTGGATTGCTATACATACGTCATTTATAAGTTAAATTGATGTAATGATGCCCTAAAATTATAACTCAAAAATTAACAAAACTCTCGTTGCAAGCTGATATTATTGAAAATTCAAGCTGTGTAATGAAAATTCAGCCAATAGAAGCTAGGGAAGTGAGTAATGAAATTGGACGATATGAATAATTTTGGCCCATAATGCGGTTAATAAAAATACCTATTAATTCAATAGATTCCGCAGGCTAGTATTCAGCAATTATCGATCATGTAGCCTGACACAATGCCAACAACCATGTCTTACTATTAAATATAGTGCGTCGTGTCTGTGCCATCATTTAACAGAATGACATGCTCCATACCTCCATCAAAGAGGAGGCTTTGCGTGTGGCCGCCTCAAGGTCTTAAGTGCCACCATGGGAGCGTTATCGCTCTAGTCATTTCTCATCTCACGGTCAACAATTAATTCATTATTATTAATTAATTAATTAATTAATTAAGGGTCACCGGTACATTTTCGTATATCAAGGATATTCTGAAAGCGCAATGTGTGAACACACAACGGGCTTTACGGTAGACATGTTGCAAGGTATGAGATCAAAAAGCCGCATTTTCGTGGCTTCAATTCAAGAACAGAACTTCAATTCAAGAACAAAGTCATTACCTATAGCATTCAAAGGCTGAACTCTCCTGTTAACTTTGCTGCGAGGTCGTGGTAATAGCACATCCTAAGTCCCTAAAATTATTTCGGTATTCATAGTTTCAGCTATCAAGTTGAGAAGTGAGAGTAATGTTTTTTAGAATTTGTGTGTACTTTTTAGATATCGCACATTGATTTACTAACATCGTATTTTACGTCTTGTTATTTTCATTCTAAATATGTTTTTAATTTTATTTTAACATTTGCGATACATTCACGTGTGGAGCAAGTACAACCATGGAAATAATAGGAGCTGTATTTGCAAAGACGTCTGATGTCAGTTGCCGGCCGAACTTTGTACCAGCGTTCTCTTTATGAAGGAAGAAGTTGTGAGTACTTTAGATCTGTTGCTGCATAGACTGAAAATGAGATTTAAACTTAATATAAAACTGATAAAACTGATTTAATTGACGTACAGTTAACAATTTTCCATTGGATGTTGTTCAGCCAGTTTACGAACGCCTTCCACGTACAATTGACGGAGTTATAAAATAAATAGTAGCTCGAAATCTTATTAACGAATAAATATTATTTCATATGCAGTGTTTATGGTTCATTATTAAATTTTTCTTTGAGTTCAATACTGTCAGCAATATGTATGTTCTTGTCTGGTTATCAGACCCAGAGTTAAGGATATCATACAATGCTGGAGATCTGTGCAGGAAATAATGACACCGTATGCATGTTAATTCTGAGAACTAGGTTCTTTGTGCGTTAAAAAGTGCTTTAGGTAAGTGCATTTCCAAATTTTTAGTATTCTAAAGAAGCGAGATACATAAAAATGTACAAAAGGGATTCAGTGCACAGAAAAAAGACAATTTAGGGAAGTAGGTTATATACTCGTAACATAGAATGTTATGTAGAGTTTTAATCTGTTTAGTTCTTTTTGGCCTTATACTTCGTAACTGACTACCCAAATTATCAGTAAAACTTTATCCTCACTTGCACCGTGCTTCTATTTTTGAACTTTCCACCCTCAATAATAAATTTAAGAAACGAACCAAACCCCAAAGCGATGTCCTGGAAGTCAATAAATCTTTCCTTGCGCTTGGGGACTTAGGTGTCCAATCTGAGGTCAGTGTTCTTGCATGTTGGTGAAAATATTCAGTGGCAACATTGCACAGAATAACTGATGCAAGAACTTCTTAATTCAAAACTACTGTTGAATATGCTAAAAAGTAACTGTTGTCAACAAAACAAAATAAGCCCTAGAGTATCCACCAACATACATTTATTCTCAAATACCTTTATCCGCTCAGCATTTAAAAAAGAATTTTTTTATGATTCAATAAAAGTTTACGGTTCTCATTAGAAATTTTTACGTCATACTTTACTTTAGAATATGATTATTATTGTAATTTTTTGTACTCGTGAGTTCTGAGAAATCCAACAATATCAGAGAAGTCGAAACGTCAACAAGGAAAATATGCATTCCTAGCACTTCTGTACACACAATTTGTCGTCAATTGGAGATAAATGCATCTGTGAGTGAACATTTTGTCGTCAATTGGAGATAAATCCATCTGTGAGTGAACATTTTGTCGTCAATTGGAAATGAATGGGACTGAAAACTAACATTTTGCGAACAGTTGGAAATGACAACAACTTTGAGCATACAATACCCCGTACGTCCTTAGGTGCATACTTTCTTTGAGTTTATCAGCAATTCTTGATTTCATTATTTTAAAACAATCATAATACACATTTTCATTTAAAAACCTTAATAGTTAAAAATCATACTGAATTGTGAAGTCCAGTCCGACAAAAGTTTGTTTAAAATTTTGAGAAATTTTTCCCATTCAACGAATTTGAAAGCGAAACTTAATTGAACCTAAAGATAATGTTAAAACATAAAGCATTTTTGGCTCTTTAATGTGAAGAAAAATATTAACTGATTAAAGAAGAAATATGATGAGTTTTTTAGTGTCTATTTAAGCCTTTGCAAAACATCAATTATAAAATAACAAATTTCACACCATGCTTTTATGTAATGCACATAAACCATTGACTAAATGATAAAATCTGCGGGGAGTATCATAATCAATAATGGTGCAGTCTCAAATTACATGATAGAACTGATGCATTAAGTTCAATAATGAACTATATTCTAGCTAATACTTCTCAACTTCTACGAAGGCCAATAGCAATTTTTGATTTGATAAACTAATATGTTTTATTCATCTCAGACATTGCAATCGAAGATTTGGCTCGATCATTGCACAACAAGGTAGGGACGCAAACTTTTCAAATAAGTAACAAAGTTACACTAAAAGTTGGTTATTTATATCTTACGAAGTATCTATCAAATCACTTTGCGCAACTTAATTCATCTAATGCGATGCAGAGAAATCTCGATGACGCAAGGGAAATTAAGTCGTCCAAGGGAAATTAGGCAAATAATTATAAGTTTTATTACTCAAACAAAAATTAGTATTGGAATCAAAGAATCAAAGTCCTGCACTTATTCAATCGTGAAGTTCTTTGTAGTCCAATTTGGCCTATTGCATAACTTCTTTCAAAAATTCACCGTTATTGATCCCGATGAACAGAACCTGTGACATCTACACCGACTGAATAATTTCACGGAGATACACTTAGAACTTCTGTTCTCTCCCATTCGTCAACAGGGTTCCTGCGATGGCCTAACTGGTGCAAATTTTCACTTTGTCTACTTAGTCACGAGAAGGCTCGGGAAAATTTACACCCTATCAAAGGGGCCCACCGGTAGGCCACTTCGTAGGAAATGTGTCAAAATTCCATCATTTGGAAGAGCACTGATCATTTGTTGCTCTTCCAGTCAGAACAAGCGCATGCCTCCGCTTGTGTGAAGCTCCTTAAAGGAAAGCGCTCGTAGAGCCTGGGTCTGGCAATAAGCGTCATTTATTAGGAATTACAGTTGACAAATGGTGAACAGTAAGACCCTATTTCTATTTTTACGTTAGAAAAACAATCATCACAACGACTTAAGCTTAGTTTGAAGTTCACAGGAAGTTTTAGATTTCGTAACTTCGCTGTGATAAGATGCTCACGAGAAGTTTCGAAGATCTCTCATAGTAAAGAAGATTGTAGACTTGTCCAAGAAACAGCCAGTCACTTGAAGAAGGAAAGTATTTCTTTTGTATGAATAAACAAAAAGCTGAAAAATAATTCAAATGTACCCAATGTGTTCTCTCAAAAGTAATTCACAGAATCTAAAGTTGATCCATAGCTGCATTACCTTGCCATCACCCCAAACTAAAATTCCGGTGACAACTGCTTTAATTAAGACCTGTGGATCACCGTACGCCTTCGAAGACTGTTTGACATTAAAAATGGACGTCGTTAGGAACACCATGAAAAGTCTTCTCGCTCAAGGGCCGAGCAGGTAGCTTGGCTCAAGTGAGTTTGTTGAGTAAATATGCGTATAATAATTTAAAGCATCAGCAGAAATTTGGCCTAAATTTCGCGTTCAATTGAGTATATGCAATTATTTGTTTAATTTGAAACTCACCTTGAAAACTTAATTCTCAAGAAACAGTATACGTCAGATAGCGTTTACTAAGTTCAGGGAAAACAGTAGAAGGAACTGACAGAAACCTTTTAAAGACGTCATAGAGGCCTTTACTTCCATGCTATAAACTTATTGCCGTATAGGACTTAACTTAATACCAAGGAAAACTATATTTTAATGTCATAGAAAACTTTACTTTAATGCCATAAAGGGCTTTACATGAACTCCATAGAGGATTTTACTCGAATAAATGCACCAACTGGCGACTTAACATGTAACGTGATAAGCAGTATAATGTGCAATAGAAACAGCAAAAATTGAGATACATCTTGAAAGTTCCAGACAAAAACGGCTGGAACATATATCAGGATAAAAAACTTTAAAGGAATGAAAACGCGAGCCGACTCACAACTCAAAAAATATTGAAGCAATAAGAAAACACTCCCTGCATGATTAAGTTGGTTTCTAGCGGCAGTAACCGCGCATTCACGGTCATATTCTACATAGAAACGCTCGAACGTCTCTGCCGAACGGGTACCAAAAAGGCCTCTACGTGCACTGTTAAATCATGCAAGGTTAACTTAGCGGAAAACCAGCGACTTTTTGATTTCTAATACATCAGCAGTGTTCACGTGTCTATATTTACATTATATACTATCACTTATAACTGCTCGTTTTCGTCCGTGTGATGTATATTCTTTATAGAATATTTACTCCACATTTTCTGTCAATTGGTTCTGTAATTGATTGCCTCAAACTCACTCCATAATCTTTTTTAAAATAAAATATTTTTGAAGTGTCTGTGGTGACGAACTCTGATCAAGCCTAGTTTAATTATCATTAAAGTCAGTTAGGTTCTAACGAATGCGAGAGAACTACATATTATAATTTTTAAAATTCGGTTTAAAAACTAATACATATTTCGGAAATACTGCGCGTGTGCAACATTTCATGTGGTATGTAGAGGAACGCATGCAACTGCATAGCACCGTAACTTAATGTGGGTAAGAAAATAATAATGACCACAAAAATGCAATTATTGTAGTTTTGGCTGGGCAAATTTAATTTTACTTATTTGATAGTTTATAAGTCTGCCTTAGACTCTCAGTTTCTATTCGTAGTACTCAAAATGTGAAAAAAGTTGCAATTTTTTTATTCTCAAGTTAACATAATTAATTCCTTCTTTAGGCTCGTTATCTTTTACAAATGGATCAGCTGTTGAAATTTACATAATGTTATCATAGTTTAGAATAAGTAAATAACATGTTCACTCTGACTTGTGTGGACCAGTAACTCCAGGTTGTGAATTGACTCAATAATGGAGACTCAAACAATTGGAAGAACGCTAGCGTTTCTCACGTTCCTGTTCCTTCCATTGTTCAAAATCACGGCAGTCGCAGAAATTATTCCCGGCAGCTGCTGAAAACATCATTCATCACTTAGGTGCATGTATGAAGCCATTGTACAAAAGATGGCTTCAATTCTACGCACCTTTGCAGAGGAACTTTTCAGAATTTTCTAACATTATCACGCTAATTATTGCTAGATTTTAAAGTAGGAAAGTTTAAAGCACGAAATGGAAATCAGTTGTGGATGACGCTGTAGGAGTGTTTCACTTTAGCAAGCCAATTAACAACTGCTCTTTAGAACCCAGCAATGAAATGACTGCAGACCCACTGATATATTCACTCACAATCTTCATGTTGAGAAGACCCAAGAAGTTTCATATATGTGGTTCATTGTTCTTTTTTGTATGAAAAAAATGAGGAACAGCAAGCTCTGGTGCAATGTTTTATCGACTTGAGCTTGGTAAATAATAAATTATTCAAATTAAGCACCTTAACATGCAATGCACTTGGCTAAAGACTATGAAAATTAAAATCTAATCTAAATACAAGCGTTTTTGGTGTCATCTTACTCAATGTTCTCATAAAATAAAATATCTGAGAAGCCTCATGCGATCTCAGACGAACAAAACACCCCGCAATTCAATGCTGGATGAGCTATGGAATTTAATAAAGCGACAGCTACGCACTGCTGAAATAAGTTTAGCCCTTCCGAACTAGGTAAAATGTTCATAAATCTTCAGGTAAGTGCGTGGCTGTAGAGACGCCATAGCCGCCCATCTATCATCTCTGCCCGGGCAGCTTCTGTGTAGCGCTCGAAGCCGGAATTTATGTTAGTGATCTCTCAAAGCAAAAGCTTTGTGACATTTGCCTTCGTAACACGAGGGCGATAGCCGTTGTAAGGGTTCCAGATTATCTTTTTGAGAAGCAGCTTCTTGCAAGATCGGGACATATTTTTACCTACCGAACAGAAGAATTATTGCAGTTGATTCCTTTTAGGAATTTTGACGCACTAAATTCAGGTCACCTATATACTACATGATGGAAATTTTATATCGCCAAAAGGCTACCCAAAATCCGATTTTATGTATTTGAGTATCTGAACACATTTTCCTTTGAATTATTGCTCGTCTTATAGGCAATTTCGAAGTCTTCTATATTGGACGATCACTAGGCCCTGAGTATTACTGATCCTGCTTTTGATTAGGTGCTACATTTAAGCTTACGAAATGTTTTCAGAAACGATAGTCTATTTCCGCACGAATAACTTTCGTCGATGAAAAATATCGATTATTTCAATTGTTCTTTTCTAGTAGCAGGATTGAAATGTTGCCTCATAAGCTCCTCGTTGAAAGGCTCTTAGGACTCCATGTTTCCAGGAGCATAAATTTAATTGCAAGTATTCTGTGTTGTAGGTGCATCTATTCTATGTTTAATTCTGATTGTCTAGCTGTTAGAGTGGTTAATTCTTATGCTGCACATGAATACAGATCTATAACATAAATTAATTTGTTGTCACAGGGATATTAGTACTAGAAACTATGTGTTAGTAAGTCGAATTGTAACAGTTGATTTTTCCTCCTCTCTTCTCATGAACTTACAGTTACATAGTTCAAAAATATCGAATGTCAAGATCTTTTGCGAGGGTTGAACGAGAGAAAAAATACTATTTCTGAAGTTTGACATGAAATTTTAAGTTTGCTTGATGTATGATCAGACATCCGTCAAGGAGCTATGATTAGAAAGTTTAAACTAAAAACTTCAAGATTCATTTAATTTGAGAGAGAAAAAAAGGTTGTCGAGTTTTGCAATAAAAGTAGACATAATCAACGAGTATGATGTAGGATAACTTTTAATTTTGCCAATCGTAATTTTTACGTAGTCAAATACATCTCATCGCCGACATGCAATAGAAATTTAAATTCCTGCGTTTAAAATTTAACGTGTTGACATTAAAATAGCCCGACAAAGCCAATTTCTCACATAATCTGTTGGAATGAATCTAATCGTATTTGCGTGATAAATATCAATACACAATTAGTCTGAGGAATTTGCAGAATTTAGAAGTTGATTACAAACTCAGCGTAGATCTCTGTTCGGAGAATTAAACAATTATCTAAATTAATGTTTGAATGACTGAAATACAAGCAATGTCTGTCGTTTACAGTGAGCTTTTGGCAACCGTTAAAATGCACGAATCAACACTCATAAAGTATGAGACCAGCTAATGAAAGCAGGCCGTCATTTGTCGTGATAGAATTTACAGTCTTATCACAACGCGCTTCAGACAAGATTGTACAGTTGTTTGTTTCTGCATGAGAACAATGGTTCATTATAAGTCTAGTTACACAGCTCCACTTCCGTAAATTTGCTGACTTTCTAAAAGTCGTTTACATTTGAAGTTTCATAATTCACTTGTAAAGCTTTTTTAAAATCAAATTATGTACTGGGTATCCCATTGAGGTTTGCCAACTGAATGTTTGTTTTTATTTAAATATGCTTAATGTTATGTATGGAAATTTAGCCCACAGGTTTAAGCGTATAGTGTTGATGCATCACAGTAATCAACTTTTGAAATTACCTCCTTTTGCTAAGACCGTAAGCTCTAACTACTAGTAACTGTGTGACTTAAACACCGTACTACTTCTTCATCCAAAGCAGACCAAAAAGAATGAAGGGCACCTTTTAGAGCAGCCACACTTTAGTAGCACTCAGCGAGCTATCACTCTTTAAAATGTACTAGAGAACACATTTTATTGGGTTGGTGTCTGGCCTTGAAGGAGGCCATACATTTTCATCTAAAAACTTGCTGAAATGATCTTTGCACCGCAGCTGGATTAAATTTGACGTATGTGAAGAAGCTCCGTCCTCAGTAAAAACATAACATTACTCAAAACTTTCAGTGATCCAGCGTGACACTTTTTCCGTTGGTATATTGATGTAAACTTGAACGTTCAACTTGACACCCTCCTAGATGGAGATTAAAGGGGACTTGAATCCATCAGAAGCGACTGCGTCCCCGCCTTCCATCATCCCACTTGTTTTCGTACGGAGGAAATGGGTACGGCAACTTTCAGGAAATCCCCTGCATCACAAGCATACAGTCTATCATTCTGTATATTGATAACTGCTTCCACAATGAAGATCTCGTTTTACCAGGGGAAGATCCAAGAGCTGGATCTCTGCCAACATTTATTCGTACCTGCTATGTAGTTTTTGCTTGAAAGGTATTTAAAGTACCTGTCTGGAGTGTTATTTTGCATGCAGTAAGCCTTAAATCATTTTAAATATCCTGTGCTTGGTCTTAGGAGGGTTTGTTTCACTTCCTTCGTCACTAATTGCACAACTCGTTTGGTGCGGATGGAAAGCTTTCCACCAGGAATAGTCTCGCTGGAAGTTGTTACTCCGTATATTCCTTGCAGGCATTGAATTCATTTTTATGACACACACCCAACTGTTTTGTTATGTTGCAGTGGCTTATTCCTGTTGTCTTTACGGCAACAATTACATCCCGTTTTGTCTTGAACGAAACCAACGAACAAAACGAAAAACACTCGTGAATAGAGCAGTTACAGGACGTTGTGCGTCAAATTTGAGTATTTTCGTTGTTACCCCAGTATTTGGGGCTAATTATAAAAGTGGATCAATCTTTATGGGACATCCTATACTTCAGAGGCTATTGTATGATTTTTGGGGTAAAACAAAATTGTTGAGACTTTTTTATCTCCTCATTCAGGCTCATATGCCTTGTGCCTTATTCACACTCACACTTTTTAAGTTGACTAATTTTCATTGAATTTACTGCATAATGTTTTTCATGAATCAATGATGAATCCTGCATTGCAAATCTTGTACAAATTCTTACTTATTCAGAGGGAATTGCTGTTCTACTTGTTGCAAAATTATATGATACGTGTCAGATGACTGTCGAAATAAAGATTAAATATTTATAGGCTGTGAAATCAGTTCCCTCTATAACAGTCATCGCAATTATTACTTTAATAGCTCTGAATATTAGAAAAGTAATTGAATTTGATCCAGCATAGGCTGACTCCATTACAAACAGAAGTGTTTTTCTTCTAGTTTTATATTTTCTTTTTTTTCAATTATAAAAAAATGGTTCTCAACACGACTCACGTTTACACCGAGTGTTTGTGCATCAATCAAGTCTTGTTTGCCTCCCACTTTAAGCCTGAAATGATTTAGTTAGCTGTGTTGCCAAGAAGCTCCAGTTGTGGACTTTGTAATGTTCGATGGATAGACTGAGATCATACAGCGTATTAAAGGTGATCTATGAGTTCACGTCGTCCTATTATCATTTAGTGCATCACATGAAGTGTATTCTCTAATATCATATCCTAAACATAAAATTACATAGTTGAAGTCCAGTTGTTTGCGATATTGAAAACAAATTAAATACCAAAGATAATTCCACCTGAAAATCTTTATGAAAAATCCATTAGGAGGTACAAAAAGTTAGCAGCTGATTTAATTAATTGGAATCCATATTCAAAGAAAAAATTTCGAAGAAATTTGCCCGTAAAAGGTATCCAATACTCTGAGATGATCTTGTAACCTTATGATGTTAAATGAAAATGAAACCTCTGTTTGAACGCCTTCCAGTAGACTGGCCTTCATTTATTAAACCCGTCTAGTAAGAGTCTTCGAGTGATGAAAGCACTGAAGTGTGTTGCTAAATCACAAGAAGGGTCCCAGTAATACATTAAAAACTTAAAGATGTATATCAATACTAGTTTCGTATGTACAGTTAATTCTATGGGTTGAACTCTGTTTTGTTCACTTCTTAGATTTTTGAGTGTAAAGCAAGAACTAAAGCTCTTTCAATTGCTTCATCCTGTATTATTCGATTCTAAACCCAAGTGCAATATTTGATCGTTCACTTTTCTTTTGCGTTTACTATTTCTGTGCAGTTATTTCTTTCAATCGAAATTGGAATCATTTTTACTTCTCCTCATATGAATGCGTAGTTAGAAAACTTCTGTTTTACTTTAAAATAAATTGGATTCAGTAGGTGATGTCATAAAGCGGCACTCATATGACAGTAACACCATGAGTTAAGCTACAGAGTCATACTTTTAACAACGGGTGAAGCTCTAAGCATTTGTGTTTCACTTTTTCTCCTAACGACTTATCTTTTCTCTCCAAGGGCTTCCTGCAACATTGAGGTACTGAAGCACAACGAACAGGTGACAAAAAGCATTCAAATTCTGAGCATCCATTAATGCAGGCAGAGAAGCAGAGCTCGCTCTGCTTTCATGCTCCCACGGGCTCGAGCTGTGGCGGCTAAGTCGTTTGGGTGCATGAATTTTGAAACCATTGCTGCAGTTATTGTGGTACAGACATCTGTAACTTACAGATTGTGCAGTCGATATCACTGTTTGCTTCTGAAACACTTCAAAGCAGTAGTTGTTGCAGGCTGTTAAGGTAGTCGCAGAGTTCTCTAACACCAAGCTCTGTTAAAGGACCTAAGCTCCACTGATAATGACTGAGCAGAGTCTGATGTTGTCTTATGTATGATGTTTAATGTCAAGTTTCGGTTCTGCTACGCTTGATATATGAATTACAAGTTATAGACATAATAGTTCCTGACTGCGTCTTGTATTGTGTCACATTTACTTAATGGAGGATTTTCAAAATCAGAAAATTCAATTAGGTTATGATTATATTATCCCTACAAATTTTAATTTTAAAAATGAAATAGATTGGTTATTTAATTAATAAATTAAAAACTTATTTCATAGCTCCTAGTGTGTGTTTTTTGTTCAAGATCATCTGCGTACAATTAGTTGTGTGGAAATACATAGGTAGTAGAGTTACATCGCTTACTTTAATCAAAGGTTATTTCAATCACCTGAAACACCATCTTCACTTTATGAGATATTCTCAGTTCTTGCTTACAGCGGCAGTCAAGTGCAGATGAAAGCTGAGTGCTTCAGTATAATATTATTTTAGCGGGGCAAATGTTAGCTGGTAACGACAACTCTATAAAATCTAGTTTTTCTTATATTTGATCCATAAAATTACTCCCAATTCCTTTCTGAATTATTTTTATTTTTCTACTGCTCATGAAAGATGGGAACTTGTAAGTGTTCTGTTGTGTAATTTATGAAACTTCAAGATAGGAAGAATATTCTTGTATCCCGAACAAATGAAGGCTCTGGCCAACTTTCTTGCATAAAAGATGTTGCCAAGCTATGGAAGCCTTATAGTGCCCACCCATCTCTCCTCAATGCCTAGGACTACGTGGTCGCTTCAGTCATACGAGAAATGCAAGAAACCAATAATGAATAGAGACACAAATACATTATATTCCCCCGTACAATACTTGGCTCTGAAATTGGGATTCCCAGCTCCCAAACCTGCCCAGTTAATTCCCTCAAAGGATACGAGAACGAAATATGCACTTTCTTTAGGAGCTGACATACAACCGTTCATTCTGTTCATGACACAAAAGCAAAATTAATCATGTTTCTGGATAGCAAAAAAGCACTGAATACTTTCCTCAGTTTTTCACAGTATCTCATTAGAGGCATAAGAAAGACAAACATCGTTCGTTTGAACAAAAGAATTACAGCCGATTCACAAAATTTGTTGGCTTGCACCCACAGTATACGCTGTGTGTCGAGCGTCATGTAGGGCTATGTGAGATCGCTGGCTACGTATTGAAATGATTAATTTTTTGAGAGCAGTTGATAGAGCCAATAAAAGCGATCTTAAACCCCTTAAGTGGCGGAATTGAAGTACTATTTTTTCGCTTAAATTCTGATTGTTTCCATCTTATACGAAACTAAAAAATTGTGTTACATAAAATTAAGAATAATCGCATTGGAGCTTGTGTAAAAAAACAACTGCCCCATTATAGTCGTTCAAAAATACTTTACATGAGTTTCCAGTCATATACGATTAGGTTGTAGAGAATACATTAAAAAAAGGACTTTGAACGTTAATGGGTTGGGATGAATTTACAGACTCTGGCAAGGCAATAGAAACTTTGACGTCATGTCTGCAGGCAGCTGTGTCATTGTGCAAAGGTTACAAAATTCTCATTATATCTTTAAAGGTAAAAATTGTCGTGCGTCGGAGTTTGTTACATATTGCGAAAAAGTTGAAGCAGTTGGAGAAAATTTCACTAGAGAAAATTCTTTTTTTTACTACTTTTACGTGTGAGAAAAAAATTCGTCATACGTGCACGCTCAATATTTGCGTATGAGGCATGGTGGAGACAGTAATGATATGAAATATTGGCGTGCAAAGCATGGCGGAGACAGTAATGATATGAAATATTTGTGTATGAGACATGGCGGAGACAGTAATGATATGAAATATTTGTGTATGAGACATGGCGGAGACAGTTATGATTTGAAATATGGGAGGATAAGTTTTGCAACTGTTTCGTCCAAATGTAGGTCACATTGTGAATTGGTGCATTCAAAGACTGTAATTTTTTAAGTCATAAATCATAGATTAGTTTCTGATAATTTTTGCATCGGTCACTGGGAGACCGACACTCCATGTACTACGTGGTTTCGTAACTAAAACCAATCCTTAATATCAAGCTCATTTGGAACATTTATCTCGTTTTTGCTCTAGAGGAATATGAAATTCCATACAGCTACTTTTAAAATATTCTCGACTGAATGTTACGTACTCGCGTAATAAACAAACTCCCACGCTACTCTCAGGCATGTGAAAACAACATAAACAAGAAACCCAAAACTTTTCTTGTTTCTTCAAAGATTTGTAGGTTTTAATCATTGCTAGAACGTAAATATTGGACTAAGACCAGACACTAATAATTTTGCATCTCGTATTGAGTTTATGTTGTGGCTGTATTGTATTGTTTCTAAATGTTGCACCAGTATTGCCATTAACTCTATCTATGAAATTTTTTTGGACCCAGACTAATGTTTGAGAAATGGAATAATACAGTATTACAGGTCTCTCTGGTCTAATTTTAATTATATTCTTACTAATTCCATTCATGACCACTGCGGTCGATTAGAGTAAGGTCAGAAGCCGACTTGATGCAGCTGAAGATGTCGCATGATCTAAGCACTTCGCTAATTTGCTGCTGTCCGTAGCATTACTGCAGCAGTGTACGGCATAGCGACAACTGTCCATAGCATTACTGCAGCAGTGTACGGCATAGCGACAACTGTCCATAGCATTACTGCAGCAGTGTACGCTATGGCGACAACTGTCCATAGCATTACTGCAGCAGTGTGCGGCATAGCGACAACTGTCCATAGCATTACTGCAGCAGTGTAAGCCATAGCGACAACTGTCCATAGCATTACTGCAGCAGTGTACGCTATGGCGACAACTGTCCATAGCATTACTGCAGCAGTGTAAGCCATGGCGACAACTGACCATAGCATTACTGCAGCAGTGTACGGCATGGCGACAACTGACCATAGCATTACTGCAGCAGTGTACGGCATAGCGACAACTGTCCATAGCATTACTGCAGCAGTGTACGGCATAGCGACAACTGTCCATAGCATTACTGCAGCAGTGTAGGCCATAGCGACAACTGTCCATAGCATTACTGCAACAGCGTACGCTATGGCGACCATATAGCTGCAGTACATTAAGTCTGAGCAAGAGCTCAAATGAGATGCTGGAATGGTGACACCCATAAAGAGTCCCGCGAGACAAGGGCATGTGTAACGAGCAGTTTAGGAGCGCAGGAAGATAGCTGCATCTGCTGTAGTAAACAATGAATAAACTGAACCAATAGGGGGTGCTGAAATACTAACTAAATGACTAAATGCAAAGGTCATAAACTAATCTTCCTTGTGGAACTGAGTACAACAACTTTAACTGCTAAATGTTTGGAATTGCATGAGCTGCATTTACGTCTGTATTTTTGACATCATAGAGGAATTCAGGGCGATAACAGTAAGCAGAACACATTTGAGACTGTGTACAATTGTTGCTTCTGAGGTGATGACCTCTGTTTAGTATCCGACTTCACTGGATAAATTCAACGCACGCGTCTGGAATTATTACAATGGAAAATATTTTTCTTACACAGATGGTGGTTCCGGTGATGTAAGGTTTTCATATTTAATTTTGCGAAGCTGGATCTTCCTGTGCTTCTGAATGTCGATCCTGGAACATGGTCTAGTTTTTCTCAACAGATACTCGTACTGCACAACTGTTAGCGTCGAGTATGAGCGTGTAGCTGCAATTGTGCCTCAAATAACCTTAATCGAACTTGATAATATACTGTTGAAGCACGAAAAATGAAATCTATTGCGTTTTTCTTCACCATATCTGTAGAATAGCAGTTATAAGAAAGAAGTATCTTATATACAGTAAGCCAGGTTTATCAGTTCTTCCGTTTCATGTTATTATTACGTACGTAGAAGCAAAAGCAAGAATTACTCGTTTCCTTCACCCTGTTCTCCGGGCTTTATCGTTCAGCCAGCATGACGTTCAGCCTGCAATGTGCAAATGGTCTCTGCTCAGAATTCTGCGTTGTGCTTTTATCCTTGCAATGTCAACATGCAGACAATGCACAAAATTATTGCTAACTCACATTTGTTCCCATTTTATTATACAGTGAAAACTATTTGGAGCTGACAATAAAATTATTGACGAAACTTTTACAAACACTTTAAAAAAGTATTTCCGTAATTTATAAATGAAATGAGCTTTTACTATAGGGTAATGGCGATCAAGGCTTCAAGAAAACTAACCTCGTTTTAGGCAAAGTATACTTACGTCCCTTATGCTCTCACTGAAATTGTTCGATGGATGAAAATTTTATTTTATTTCAGATGTTGCACCAGTTTTATTTGAATTTTGATGCTTTTCAACTTAGACCACTGATCCACACTCGATCACATGTATTGAGTATGAGGCATTGCCACTTTTTTGAGGTCATCTGTTATTGCAGATAAGATTGCTTTGAGTAGTTACTGATTGCTGATAAAAAATTGTTGATTTTTTTGTTGAGGAGAAGCGAAGGCGTTAGAGCTGTCTTGGAACTAGGCCTGGTGCGTGTGCCATATTTTGATATTCATCTATATACTATTAAAAGCTTTAAATTATATAAATTATAAACATTACGGTTAATAAAATCATATCTATAGTTTTTATTGGGTTCTTGAGTTGTTTTAAAGACATAAATGTTTGCATAAATTTGTTTTTCTGAAATTAGATATTGTTTTCTCTTAAGCTTTGCTCAAATTCATTCACAGACAGTGCCATTCATTTACGGGCTATCAGATTAAAATTACAATATGAGTTAACTGTTACTCACACCGAACTCTTTTCGTGAAAAATTAATTTAATCGTACAAGAAAGCTTAATAAAGTCAAACAAACAAACAACCCAATTTCAAACTTTCGGATTAATTCAAAGTAACGTGTGACTTCATCTTATTTTTACCTTGCGATCACTCTTCATCCATTATCAAAGTAAAAAAATTCGAAAGCAAAATTTGAAAGGCGTTAAATTGACAACGAAAAGATAAAATTACTAGAAGGTAAATGTCATACAATATCCAGACTTTCTGACGCGCAAGCCCTAGCTTATATTTTGCCCATTTAGCGTCCGAGGAAGACACGAACAACAACGATCAAGCCTTCAGCGATTATTTTTCCAAGAAGCATTCCCAGAAAGCTCGCCAATTATCGCATGCAACTCAGAGCTGTACCTTGCAGGGACACTTTAAATAATTTTGCTTGTACACGCGAACAATGCAGTTTTCTGAGCAACTAATCGATGCACCAAGACACGATGATGACAGAACCCGAGGTGGCAGAAGCCATACTTTGCCGGTTCTGCATGTGATGCTTGCGGGTCTTACATAATTACGGACGCCCTTTTGCCTGATTTGCGAGACAAATAATCGCTTTCAACTTTTGTGAGCCTCTATGGAAGCGTGGTGTAGATAATTTAGATGGACAGCTCGCCATCTCTGGAGGAACTCATTTTTCCAGATATTGTTCAAATTTTTCTTCCAGCGAAAAAATAATAGTTATCAACTTGGAATCTCTTCCGTTGCATTGACGTCTGTTGAAGAGATTGTAATGCTTAGAAAATAAAGTATTTTCCTATACGAATATTGTTAAAAAGAGTGAAGTTAAATAGACAATTTTTTGACATTATTGTTGTATCCAACACTCATGAGTGTTGGATACATTTTGAAGTTTCACAATTCTCAATAATTATTCATTCTTCAAGAAATAAACTTATTCATCTGTTCAAATTCAACTAATCCCTGTCTTTCTTTGGGATTCATGAAAACAATCTATCGATAAAACTTTGTTTGTAAAAGTATCCCCATACTAGCAATCGCATTTCAGACTAGTATTAACATTTTGCAGCATGGCTCTTGTCATACAATATATTATATCTTAAATATTTTTTATAGTTTTCAGTGAGTTTTTATACAAACTTGAAGGGATTTAGGCTGCTATTATCGGCCTAACTCATCAACGATTATTTTGACAGATTTTTGCATGAACTTGGAACTTCAACATTCACAAATTTTCAATCTAATTGAAGTCTCGAGGCTGATAGATCACACCAGAATATCACTTCTGTTGAAGATGGAATTCGAAGGTTCTCTGATACTTTTCTCCAACTATTGCCGGCTTTCCTCTGTTCAATAATCAAGGTTTCTACGGAATTTACGAGTTCTTCCCCTCTCATCATTACTACGACACTACTGTGTGATTTCTTAGCGTTGAATGAAGCAGCTAGTATTTTGATACCTCAAGGTCACTACTGATAACAATTATTGGAACAAACGAGAAAGTTTTAGAAACAAAAACCTTATCCAAACAGTATTTTGTGTCATCTAAAATCAGAAATTTGTTCTGTACGAATACTTTTTCACCCCTAAATGTTTATCATTGGACATAAATTCCTTATTTACTATAATTTATTCGTTTATTTTGCATATTCTTAGTTTATGCATGCGTGTGCAAATTTAGTATCGGTATATCCCATTTTTGTGCATCAGAAATTTAATAAATACAGAATTTTCGCATGTACGAACATTTTTTCCTCCCCCTACTGTATAACCTCACCCAAGATTTTATCAATTTCATATTTCTCAACAGTTTTCAATTGGGTATTAGCGATCCTACGTTTATCAAAGAATTTCTTGGCGATCTTGTGTATAAGATTACTCGGTAAGTGTTCTAGTAATCGTATTCTTACTCCTTTCAATTCCTACACAAATCATAAATAGAGTTTTTAAATTATTTGAGCGGTCATTTGTGTTGAAGATTCGATTTTTTGTCGAGTACAGATGAGTATTCGCAGTCAAGTAGTGCACATTACATATACGGATATTGTATGTGCGAACAAACTCTTCTTTAGACGTCATAAGTAAAGCCAGCCATAACCTTTTGTGTGAAGCTGTACAAGCATTTCACACTCATTATCCGACTCGTCTCATCCCTTCTCTTTCTTTCATAATATTTGAATGCAGGATGTGGGTGAAACGTGATGCGTGTCACCTATGAAGATGATATACGTACGCCAGTCACATTAAAAATCGTTTTCCTATCAAATTTTTAGACTGATGTCTTAAATGGTTTCTCAAGTGGTTGAGCTATTTTTTGTCAATTGTTTCCTTTACAAAGCATGTTTTCAAAAATCCTTCCATGTTTATGGAAATCAGTTAAATTTTAGCATGTGAGATATATGTCAGGTGCAAATATCGAGTAATGGATGAGTTATATAAAACCTCATTTCGCTGAAAACGTGAATTTTGCTGCTCGGATAAATAAGAGTTTTCAAGTTGCACACAGTCCCAGAATGCGATGCGTAGTTTGAGAAGATTATTTTGTTACTTGGTACGCTAAATGATTCAAATTCCTTTGCTTGCAGTATTGGAGTATTTGCAAAAAACTAAGAACAAATAAACAAAGAAGTATCAACTTGGATGGCCTGCCAACAATGAGGACTGAGTTTGCCTTAATTTGTTTTCTTAGACTCTAGTCAGCTGAGAAATACAGGGTGTCCATAAAGTGTCTACTATTTTAAAAATTTATTACAAATGCAATTGATAAGATATTTTATTCAGATTTGTTCTATTGCAATTAGTGTTTAATAAAGCTTTTAATCCCAATTTGCATTTGTGTATTTCAGGGATCCTGTTTATGAAAGAGATGTTGTTGAGAGTTCATGAGAGACTTTTATGAGAGACTTTATGGACACTCTGTAGACCCGTAGCGAGTGGTAGTTTTGAGCTCACGTTACTGCGAAGTTATCAGAGCAATGTTGACCTCTTCGAATGCGAAGGCATGAGGAATTCAAATGAATGTATCGGGAGTCGCCTCATATCACGCGGTATCTTCACTCGCATTCAAAGTTAAAGCTAACTCCTTGAAAGTATTCCATTTTTATGAAAACATTCAAAAGTTAACTGAAGGTAAAAGCTGTAAAAGATTCGAAGTCATGATTGGAAATTCTAATTATTCGTGTACTGTAAGATGAGTTTTGTAGAATAGATAAATATTTTATTTACCTCAGTATTCTTTACCAGTACACACCGTGTATGAGGTCTTTGAAGGCGCATGTTAACTTTACCGGTGTAGCAAATTATTTGACTATGTATTCTATATTTCAGAATTATCAGCGGTAGATACTATGCTTGCACATTAAATGAAGAAACATGGGGATATCGTGGGTATAAAGGCTGAACATAAAAATTTAGAATTTGTACGATTTTTAAGGTGGCTAGATATTTTGTCTACAAAGTTGGCAAAAAATTAGACGACAGAGACGGAAATATATCGCCAGTGAAATTGTTAGGTGCATTGAAACTATAAAACATCTGAATTTATTCGACAGGTACAGTAGACCATTGATGGCAATTCCAAAAGATCTATGAGGTCGATTGTAAATGAAAACCATGCGTCCGAAGGAGATCAATTCGAAATGTCCACGAAAACATCATCTACAAATTTTACGGGGGTGAGAAAAGATCATTTTAAGTCAGAAAAGGTAATGGAAAATCTTTTAATCACACTCAGCTTCATCACACAAGGGTCAATCAACACATGAATGGATGGTGGAATATTTTTATGGTCACATTACCCTCAACATTTGGCCTATTAGCTTCCAGATTTCAATTCATTGGACTATCATGTAGTCCAATACCTAAGTGTACCTGATAAAGAGAAGTTAATGAGCACTCTCATGACACTAAAGAATCCTCAGAAGCCTTGATAGTCAGAACAATACTGAATATGAACTAGGACCATTCGATCCAAACATGTGAACAATTCGGATCATGGATAGAAATTATTATCGAAGCTGAAGAAGACTTTATTGAATAGAATAAAACAATACTCATATGCTTATTCGCAACTTCACGATGTTGTTTTAGTTATTAGATATGTTTCTATAAATCAATTCTGTGTAAGCATAAATCTGTCCTGAAATTAATCTCTCCGCTGCATAGTGCGTGGAAATATCTGCCCACGCACTATGCAGCTACTTTAATATCTTCCTAGTATTGTTAGTGACGGAAATAATTTTTGAGTAGAATCGAGTTCACGAGAGACTTCTGATTCAGTCGCAGCGATTGCGTCAGTGAAGAAAATTGCCAATTCGCACTGGAAGTGAAGGGAATCCCAGCGACCGCTTATGAGGTTTTGAGGTCATTTACGCCTAGCCTGGACAGGTGGTCACTACTCAGGCAGGCGGCTGGTGTCCGGCACTGCTGCAGTTGCAGTGCCTATCCATTCCTTCGATACGATGTGTATAGTACAATGAAATTAAATCCATACAGGGATTTAATTATAGACTGCAATGACCTGTATTTTTCTCTAACGAAAGCTGAACAACATGTAGTGTTGTAGAGTAATAAAAGATCCGACTGCAAAATAACTATATTAAAATATTTAAATTAGAAATGTTTGTTTTGCAGTTTTTTATTTTGACCAACCTATACGATAAACATTGTTCTAACTATCGAGTCTAACCGAACTATCGGCGCTGTGCCTCAGCAAACTGCACACTGATATATAAATATTGATATTTACGGAAATAATTTAAAAATTTAACGAAAGGACATTAAAATCCACTGAAATAATTCGAATATGTTGAATCAGATATTACTCCCGTACAATAAATAAATTAAAGAGCTGCAGTGTACTGGTAAGAACATTGCGCTCGTCAGGGATAATTCTACTGTGTTTAATGTGAGAATATTAAATCCACAGACAGGAACTACAGCTGTACAGTGTTCAAACATTCAAATTGACGGGAACTAGTGCAAAAGTTGCAGTGTAATTAGATCAAAATCTAACGAAACAACATAAATGTACGTTGTTGAATGAAATACTTCTAATTTACTGAAATAAATAAAATGTTTTCAGTGCAAGAATATCGTTGTAGATCGAATTACATTTCCCGAGGATTAGGGCTACGCGTAATCCCGGTGAGGTTTCTTTCATATTCTTTGTGTTCATACGAGTAACAATAACTTAGAGCAACTTGGTAAACGTTTAATTACAGTATATATAACTTATTCAAACCTGTTTAACTTATATCATATATTGATGGCATATGGCTCGCCATCTGATGACTACATTTCGATGCGCGGTGTAAGTTTCCAGCTTGATTTGCTAATTTTAATTTTGATCAAATCTATATTAAGGACTTTCAACGAATTATTGTTATTTAATATAGCATTTTGCACCAAGAACAACAACATTTTTAGTTCGAACAAACCAATGATGACCTAAAAGTTTAACTCGCAATAGACACAAAAAACGTCCAAAAATTCAATCTTCGAAGACTACTCGCAGAACACTTGCACGTTCCAACGAGTATCGTACCTAATCAACAAAGTATATTTGGTACATGTTTCATTCTTGCTTCCATAATATTCTCCATCACTGAAGGCAGAGCTTCCTCAAGCTTCCAAGTGCAAAACCACAGCAATACCTATCTACATTATCCAATTTTCAGACCGCTTTCTCAGTTTCTGTTTCCCTTGGTTTGAGAAAACTCCGCCCGAACGCTCAAATTTACCGGAAAACAAATAAACTGAGAGAAGAAATCAGAGCTTCTATAGACCTTAATTTGCTATTAATGTAGCCAAGGGTGGCTACAAATCTCATCTGGCATAATGGAAAATTTTCCGAGTGGGCGAGAACGGCTTTTGGAAGCTGATGACGACAGTCTGCGCTCTTTTGTTTCTCAGGAGCTGGAGAACGGCGCTGAGTTGCCATTGGAGGCGCGGTTTTGCAGCGTGGATAGAGAACGTAGTTATAGCACATCTTTCTGTGACTGTCAGACTCACTTCAGGCGATGAATTACTGGGGTGAAAAAGTTGACCGAATAAAGGTATTTTGGGGACTTCTAAAAATTTTGCGCCAAACAAAAAGGCTTCAAGTACCACTACATCCCTTCACAAATGGCGAAGGAACACCTACTTTTTCAGCCACTCGTCGTGGTTCCCAGTCGTCAGTACAATTATCGGCTTGAAAATGACGCGCACAAGAACTCGAGTCTTAACGTTCAAGAGTCGTAAATTAGCGACACAGAAAAGCTGCTGAATTCCGGAGGGACTTGAAAAGTCCGGGCACAGGAAGGCATTACCGTCGTGAGATGAATGTCCGGTCTGAGCTCTCCCAAGATGACGATTCAACCAAAAATGAATACCTACGACTGAAGTTTTCCGAATATTCTTGATTTGGTCTTTTCGAAATCATACTAGATCAATAAAAGGAATCTGGATTGTTGTTTAAATCATTAGCATGTTGAATTTGAATTAAATTAAAAATATTATTATTTATTTACGCAAATAAGAGTAACGACTTTATGCTTTGTTTTTCAATTTCTTTCTTCATAGCCCTAATTAGCTGTTTCAGTCATTTTTCATATCATAACTTAAGAGTTTAAGGTTTCATAAACGAGATATCTGTAATTACTGTCTATTTTTGATTTTGTTATTCAACGAGAAGAGATAACGATTAGCGGCCCATAAGACAACATTTAATAGAACTAATCAGAGCTTAGCAATAAAATGTATGGACAACAGTTTTTAATGACAACAGCGTTTAATAGAACAAAGTTAGCAAGGTTAATCTAGCTGTGTGAAGCCACCGTTCAGTAACATGGTGCATAGCTCAATTGAAAACCAGTGCAGGGTAATGTAGTGTAAGTGCAGAATTAAAACAAGTGTGAGTAGTGTGAGCAGCAGCGGCTTCTCAGCAGTGCAGACAGTATGATGTTTTTATTCTAGTTTCCTAGCCTTGCTGGCCGCTGAACCACTACACTGTTTATTTCAGTGAACTTATTTTGGTTTCTATCTCTTCCGTCCTAACCCTCAGACTTTTCTTAGCTCCGAGTCGAAAATGAATATCTTTTTTATCTCGTCTTACTCTGAGTGAGTGTTTGAGGGGATAAAGGACCGTCGAGTAACCCAACAGGATAAATGATACAGGGATAAGTTTCGATACATATATTAAGAAGCACCAAAGCAAAGTATTTCGGTCTCGCGACAGTGTGAGCCTCCTGTAAAATCTCAACCACCAGTACGCGAGCACGGTCGTAATGATGGACTTGGTAATGAGTTCGGTGAGGAATCTTGAGTCAAGGAGAACTTGGCCAGGCCGACGAGGAGTCTTGGTGAAGATGTTAGCTTTGGGAGCGGTGGGGAGATGTTGACTTCAGAAGCGCTTAGTAGGG
The DNA here is from genome assembly GCA_006783055.1 of Trinorchestia longiramus. Taxonomy (NCBI): domain Eukaryota; kingdom Metazoa; phylum Arthropoda; class Malacostraca; order Amphipoda; family Talitridae; genus Trinorchestia; species Trinorchestia longiramus. The sequence goes on from VCRD01000019.1 coordinate 317,898, forward strand.
AGTGTGATGGTGGTGGTCGGTACCAATAGGAAAGGTTTGAGGGAGAGTTTGGCACAGGGTGTACCGAAGTACAGGGGTGAAACGGAGAGGGATACCAGGAAGGGAATAGCAATGAGCGCTCTGCGCACATGTGTTGAGTGGTGGGGGTCTGTCCTTGGGGTTTGTTCTTGTAGCTGGTCTCTACATATAAGGAGTTAAGTGTTGTTTTTTCAATGATAATAGGGGTTAGTGGTGGAGGGGCATGGCTCTGGTTGGGGCTGAGCGCTTGAGTGTAGTTGGGTAGTCGTGCAATTCAGACTGTGGTTGTAGAGAGTGTGACACAGAGCGTTGCTCTGGTTATATTGGGCGGTTGGCTGGGCTCTGCTGCCTGAGCGTGACCGCTCATTGATTAATGCAGCGCTTCTGGTCGTCACGGGGCTTAGCCTCATCACTGTATTCACTTCCGTTGTCTTGTTCTCTGATTGGTCGACGTAGAACTACCGCTCGTAACGGAATTCTAGTGTCGTTGCTGGATTCACTTGTAGTGTCAGCCATGCGTTTCACTACAAACTCCACTCAGAAGTATCGAAGTGTATTTTTCGTACTAGAGGCCCTTATTCAATCGAAATGTGACGTATATTGAGCCTATTGTTACTACATCATTTAATAATGGCCTCATCATGGAGACTGCAGATTCGTACTTACTGCAGTAATGATCATTGTAAGTTCTTGTGGCTGCGGCGGACGGCAAAGCATGACAGTTCAGAAGCCGTGAAAAGGGACATGACGTCCACGCTACTGCGACTCTACTGGCACTCAACACTAATCACACGTGTCCTTCATGCTGTACCTATATTGATACTGTAGAAACAATGCAATAATATTTAATTGCATCCTGAAAATGGAAGTCAAACATTCGAGGACGGATGAAGCTCACCCAGGTGTAGACGTCTCCCTTTCGCCACCCTAGTTAATTGGAGGGAATCCCCGTTTGCGACCTTTTTTGGGTGTCTGTAATCACGAAGTACGTTTAGTTACAAAATTATTTTCCAGCATTAAAAATGATATATGGGTAGCACTTAATACCTTATGCGTAATCCTTTCCCAGAGAGCTGAGTAACGCCAAACTGAGTAGCAAGATCTAATCGGTAACTGCTAATCACGCTGGTGGATACCTGAAAATCACGTTACAATGTATGTTTTTACCTATTACTCTTCCGTAGTACTGATGACAACTGTTGCATTATGTCATAAGTCCTTATCAACCGCTTCTTCTTCCATGTTCCTGCTCTTTTCTTGAACCATGAGACGTAGACGATTTATAGTATGTTTGTTTTCACCAGCTTGGTCGACTGGTGAGCGAATCTGATTGCAAGCGGAGAGACCCGGGTTCGAATCCCGCTGCCGACATGGTTGACGCGGCTAGAAATACGGCATGGGACTTGGGTAAACAACCGAATATTTATCGAAGTAATTATCGGACCCAAGAATGGGCCAGAAGGTTCGTTCCTATAGCCTCATTCTATTCTATATTCTATTCTATTCTATTTATTGATCATTTAGTGTTTTATCGGTTGACATATGCTGGACATTGAGATTGGTGTCCAGTTTTTCGATAATTTTGTTCCTATGCCTAAATTTGTTTTCTTATAGAATTTGAGCATTTTATAGAATCAACATCACACAATATTTACGAATACTTATATAAATTTATTGTATTAAAGCTTAAAAATTGAATTTTAGTCTTAAAGTGGTATCCATTCTAATAAACGTTTATCTAAATCTCTTAGCTGTCGTTAGCTACGGTACGTCAAACGTTATTCTTGCTCATTTCTCTCGCAATTTTGCTTACAAATTTCTTCAAATATCCAACTTTCGATGGCTTGGCGTTGATGGACATTTGGTTTCATCGCTTCCCAAAATCAGTATTCAAGGGAGCTACAGTTGGGGCTATGAGTAGGTTGGTTTGATTGGCAGCTGATCTCTCCGGCAGAGAATTTGTCTGACAAAATATGAGAGATATTTATTGGTGCAGTGAGCACGCACACAAATCTGTTAATAACAGTACCCTTGCTCATTAGCATTCAGTATGCCATCTGGCCCTAAGGCTTTTTTCAGAAGATTGAGGTATATCTCGGTATTTACTGATTTTATCATTCAACCACGTAATCAGTAGCTTTTAACCTTCCACAATTTCTGCCAACATCAACTTTTTCGTCGCCTCTAAGCTTCATGTAGAAAATGATTTTTAATTCTTTTATATCATGAGTCTTGACGGTTAGAATATGTATTTCAATGAAATTTTACATCCTCTGTGAATATTCCACTATAGAGTATGGACCACAACAAAGTAAACCCAACTTTAAATGTTAATTACTTCACAGTGAATGAAGATGTTTTAGGTCTGTTATTTGCATTAAGTATAATAGACAATGTATCTCAATCTCTCTCTGTCTACCTGTATGTGTCCATCCTATTAATTCCTATCTATTACTGAAGAAAAATCATCGAACTAAAATCAAAACGGGTACCAGAGGATACAGGTGTATAGTGGATACCAAAGACGCCAGATCACTATAAAATACTAAATTTTTTCATGAAAACATAGAGAACTTCCATTCTCTATCTTATCTACCGATAACATGGCCGTGTAAGAAACGAAAATTAATGACAGAAAAATTCAGCATTTTATAGTGATCCAGCGCCTTTGGTATCCACAATACAATGCTTATAATACATGCATACCCGTTTTGATAGGAATGATAAGATAAGATACAGAATGGAAGTTCAGGATATATTAATGAAAAGTATTCATTTACAACCCAATAATTCGTCGTAAATCTTTAATGCAGTCATCTTTATAATAATTTCAAATCAGTAAAATCTATCCGTGGAACTTGCACGGGAACTGTCTTGTTCCCTAATATTTTGCATACCGGACTGTTCCAGTAGAAATTCCACGGCTTATATTTGATGAATTTTAATTTATTATTAAAATGAACGCATTAAATATTTATGACGAATTATTGTTTAAATTATTGTTTTTCGTGAATATATACAGAACTTTCATTCTGTATCTCATCTACAGATAACATGGCATACATAGTCCTCGAGGATATTCTACAATTTAAAAATGATGAAATTAAGTATCTATGAAATAAAATACATTTTTCAGTGTTACCCGTGGTGCTATCAGAATCTGAATATTTTTCATGAATGTATACAGAACTTCTGTTCTGTATCTTTTCTACCGATTTCATTACCGTGTAAGAAATAGAAGCTAATAACAGAAAAAAATTGCTTATTTTATAGTGACCCGGTGACTTTGGTATCCCCAATACAATGCTTATATACATGTACATATAACCGTTTTAATTTTAGTTCAATAATTTTCTTCAATAATAGATAGGAAGTAATAGGACGAACACACACAGAGAGGGAGATACACTGTCTATTATATATGTGGACTAGATAGTTCGCGTGGATATTCCACGGTTTAGATTTGACTAATTTAAAATTATTATATAGACAAATGTATTAAAGATTTACGACTAAGTATTGTGTTTTAAATTATCATTTGTCATGTTGTATACATAACTTCCATTTTGTATCTTATCTACTAATAACGAGATTCAAATAGTAGCCGTGGAAATTCTACGGTTTAAAAGTGATAAAATTTAGGATCTATGAAATAAAATACATTGTTCTGTTTTACCCGCGGTACGACTTAAACCTCAATATTTTTCATGAATGTATATTGAACTTCCATTCTGGATCTTATCTATTGACAACATGGCCGTTTAGGAGAAGAAGGCTTATAACGGAAAAAATTGCGTATTTGATAGTAATTTGGCGCTTCCGGTATCCACAGTACAATACATGTGTACCTGTTTGAATTTCAGTTCTATAATTTTTCTTCAGTAAAAGATTGGACGAAATGGGATATACTGTGTATCATATAAGTAAACTAGATAGTTCCTGTGGAAATTCCACGGTTTAGATTAGACAAATTTGAAATTATTATAAAAATAAATGTATTGACGATTTAGTACGAATTATTGAGTTTTAAATGAATATTTTTCACAAATAAATACAGAACTTCTATTCTTTATCATGTCTACCGATAACGTGGCTCAATAAGTACCCGTGTAAATTACATGATTCAAAAGTGATAAAATTAAGAATTTATGAAATAAGTTACATTTATCAGTTTTACCCGTAGTACTGTCAGAATATTTTTCGTGAATATATACAACACTTACATTCTGTATCTTATCTACCGATATCGTGGCCGTGTAGGAGAAGAACGCCAATAATGGTTAGATTTTATAGTAATCTGGTGCTTTTGGTATCCACAATACAATGCCTATAATACATGTATACCTGTTCTGATTTCAGTTCAATAATTTTTCTTCAGTAATAGATAGGAAGTAATGGGACGGATACTCACAGAGAGACGGAGATACACTGTCTATTATGTATGTAGACAGTCGATAATACCGTCTATTTTAGGACCCTTGAAATGAACAAAAACTTCGTGGGGACTCAAAGATTGATAAATATGAACTAAGTTCTGGCATTATAGGTACCATCATATTGAATGAAGATTTTTATAATGTTTTTCATTCTCATAAATTTATATGGTATTCACCATAAAACTTTATCAGTGCATTATACAGTTATGCAGCGACATATCTTTCTTTTTTCAGAACTTTTTGAAAAGCAAAAAAGGAATTAATGTTCTCTCGCCTAGTATATTTATGACAAACTGGCCAACAGAGACAACTGATCCGCTCCTCTTTCAAAAACAGCACTTAAAATCATTTTGTTTATCGGATTAGTAAATTGTGACAAGTTGAAAAAACATTTATTGTTGATAGATATGAATTTGTATTTGCGTTCGAGCGCTAACGTGTGTAATATTTCATCCTTTTCTTTCTCTGCGCACCTACCATCGGTAATCTAAAATTCTGGAATTTTATCTGTGACTTACTTTCCAGTATTACCGAAAAACTCTTAAAATTTTCAAATTATTCAAAGAAGCATTATGATTTTGTCACTTCCCTTTTGAAAATTTATATTTCCGCTTTCGTAGACCCATTCACGTTGCATGTGGCTACACGACAACGATAACTTTAAAAGCCATTTTGAAATAAGTAGACACTATTTTTTATAAGTTTTCTCGTAAGCTTGTGAGCGTTATTGTCTGCCAAACAGTCTAACTTGTTGCATTTTTAGTAATTGCTGCCCATGAATCAATAGGGGAAAAGAGGCCAGTGGAACGGCGTTTTCCGATGGAGCGAACTTTATAGACTATTGGTATTAATTTGTCTGGAGGCATTTGGGTTCAATTGTATGTTCTTGCAGTAACGAATATTTAATAGCCAAAAAATCCCCATTGTCGATTACTCTTTTGGAACTTGTTTTATTTTACATTGATTATATTTGAATGTAACTTGGTATGATGTAAATTTTATATATCATTCAAATTAAAAAAATAATTTTTAATCCGTTCTAGGGTTTTTTGCTTCATTGGAAAAAAGTGCTACAGTATTCAGTAGTTGAAAATAATTTAGGAGTGAGAATACTGGTCATGAATATTTGAATTGACCAAATCAAGAGCATATTCCTTAGAATATGCTCATAACATCAGAATGGCTGGTGAGAACTAGAAACTGTGTACACAAGAAGCGAGCTCTCGTGCCAGCACGAGGCCTGACTGAGAATCATGAGCTTCATCGTACGATGCCATAAAGAGAAGTTACTGAAGTCATACGACGACGATTTGTCGATGTTTACAGACGTTACGACTGGGAAAACGATGCGGTGTAATGCTCCAGGTCCGACCGAGCTTCATGGGACCTGATATCGCCTTTCTGAAATTGTAATTGCTGCAAAACTTCGTGCAGTGAACTCACACAACCTTTTGTCCTTTGCGCACAACGAAACCCTTTTTACAGCATCACTCTCAGCATAGGCTGTTCATAGGTTCACAGTTTAACTTTTGTTAGGGATTTTGACTAGTTCCCGTAAGGTTAAATGATAAGATCGTTGTTCATGATTTTAATTGAGATGTGTTTTGAAGAAAAATACACAATTTATAACAAATAAAATAATTATGCTAAAATAAAACTAAAAGACCAGCTTAAATACTACTGGCAGCTAAACATGATAGATAAGTCGTAAGGAGACATTATCATGGAGAGAAATCTGTTCATCTAAAACCATTTGACTGAAGTACAAGTATTAAGAACCTGAGGTAGAATTTACCTCAATATCACAGGAAACAAACCAACAGAGATGTTGTAGCTCAACTCGTTACTGCTTCTACGCATGATGAGATACATGATTATTTTAAAAATATACTAGCACCAAGAAGGTGGTACACTAGATCATTGACACGCTAATCATGTAATCGTACAAGATGTATAGTTACTACAGATTGAAGAAGCATATGAGCAATCAAATGCTGCATTTATTTCATGAATGCATAGACTACACAGGAGATTGTGGTGAACAGAAAATTAGACTCTTAATATTAGAGACTAGAAGATTATCACTGTCACTAGTTGCTGCTAATTGGCAGTTTAACACACTCGTCATCACAGTGTATAACTTAGAGAGAAAACATTGGAATAAGAGACGACAGTATCTCCTAAAAGCATTCACTTCTCAGATCGGATAATGTGGAAATCCGTGAACTGTGTTGTCAGAGTCTGTCCTTCCAAAACTATACTGAACGTCAGATTACTCTCACCGTAACTAATAATTAGAGACACTGGCAGTGAATGAGCTTGATATCTAAATTGTAATACTGAGTGTTGCATTCCTTTTTCATAAATGCATAAATTAGTAACATAAATCACTCAAGGACTCAAATCACACACAAAACACTGGCACCAAAACTATCATCTTCACACATTCTATACTGAAACACACTATCACCCAAGAAGGTAGTGGACTATAATTATTTACACACTGATCCCCATATAATACCACCAGGTTGGTCGACTGGTGAGCGAATTCGCTTGCGATGCGAGAAGACCCGGGTTCGAGGCCCGCTACCGCGGTGGTCAGTTTGTGTATGATCAAAGCTTAGCTAGAATTGCGGCATGGGACTTTCGTACCAACCCAAGAATGGGCCAAAAGGCTCGTTCCTATCGCCTCATTCTATTCTATTCTATTCCATTCTAATACTGTAGGAAGTATAGTTGATGTATTTTGGCTGTAAGAAATATGCCTGGACCATACTTCTTAGACACGAACCATGAAAAGAAATACTGAACTATAGCACAAATACCAACACAGACATGATTGTAAATAAAAAATTAACATGACTGAGATCGAGAACGTATATTCTTGAATTTAAATTTCATTATCACAGATTAAAACATTTGCTGAATCTCTCGTGGCGGCCAGAGCTTGGAATGACACTTTTAGGTAGTACGAAATATCATCTCTAGAATTTCATTTGGCATGAGTGATTAATAAATATCCTGTCTATATTAATCTGTATTGCATTTTTTCATCAACTTTTACTCACAGTGTATGACAAATACACTGATGGAATACACTGATGGCACAATGATGAAATAAGTTCTTAAATAAGGTGAATTACACGAGTTGGACACTTCTCAGTATCAGACAGGAACATCATAGCTAATATCCTGTATGTATAGACTAGGCTGTTTTTTTATAGTGACATGGAAATCATTTTGCTCCTAATACCAGAAAATGCTTACGTATTATTGCACATCTATCTCAAACGTACTGGCACCAAATAAACCCTTGAACACAGATGATTTAAATTAAGACTACAGCGCTGGGACCTATATCGCTTCTCAGTATCACGGATAAAAATATTATGGCTATTATCTTGTTTGCAATGGGCATCAAAACAACTAGTTACTATCATGCATCTAAGTACACTCACGATTATACTCAACATTTTATGTTTGAAACACACTTTTTTAATTTTGTACCGGGTTTTTACACTATAAAATAGTTGCGCGTGCGTTACATTGTATTATGAGACTGTTCGCTGCGAGCTTGAAAAGTGAAAAGCTCATCGTGAAGAAAACTGCTAGACCTCGTCATTTTCTTTGAAAGCGTTACTGAATAGTAAACCTATATATCCCATAATGAATCATACTTAATTTACTGTTATAATGCAATGACATACATTTAATCTCTAATTGTAAGATTTATAACCTGGCTGTACGGTCAGAGTAACTTCAAATAAAACTTATTTAATTAAGAAAAAGTAATAAACCCAAGGTGAACGTGTTGCTCAAATATCTATTTAATGGCACCTTTTTCTCCTAACATGTTACACAATCTTGTCTTAATCTTTCATACCCTAGTTTTTTTTTGAGTTGCGGACAACTGTAACACATATTTGCGTATTTTTAAAATTTTTAGTTTATTCCATCCCAAATTTCTGAAAATAATGATACAGCTTATTGCCAACTACACGTTTACTCTTTCAACTTAGATTAGGAACAGTACCACTTTAGATCAAAAATGTAGAAATGATAATTCTCAGCTTTCTCGTATTATATGGAACTGTAAGGCAAGGAGTTACGCAGAAGCACTGGGAAAATCCTGCTATTCCTCGTTGTTGTAATGGTTCTGGCAAAACCATCAGCGATGTACGCAATAATATTAAGTCTGGATCATGTCATTTATTTATCGCGAGCTTTGAAAAGAGGCAGGAGAAGTCTGAGGTAAGAAAAAAGATAATTGCTCAGAACTCACGACTCTGAGACCCTCTGTGTTTATTATGAACTCGCAAGCTCTGACATCCAACGCAGAGTACAGCAAACCAGCCCTCATTGGGGGCAGATGGATATGAAATACTTGCGATTACATAGTTCTAAAAAGAGCGTTAAATCATATTATTGTGAATACAGCTTCAGGTGATCAACCTTGCTGGAAGTGCAGATAAAAGAAAGTAGCTGAAATGGCTTGCACGAATAAAACGAAGAGTTACACGAAGCGACATTTCATGAAATACATCGCTCCTAAAACAGCGAACAGTTTTGCAGGGCCTATTTCAAAGTTCTATTAATTGATATGAGATCGTAGGTATTACTCATATTTCTGCTTGCATAATTCAACCATTCGATCTTCAAATCATCTTACAACATTTATAGGATCAATGCTTTTAATAACTTTAACATACAGGAAAAATCTTTCTGTTTTCATACGTGCAAGATTGCTTATAGCTAAGTGGATGTTTTTTCAATAAAATACAAACAGCAATCAACAGCATTAGAGGTGATATCAACCATAGTACACACACACATATATAGTTTACACCAAAACCTTTGCTAGGTATAATACATAAACCTACGTATTTTACATAGCCTTTGTATAGTCCTACGTATAGTCTTTGCTTTCTGGCATTAACTTCACCAATGGCTTCATCCTGGAGCTACTGTAATTAATTTGGTTTGCGTACATGTATGAATTAAACTGAACGTTAGAGCACATTCAATTTTAGGTTCAGAATCCTGTAACAAATTACGAATTGGACTTTGTACTTGTTCCATATAAACTTCACTTTTTGTTTCATCGTTATTCTTACCAACTACAGTAGTACTCGTAGTACCGGTCGTGTAATTTATGGTGGCATTGCATTTTCCCAACTCGTTTTGAAGCTTTTTCCTCGGCTACAACTTCAGTATAGACTCTAGAGGAACTGTCTGCGGGGACAAGCTATGCATTTATCAAAACTTAGTTAATTATGAGAGCAAAACATTCCTAACTTTATAAAGAGAGGGAAAATAGTGATGAAATTTAATTGAACTTGATGGCTAAAGTCCTTCTTTCACGTTTTTAGTTGAGAGTCAATCCTGACAAAAATGAGAGATTAGCGAGAGAGGCTTGGATCGTTTGGTTATCGCCCAACGCAATCACATTTCAACTGTAAAACATTTTTCTAGAAATCTTCGATATCTAGAAATGTGAGAATAATGCGACAATTTGCGGCATATTTCCATTCTAAAATACAAACTCGGAGTAATGAATGATCAATAAGTTAACGAGTCCATGCGAGTCACTTGCAATTAGAGGACTCAATTAGGACAATAAGCTTTAAATTCTAATATCAGCGAGTGCCCCATTATTAAGCAAAATGAAGTTCCGAGGATTTATTTTACATGTTCCACTGGACTGACTACAATTTTCAAATACTAAGTATAAAAGGTCGAGAAAGACAGTGTTGATTTTAAAATAGCAAGGCGTATGTGAATATACAGCTGACTTTTTGAGATAAACAAAGAGAGCTCTTCGAATATAATGGACACTGCGTTTAATTTCTGATTTATTCTGTAGTAAACTAAATAAAAAATGATCCTTTTCTGATGAGGTACACTGGGTTTAATGAATTTTAAAAATCATTGCTTAAAGATTAATTACTCTAGTACAGGAGCTTCATTATAAGAAATTTTCGAGCTATGCATAAATTTTTGGAAACCGAACGTACTATTTCAACGGTGTAGCATTAAGATATGGCTATTAACATTGTGCTAAATAAAAAGCTTTGTTAGGACTGCAAAAGGATTGGTGTATGCTATTAATTTCTTTTACTTCTAGTAATATAATATTTATTTCCAAAGACAGCATTCAACCCATAGTGTTTGGTGTTTTTAGCCTGCTAGAACGTCAGGTTTTTTCAGGTCTCTTAGTGCCAACAATGAATTGTTACCAAGCATTACACGACATGGCTACGTCGCACCATTCAACGTGATTTCAATAGTATGAAGCTTTCATGTTATGCAATTTTAGATGAAAGAAGTGCCAGACCATTGTGTTGTTGACGCCGAATTCCGCTGTCATGATTGATTATATTCTGTACATCACAAGCAGATCTCGTCTGTTTCGGAGCGTGGCAAACACTGCTTGGGTATCCGGAAGTTTAGTCGTATTTTATTGTACTGCAAATTTAGACATTTCTCTGATTATTCCTCGTCAAATTTCACATTACTTCAAACAGGATTAAATATGTTTTGCTTCAATTAGAATGTTGTTAAGGTGTGCGAGAACTTCACTCAGAGCTTGGTGAACCATTTCCAAATGGTTTTTGCGCATTCTTTCGTCCTAGCCAAACGAGTAATTTCCGTAAATCTCTTTGAAGTTAAAAATGAGTCAGTCTTAAGTTCTTTATAGAGAGTATTTTTCATAACATAAATAAATGTTGTAGATGAACGAGGTTGAATTCTATTTTACTGAAAAGTTATGATGCCGCTGTCATGCAGTCATCTGTTAAAATTAATGTTTCTAATAAAGTAATAATTTTACAGAAGCTGAATCCTCATGCATGAATTTAAAAAGTTTGCTTTCTGATATTTTTTAATAATCCTTCAGACATCTCATGATTATAATTCGAGTGAGGAGCACTACACTTGGCCTACTGTTCATAACTGTCCTAACAGAAAAGAAGACGTCCGTAAAAAATGCCTTGGGTTTTAATTTTCTATTTATTGTTTTTTAGATCTTGAATCATGTTTAGCAGATTGTTGGCACACGTAGAATCGTTTTCTAATACTTATTTACCATTATAAGCTGGCTACATTTAAATTCAAAAACGTGTGTTATTTGTTTAAACAGTATTGTATTTTTTCTCTATACTGATTTCAATTTTGTAACGGGTATTAAAATAATGAATTTCCAAAATTTTTTGGATACTTAAAAGAGATGCCAGAATATTCCAAATAAATATTCTGGTACATATCAGGTATTCGTGGTGCTCACTCTATAAGTTGTAACTCAATTAAGTGTACGAAATTTATCATTTAATACTTCGAGTTGGTATTATTCTGTCCTGCTGATCCTGCTAACTGCCACCTCTTCAGTAACCGTCAGAGTTGTGAACGTCCATAAAGTTTCAATGAAATTACTTTTTAAAGTCAATCAAGTCCAGAAATACCCTACAATATTGCCGCTTTTATCGTGGACTTACTTTGTAGAATCTACTTCTTTCACTTGCCTTCATTTAGCACAAATTCAATGCAACGTGAAAATTCACAATTCAACACAACGTAAAAGTTGAAAACTCCACACAACGGGAAGGTTCAGAATTCAACACAAATTTCTCTCGGTCTCTCCTTTGTGTTTGAGCTTCTCTATTGAATTATCTTGGCACTTCAAGTTTTTACGGTGTGGACGGTGATGCCTTCATTGTAAATAAAGTGTCACTATCAAACAATATTTAATTATGGCAAATCTATTGGTACCGGTCTTACAGTTTTGTTTTCATACGTGTTGATTGTGAACCACAAACTCAAATGAACTAAAAATTTAACTTATTAAATAGCCTTTTAAGGATTCCATCTGCTGGTCTAGAATCAGAAACGTAAAAAAATTAAAAATGATAGCATGAAGTGGTTACGTTGAGATAATTTCTATCACACAGGAGAAAGAACATAAACTAAAGACTATTAACAAGGACTGCTTTCAAACAGATTTAAATCCCTTGCTAGAGTAAAATACATACTAGTTTACAATCTTAATCAAAATTCAACTAATGAGTCAATGTCTTTCCCGAAGTCGTGGACGATAAATAATTACCGATTTTTTGCTGGCCGAAAAGTTGAACACCAAGCGTTGTAGTTTGGCAACGAAAATGATGGTGTTACTTAGTATGCACATCGTTGAAATTAGACAAATCGATAAGACCAATGCATCGCTTGTGTTGGGTACAGTGAAATGAGCAAGAAAGTTCATAAGGTCAAAGCACTCGCTCAAAATATACCGAATCTGGACTGATCACTAATTGTGCCTTCTGAAAATCAGCGCGGACTTGGTAACTATTCATTGATTGCTAGCGTGTATTTGTGCATGGTTAAACATCGTCTGTCTCGAACTGCAGCCGCTTCAACGCTGGGTGTTCTAATGTTATTGCATTGTTCCGAACACAACGAAGCACTTCATTCATAGATCCATTTTATGAATATAGTCTAAGTGAATGGGTTTGCTGTATAGGGATTTGCTAATATTCATCCACATTGGCATGAATGGATGATATTTAAATTAAACCTTTTATACACGGAAAAGTATTGGAAGGCTTCAGTTTCAGCTTACATTTCATGTCTGCTATCACACGTAACAAATTCTAGGAACACAGCTAAAGGCGAATAAATTAAATCACAACGACATGCTATTTCCGCTAAACTCTCTCGCTGTGGTGCACTAGTGGCTGCTCTTAGTACGCAGTCAGACAAAACTAGCTAAAAAATAACACTTTAACACTTGCAAATGGCCATCGTAATTTCATAGTCATACGCAACGTTGGATTATATGAACAACTATACATAAGAAAGGGAGCGATAATTATCATTATGGTATACTGAGTGAAGGTTATTTTGAAGACAGGAAGTCTATAGCTCAGATTCCTAGTTAGTAATGGATGGGATGGGTTTGTGTTCCGCTGATAGGAACCAAATTTTTGCATACAGTCCAGTTTGTTGTCTGTGTATAAAGTAAAGAAAATTATGATTGGTAAATTCAGTCACATTGTGATCCTAATTATTATTCGTCAGCGTTTTCCTTGATTTTAAGGGTCAATTTCAGTTTTCAATACACATAAAAATTTATCTACATGTATTGAAGTATTTTCAAAATGTACCATGGAAAAGAAACGAATTGTTCGTATGGATTTTCAAACACATAAGGAATCATCGGCTCGGTTTCTTACTGAGTTTCACCACGACGAGTCTAAAGCTTGTAAATGGCAAATATTATAAAAAAGATTAGGATCTCTTGAACATATCTTTGAAAAACAGTAAAATGATATAGACGTAGTGCTATGGTAATATCCGGAGGAAATTGGCTAGCATTATGTTGATGACTGCCTGTGGAAAAGAGAGCTGCCTTCAACTAGTGGTGTTAACTTTTATTGTATTTAGATTCCAATATTACAAGTTCTTCGTAGACATAATTCCTGGTAGAAGCTTTCAAATGAACTTTAATAATTATTGTTTCGCAAATATTATCCAATGTAATTTTGTGAAATTAGTTATCAGGGATATACCTAATTTTTTTGCAGAAAAATTAGCCACTAACTATTGACAATGTCAGTAGAGCCTACTTCCTGCCAGAGTATCAAAGTAGTAAAGTCAAAATTGAATAAATGCTGGGAAAAACACCTTTAAAAGTAGTTTGTGCGGCCCTCAAAGACTTTTCTAAAAGGTTTGGCAAATTAGTGAAGGCGAAAAGGAAGTATTTTAATATTTTTTTATTCATAGATTGGTTACAGTATTGATGCCCCACCTGTAGTACTGACGAGTGGAACTGTAACATGATTTATCCAGGAATAACTCCATCCCAGGGCTCGGCACGACACACTTCCGGCACGGAACCTGTCACAGTAAAGCCAGTATTTTTTGCCACTGAAAGCCTTATGGTCCCCGAGCTCCTTCAAAGAAACTAGTAGCATCTCTGTAACGAGACTTCGTGTCGGTAGAACAAAATTGCAAAATTTATGTCAAATTGCAACTGCGGCAGTTCGTCGTACAAATGCTGAACTGCGGTTGCCTGCAGTGCTTTGTGCCTCTGTCAATTATGGGAACTTATCACTTGACCCAAGAACTGTGGTAGAATATGCATTACTTGACCATTTGTAATTAAATAAGATTAGAAAATATGTTAGTTTCTTAAACATTTTATAGTATTTTTTCTCGATCGACTTGTTTTGTCAAATTACAATAATATACTGGTACTTCAGTTAAGCAGCAAAAAATGATGAAGTGGGTTTACACATTGAATTATTGTAATAAGTTTAAAATTTATTACGTTACACCTATATCAAGATATTTTCTGTTGAATAATGCCATCAAAAAGCTGGATGCAGATTAAATTAATATATTATGAAAAATGATTTCCATGGAACACGGAACAGCATCCTGTAGTATCAAATGTTTCTCGCCGGCTTGTTAGAGCAAGGCTGCAGTCGCCACTTCTTGTCTCAGCGACCAAAGAGAGGCAATTTCAAAGGCGCAATGACGGTTTCAGAGCGGCATTGAAGTACGCAAAGGCATCTCGTCGATGTTTTTGTCAAGAATAAAAGTCAGTTGTTGTGTGTATAAGAAAACTCTGAAACTTCCCGTTGGAAGGAGTACCCTAAAACTAACGAGAAGAAAAAGAATGCTTCGAGCATCGGAGAGTCAGAACAGTCAGGACGTGAAATACATACGGAGTACATACACCCAGTGTGGCCTACTGGTGAGGGTACCCGCCTGCTATGCGGTAAGGCCCAGGATCGTTCCTCGTAGCTCTGACGATACATTTGTGCCTGACTATTGAGAGCTAGAAGAAAATGTCCTGCAGCTGCTTCGTTGGACGCTTGGCATAAGCCATACCTCAACCATGCTCATCGGCACGCCCCTACGAGCATACGAGAGGACAGGGATCCCGCTTGAAGCATCACTACTTCTCTGAAGATCTTATTGATAAGCACCATCACCATTCATAAGATGTTAACATCAAGAATTCAAGACCCAATCTAAATGTTCTGTATACTCTATTGAAAATAAAGTTTATTTATTCATTTATTTATAAATAACAACTCAGAGGAACTGGAAATAAACTCAGAATTTTGTCACATTGATCGATACAAGTAAGAGTTGCATTTCACACAGGTCAAGGATTTTTAACCAGTTGCTGGTATTTTTACATGAAGCCAAAACGGTTGATTTTCACAATCATGTGGAAGAGGAAACACAGTGAACGCCCATAATTATGGGTTCATGGTATGAACGATACTATCAGAAAATGGTGCACAGTCCATTTAAATTTTGGAGATTTTTAGGATATCTCTGCTGAATTGCATCTTTTTTCTAGTGTAAGAGGTATACATTTTGGTTTGTTTGGGAGTAAAATATGAATTTTTGCACTCCGTCTAGTGAAATTATTATGTACATATCTCGATGACACAGTTCAGCTTTTTTCACACGAATCCTAAAATTTTCTTTTTCTCAACTTTGAGAAAACTACTGCGGGTGTTGTAGATATTTTCCTTCGCTGCTGGTTACATGATATGCATTAAAGTACAATGAGTAATTCATTTCAAGCTATTACTGACAGTTAATACTAAGGATTCATTGCTTCTATCATCTACAAGTAAACTGTTCAATTAGTTCTGCTTGTATATGGGCAGCTTCTCTGAAGAGCCCTATCATGTTTTGTGCTGTGACACTTCAGTGCTGCCATGCGCCCTCCTGATTAACTTACCAGAAGCAACCTCTACGTTTTAGGCAGCCGTATTTCAGCAAACCCTGAGCTCTGGGCAGCTTCATAACAGCGACCTCAATTCCCGTGAACGCAAGCCAGTGTAGCCACAGCCCTGGGCAACTTCTCAGAAGCGACCTTCATGCTCTGGACTGCCCCGCATTTAGGCATCGAGCCAGCTGAGGTCAGCCGTGCATCTGCCTGTCAGACCTTGAGTTATTTGTCCTAAGCACGCATGCTCGGCAGCACAGTCGCTTCATGGCTCTGCTAAAAACAGGTACAAAAGAACACGACAGAAGGTATTTCGCTTATTGGCCATCGTGATCTGCTACAGACGAGCTCCTCTCAACCAACGTTAAACAAAACATTTCCTCTGATTGGAAACAGTTGGCACGTACAACTTTGGATGTTGGTCAGAAATAATTCTTACAGAGGGAATAGAAATCTAAATATTTCACTCACACATTATACTCCAAACGTTTTCCAAAGTGGTTTAAAAATACAAGAAAAAGAGTTATTTGCATATAACATATGTATTCATTTTCATTTAAATTTACTGAATCTTTGAATACGATCTATTGATCTTTCTAGCAAGGTTTGTAAGATGGCAGTGCGGTCTTCGTTTGTTTATTCGTATTTTTTACATTTTTGGTTACCTTTTACAATGCCTGCTGCTTTGAGTTTCATTTTCTGTTGTTACAGCGGGTGATTTAAAATAAATTTTTAATACCTTTTAACATAAAATGGTCTTGTTATTTCATATATGATAGGATCTTAATGAAAGCAGTGTATGCACTAGTTGTAGCACACATGAGGCTAATTTTAATCACACACATAAATGGACTCCACTAATAAACACTAAAAGTCGGGATGTTTTTGCGACTGAGCACGTTTCCGACCAGAATAGGAAATAACTATCTATACGCTTATGACCTACTAAATAATTGATGCCTTTGAGATTGAAGGAAAAATAGGCTAAATC
Organism: Trinorchestia longiramus; assembly: GCA_006783055.1. Classification (NCBI taxonomy): domain Eukaryota; kingdom Metazoa; phylum Arthropoda; class Malacostraca; order Amphipoda; family Talitridae; genus Trinorchestia; species Trinorchestia longiramus. The sequence goes on from VCRD01000019.1 coordinate 335,089, forward strand.
CTGAACTTAGAACAAAGTTTCTACCCTTGTTTAAGCTCAGGAATTTCAGGGATGTCAGTGATTTAGATTCATTCCTAACAATGACACAATTGTTTATTAATATACGTATACTCGTAAAAGCACCCCTGTTTTTATTGAATCGCATTCCTACTTTCAGTTAAATTATTAAAACAATAATTTAAATACTTCTCATGATTATATCAGAAAAAAGGGTATTTTTTGAAAATATTATACGTATTACAATTAAATCTACAAATTTCATGCTCTCCCGTCGACTATTGAAGGCTGGATCATATATCATAATTAGTGAGAGGCTGCCTTAAGATCAGACCAAATGTTACGGTGGTTTCAGTGTGATTCCGGTCATGGAAATGCGGCAGTTTTAGGGTCATGTTCTTACCCCTCATGTTTTGCCAAGTAGTCTGACCGTGTCAGGTTTTGTTGTTTCTGCAGTCAGACTAATGCACTCTGATTTTTCACTATTTAAAATATACGCGGAAACTCATACGAACACCATATTACAAATCTTTTTGCGAATATTTGACATGTTCAAAATTTTTGAGAAATTTATTATATTGTGAAATACCAGTATATCAGAAACATCAAACAAATAACTAAAAACAGTATCAGCTTGATAACTAAGCATAAAATATTCAAATAGAGTCTATGAATTTACAAGTTTCTCAAAAAGTTTCAATGTTTCATTTATATTGTTATTCAGTAGGTGAGCTTGTGTATTTACAATATAACGAACAAAAACTATCAACTAGAGGCCAAATTGTATGCTTGGTCGTTTTGAATTCTATTTCAATCCCAGCTTTCGTTCTGAACACAATCTGGCAGTGATTGATTCTACGAACCTTAAAGTCAACTCAATGATGAAAATAAATGCGAGCCAGCAAATGAAGCTTGATGTACATTAACTTCAATCGAAGTGTTCTTTCAGATGTCTCGGACAATATGAAAATTTATATTAGCTCCAACCATTCTAAATTTATCCCACATTGTGGTATTAGGAAAATAAGATGGGCTGACGAATCTTTATTTAATAACCGCGCAGAGAACGAGAGCATCGCGTCGCGTTCCTTCTCTATAGTACTCGATTTTTCTTACGGCCTTCCTTTAAATTCTGATGCCAGTGACGAAACTAAGTGACGTCGTCGCAAACTCCAAGGTTCAATTTAGTTTCCCCGTTGTCATGGAGACTATGCTACGTAATATGTATACATTTTCTGAACTAATTTTTACAACCTCACGATAATATACGACATACACAAATGCTGTGCGCTGAACCCCCATCCAGTACCATTTAACCTTCTTACACTCTTCCTGGATGTCGCTCAAGAGCCTTTTTTTTTTGCCGTAGTTTTTCTGAACAAACCTGCGTACTATAACAGGGTCTCTCGTCCCAACTTTTTTCTCATAATACGTATTTCTCGATACTCTCACGAGACCAAAGCATTCCCCAACTCCGTCTAGCCTCATCCAAAGAGTTTGCATTTCTACATTTCAATAGTGTGAATCATAGTGTATATTCATTTTTATCAATCTCTTATGATTGTAATACTAAAATCACAATTTCGCTGTTGAAGATTATGATAAAGCTATTAATATATTTATCATTCATATGCCGATTAATATCATAATATATATGTATATTATATAGTTATTTGGTTGATATTCTTCATTGCCATGGCACATAACTAACATGTTTAGTCACTAATGCATATTGAATTGTCTTCCATAGTAAAGTTTTGATATTTTCTCAATAATCAGTCAGATAAAAAAGGACAACTAGTGGTGTAAAATTTACAATTAACAACCTCAAACATAAGACGTGACAACATCGAGGTTCAGGTGATCCGTACCCTCATGTGGGATGCTGCACACCAACGCAAGTTAGTGGACATTAAATAACCCAGTCATGTACTGCCCGGTCTCCGCAAAGTAACCGAGTTCTGAACTCTGACATTTTTAATTCACGAAAGCGAGTTTTATGAACGCTATAGGGGTTGCTATTGATCACCTTTATTCAGGAGACAAAAAATTGACGTGCATTTGCATTTTATTGAGAGAGCAAGCAAACCCAGGACCGCGACGGCAAAAATGACTTTTTCAAAAAATAAGCTCAAAGATCCGGGGGGCCCTGGAGAACTCGGGTTCTAACTTGATCATTGGATGTGTGAACAGAACACGCTCAGCTCATGAAAATGCTTCAATTTGATGAGATACAAGGTGGCCCATGAGTTACTGACCCTTTCAAAAACGCTATAACTCTAAAAATAGTTAACATGGATAAGTGTTAACTGTTGGTAGTAAAAATACACAAAAAACTTTGAAATCCTCTCTTCATTATAGAAGTAACCTCATCGCTCTACTATTCTTAGTTTTATAGTTATAGCGTTTTTAAAAGGTTCAGTAACTTATGGGCCGCCAACTTATTAGACAACTTCAGACTCATTTTAGGTGGGAAAATAATTGTGATTTTCTAAATGCACGCTTCAACAAGTTGTCTTCATATACTCATGTTCTTGTACTCAAGTGGAGATATGTTTCTACCCCAAGACACTATCACCTCCAACTCGCATTTCTTGGATTCCCATAGCCTAGACAACACGTAAATAAAATAATTTTATGTACCTTACCTATAATATTGTGTTTAGCTGTGTGTATGCTGTTACTCAAATCCCCCGAAAGTTCCGCATTCGATCAAACTTTCTTAAAAGTGGACGGAATTCATTCAGGACCTTCGGGAACTGTAGCGTTTGTATATGAAGCAGCTTTGATGTTTATGCTGAAGACAAACCTTAACGGTTCGGAAATGATGCAGTGTATTATACAATCTCAAATGAATCCTCACAATCTATCGCTATCACTCTACAAATATAAATATAAAGTTTCACAGAGCAAAAGAAAGCTGGTTTTGGATAAAATTGTGTTGTCATCTGAGTATTCATTGTTCAACAGTTGAGACGGCAACTGATGATTGTATTAATCACCATGCAGCTCTTTCTCGTTCCTTCAAATTAAAATTATGAACATTTTAAATCAGATGTTGCATCTTGTTTCAAAGTTTTCCAGTGTTTTTGCAGTTTTCAAATTTCAATGTGCTGTTAATTATCCGGTCTAACTGTGTTTGGAACATTAGAGGGTAGGGGTTAACTCATCTTTCTACATCACCAATGAATTGGGCAACGAAGTGGGTAGCAGCTTTCACTCTCATCACTTTTCTCCGACTGGAAATTGAGCATTTATAGCGCTTATTCGGAAAAATGAGCATAAATGTTTTGCCACAATTATTTCTGATTATAATTTTAAATTAAGGTTGGATGATTTAAGCTATTGCATTTTTTTAATTTTAAATGAGCCAAAATGTTTTCATATATAATAAAATATTGTTTTTTTCAGAATCTTTAGCTAAGATTGAAATGAAAATTTTCGTGGGTGGATGGAAATTTTTCTTTGACATTTGTGAGAAGCGCATGAGGATGTTCCGAGGAATAGCGTAAAAAATGCGACCTTTAAATTCTACTAACAAGAAACGTAAAAGTGGCAAATAATGGATTACTATTAGGGTTTTCGAACTGACTTTGATTGCAGTTGTGTTACACATTAGTAGCATTTCTTTCATCATTTTTTTTATGATTCAGTTGTAATACTGTTTTACATACTGGGAAAAATTAGAGACCAAATAATTGTCAAGTCTTTTTAAATGCATATGATAAACCATAAAGATAATGAATTTCTGGTACAGTACCATGCATTAGTATTTGCTGGTTAAGAATAAAAACTCATTTCATCAGTGCTTGAAATGTAATTATTCCCACATACTACCCTGGGCCAAACGGTCGTTCATTGTAATGATTTATGAATGACGTACCTGAGCACCTATTGATCGAATTCCTGCTTCCATTTGAACTGGTATTGATTCTATAAGCTGTGCATCTTCCGTAGCTTTAATTTTGGTCGCAATTGTAGCAGTTGTGGACCCAAATCGACCAATAATGATGGGACAGACGATAAAGCAAGCTGATCTTCTCAAGCTCATCTTAAATGGTATTTTAATGCGTCGGCTGAAATGGCCACTTCATGTGTTGAAATGATCTTTCACGCTCAAAGAGTCACGTTTGAACGATATTAGTCTAGTAGTTGCGAACGTTGTCGTCCTGGAACGTTCTATTACGAAAATATAAGTTCATTGAGAGGTAAATGTGGTCATCCAGGGTTTACAACTAGCTGCTAGATATCAGCCTGTTCTTGTGAAGAATGATAGATTCAAATCCAGTTCAAGTAAAACAGGCCTAAATCATCACACTGCCTCCACATGCCTGCTTAGAACAAAAGATGCGTGTTGGATCCATTGCTTCGTAAGGTTTTTTCATCACTCTGATGCTTATCACTCTGCAAGAGGGTAAAACTTCGATTTACAGGGCCATGACACGATTCCAGTCCTCAACAGTTCAGTTGACAAATTGAAACAGTTTTTCTATTTTGTTGCAGAGACAAGTGGACTCCTGATAGTGGTTTAACATCCTGTAAGCAATTATAAAAAATAAAAGCAATTTTTTTAGCTCACGACGCGTAGTCATCGAAGAAATCATATTAGAACGTTCACAGAACTAACTCGTTAACTGCTAAGTTAACTAACACCTATTTTTGTTGAACAAACACTTCAAAGACCGCCTGTCAAGAACTTAATGCCCACCAATTTTGCTATCAGTTTTGCCTTCTTGGTTCATGCGTGCTATCGTTTTCCACGTAGTCCTCAAGCCAATATCTGTTGACATAGAGATATCACGCTTTAATTACCACTTTCATGGAAAGCAACAATGCGTTTTTCCCTATATTGTTAAATATCTTTTCTACGCGTCCTCATTCTTGCAACTCACATAAATATTAGGGCAGCATAACTTTAGACCATGTGTCTACTACGTCTGAAACACAACATGATGTTGCCCTATAGGTTTCCTTAATCTGAAGCTTTATTAAACAAATATAAAGCGGAAACGTACCCTGTATTAAAATCAATGCGTGACTTTTTTTACCCAGGAAGGGTATTGTTTCCTATAAATTGCAACTTACATATATTTTGAGAAAGTCGTTTTCTTTTTAGAGCATGGACTCACAAAAAAATCACAAAAATGAGCGAGACTTAAACATCAGCTGTTCATGTACAGCATTTTAGATGCACGCAAGTCATGCCAGACTTGAAAGCGTTAAGACTATGATACAACTTCCGTTGGAACGTCTTCACGACGTCGGAAAACGGATGGCCCTACGCTATGCTACTGCCGCATTCTGCTTCCCAGTCCCCTGGACAGCTCCCTCACCAGCCTAATGCTCTAATAATGTTCAGCGACGGCACAAATTTGTTTGCTGTCAGATTATCACCAGAAATTGTGTACTGAGGCTACCGCTGGGGCGGCATGCCAACCCGTATCCATGCCAGCAGCTTCCTCAACTTTGTTCTTCAATGTCTTTGCGTCTTTAAAATCCCTCCTCCACAGAATTGATTTTCCATTAATTACTACCTTAAAAATTTCTGTTTTGTCATATTATTACCAGGCAGCGGACTATCAATCATTTTTATGCGTACAGCATGATATTAAGAACTTTGTTGCATTAGCGTACTTCTTAACGCATCAAGTGTGTGAGAAATTTTTTTTTAAAATTGTGTGACAGACAAAGCTCAGTTTTTTAGGCCATTTTATTTTAAGTTTCGGCGGGTATCATACATAAGGTTTTCATTTAAAGGTGAACTGTGAACAAATAATAACTTTTATTAGTTCAAATTATGAGATTGACTGTTCCAATGGTATGTGAGGAAGGCCGTAGTACGCGGTAAGATCGAATGTTTCGAATGACTGAGACAAATTACAGATCTCAAGCGGACGCATGCAAGCACTCCAGGCATTCAGGGAAGCCCGGTCGCAATTCGGTCTCTGCAGTCATGCTAACTGCCACGGCTTCAGTTAATTGCTTCAACTTATCGCAGCACAACTCCAACTAAGCGGTCGCTGCTGGTTCATCTGACTCGTACTGACACAAAAATCGTATCACAAAATCTTCATATTTTTGTCACATTCGCTTATGATTGCGTATAACATGAATTTAACTGATCGGTGAAATGGAAACATAAGCAAACCGATAAATAAGACTCAATCTATTATCTGAAATAAGGATTCGAGAATCAATGAAGGGAACTCACAAGGAAAGATTGGTAGGTAATTTTGCCGAATCTGCTTAGAAAAATGTGAATGGTTTTCTGGTAAATAAATTTTGATCGGTCTTGCAACCAACCTCGTTTAGGACCTAAATGAATTTTTCAGTCAAGGCAGCCAATGTTAGTCATAAACAAACGACAGAATAGTCATCCACAATAGTTCTTCAATTCAATTTCAACGCCTGAGAGGGGCAGGGTTTATAAATTATGTATAGCGCTATGTCATAGGGTGTGAGGATATGAATACAGCGTCGCACACTTTCAGTAGATAGTTGTGATGAATGAGAGAATGAGAGAGGCTTATGATGATCAGGAGAGTTATTTTCTTAGTCCAGTTTTTTTTGGCAGAGGGATAACCAGAAACAAATGCAAACTTGTCAACCAAACTTGTCACGGGCTTGTGTGTCGAAAAGTTGATGTCGCACGGGCTGCAGTAACTGCATCTCAGCGCAAGGGCGGCATGAACTGAAGTTACTGTACCAGAAAGTACCTCTTTTAATTTCGAAAGTGTTGAACCATCAGTAATCGAAATCAATATTTCATGGTACGTGCATTGGAATGTAGGCTTGATTTGTATCGCTGACAAATGACGGCTTCTAATACGAAACAACGTACTGCAATAATTATGCGAGCTTTATAAGAGGTGCTACAGACATGCCTCGTAATATTATGGCTATAAGAAACACTTGTGCATACTGACGGCTTAATGCTTCGAGTGTATACTAATATTTCATCGATGAGAGAAGATCTATACCCCTCCTCTTCCACTCCATGTAAACAGTTGCGCAATCGTCGCACTTTAAACCTTTTACTAAACGGGAAAATTTTTTTGCAGTGAATGACTTGATCTTCGTTCCTATAATCGCAAGTGATGAGTCAGGGTCACTGCATATTTCGTGAAATGGGAAATTTCAAGTAAATTAAAATTCTTTTTTCAATTTAATTCAGTTTAATTTGTGTGGTTTCGGGCAGAAGATATGATTTGAACCTCTCTGAGAAGTGATGTATGTAAGAAAAATGGTTTGGTAAGTGAATGAATTTACTTTTAATCGTAAACACCGCTTGATTATTTAAATAAATTTCAAACTTCCAGTTTTGCCACACAAACAGTGATACCTGTGTTTTGTGTGAGATATTCAAACGTTCTTCGTGGATTCATAAAATTCTTACGTACGCTAAACATGCATACAAAAACTGCTAATTTTTTTTCTTGTGGTACTAATGGTAACACTACGAATTAAAATGACGGAGCTTTATTTTCATTTATTTCGTCGAAGTTGGAGTTTAGACGAGAGCGTTTTATAAGATTCGACATAGGTGTATTTAACTAGTAAGATACACGGGACATTACCCTAATATGAGCTCGAAGATTCCGTACTTCATGAGAAGGAAAATTGCTCGCAGTGGATCACATCGATCTCTAGATGGCCTGTTCTGGGGAGCTATTTGAAAATATTCTATTCAGTTAAATAACCTAATTCAAAAACTATCACACTATTCTTCAACGAGCTTTTATCTCAATTGCAGTACCTTAAATTGAGTGTTTTTTAAACAGCCTGTCGAATATTCATCACAAAGTATGTATTGCCTGCAACAACTAAATAGTAACGTTATTTGAGCTCTGATTTCTGTCGCCCACGTTCACAAAACTACGTTTTCCTCAAAGCACTAATAAAGTAGGTGTACACAAAGTGTGGATAAGCATATCATGAATTTAAGTATTCACTTTTTTCTTAGTCGAAGTTTTCTTGACACGCCATGTCAGATCTATTTTTTGAATTTGCTGCAGGTATCGTTGGGGACATTTTAGCAGCTTATTTTGTGTTATGGTAATGTTAGGTATACGCTAATCTTTTACTTTCATGAATGCATATTTTAAGTCTAGCCGAGATATTACATCTTTTTCCTTTGTCCGACTCTTTCAACTAGTATTTACTCAGTGTTCTACATGTGCCACTATGAAGATAGCGTCCGACGCTATAATGAGAACCCAAAACCTCATGTCACGCGTTAGCAACTTATACAAAAATTGTTGCATTGGCGTTGATGAATTGTAAGTCCATAGAAGAATTGCGGTTAACTGTTGCTGAACACTAAGCTTTGAATTTTCATACTAGTCTCAGAAGCCTCAATCAATAACACTCGGCTTGCCACACAAGCTTCCTATGAGGCTTGGGTCGTTATGGTCTCACAACCGTTGTAGACACATTTCTAGACTGCTCACAAAATTTAAAGTATAGATAAACACATCCACTTTGAAAAATTAACCCGTTCATGTGTGGTTATTTGTGTACGTGGCACAAATTTGTTGTAATTAACTGACAATAATATTCTCGTTTGTGTTCTCCAAGTCTGCTTAGCATTTTAGGACCTATAGGCTTATTTGAGCTTGCGGGTCTACAGAAAGAATTTTATATTTTCATTCATAAAAGATTAAAATTCACTTATATGTTAATCGAACATTTTCAATCGATGTTTTTTATTGGTGTTTAGCTCTGGATGATTTGTATGATTAGGGAGTTGGTGCAGCAAACGAAAGCTTCCAAAGTTTACTGTGTTCTTGCTAATTTCATGCCCATATATTTTGGGAAAAAATGAACTTACGTGACTTGATTTTATTGAGTGTCACAATCTAAATTTCAATTTCAAAATGGGATCCATTCATATCAGTAATCTAAACTTTTTTGCTGAAGCTAGCAGAGTCGTTTGTCACTTTTTCTCACTCATTCATTTTTGGGCTTGGTTAAAAAATTCTAAACTTCAATTATTTATGATTTTCATTGATCGAAAACAGATTCTATTTCTTCTGCCCACCAGTAGCCATGGGCCTGGGGTCGGGGTTGAGAGCAAAACAAGGCTGGTGCGATTGGCGGCCGATCATTCGGTCACAAAGTTTGGAGAAAAAAATAAAAAACATTCGTTATAGCATTGAACAAGAGCTTCATCTGGTTGAAAGTAGCGCTTTTTCTTTTTATGCATCTGATCTGACAAGCTTCTACATTTATTTATTATTTAAGTTCTAAGTGAATCTCGGAATTTACTGATTCACTATCGCTAAACCAAACAATTGTTAGTACTCGATCGTCCTCAATTGCTGCATAAGATACTATCTTTTCGCTACAGTGTATTACATTCATCGTCCAGAAAAGGATAGCAAATGCTTCAATACCTTGAGGTTTGACAGTTAGAAATGGAGTTCTAAGTAAACCCATTTATCGTCTGTGAATTTTGATGATATGATATAGATAGTTGTTAGTGGCTTTTATTTTGACATAATAGCAATTTAACAAAATTTCCATTTTCACTAAAGGATTTATAAATGTATGCGAAAGCCCAGTGATAAAAAATCATTGCATAAAATAAAAGTGAATTATAATATTTAACATTGTCATAAATTTATCTGGTACTCATTAATAACTTTATAAGCCCTGTGAATATTTCCTCAACGATAAGGATCAGTCTGTAGTTCCAAGTTATTTCAGCGATAATTATTTTAGTTTTCTCTCACATTCACCCCCGTAATATTACGAAATTCATTTTGCCACGCATAGAATGGATTTTCAAAAGAAAACACTTATCGTGCGAGGGGTTACAGCGAGTCACGTGGGACGATCATCGCATTCTTTCCACGGCTTCGTGAAGGAAGAGATAACCTACCCAGGAAATTGGATATCTAATTAAATTTAGAGTTTTAGCTCATAAAGTTTCACTTTCCTAGTAAAATTAGCAGCTTAGTTTCGAAATTTTCCTTTAGAGTCACGAAGTATGGACATATTTAGGTGGTTCAACTTTTTTGAAAGAGGGACTGGAGGCGATCGAAAATACTCAGTGTGACTGAAACTCATTTAATGTTTTTATTTTTAAAACTCATTAAAATTGCAATTTTGAAAAGATCTTGTCACTATGCCTCATCACGAGTAAAAACTTCTTAGGGTGATGTAGTGAGATTGCGAATAAGTAATTGAATAACAGTTTTAAGGGCACATGATATGTAAAGCATTTTATGCGATAATTTCAACTTATTTGTCAGAAAAACTTTACTTGTTTATGATTTGTCGAAAAAAGCTCATGCAACGATACATTTTGACTGGGTGACAATTTAAGAAAAAGAATGAATCCCAGGACCTCCAAAAATGAAATTGTTTTTATTCATTCGTACTTATGTGAACAAGCAAGTATTGTGAAGCTTTTTTCGTCACTTTTTCAAAATATTCGTTGACTTATTATTAGCTCTCAAATATAACGAAGAATTTCAAACTCTTGGTACTTGAACTTCAATTGGAAATTACCTGTTTGAAAAAAGCTTTCATTAGTAACTCATATACCAGTAGGGAAGACGAATGCATCACAATTAAAACTAAAATTGATGTTAGAAACTTGATTCCTCATGTTGTGAAGCCATAAAAACAAGAATAAAGTACAAGACTTAGGTCAGTCTGTTTTTTCCAATCTATTGATTTTACTAGACTTTACTCCAAGTGATTTCTACTTTTTTTGTTAGCTTCAAATTTTTATGAATGGTAAGAATTTTTCTGAAGAAGACAAAGTGAAAATATTAGTGTGCAATTCCTTAAGCTCAAAACCCGTTGACCATCACCAAGAGGAAAAAACAAACTTCCTATTATTTTGGCAAACGGTAAGTGACCAAATAGCTAAGCTATATCATTGTAGTATTTACTTATTCATGAATTAATACACTGCGTTATACAAAAACGGATATTACTCGTAACTCAATGCAATTTTATTACGATTTATTGACCCTATTTTACGTTTTCAAACTTTTAATAAACGCACATAAAGGTTTGAATAGAACAATGCAGTTTATATTTTATTTCATGCTGTATTTTGCTCATAAAATGGATGAAGAATGTGACATGCCCCAAACTGGATGATGCTCGGCCGACAGAGTCGGATCTTGCCCCTGGCGGTTCGGAGATGAGCTCCGTGATCCAGGAACATGCAGTACAGCGCATCAGTTCCTCGGTACCCAACAACCAAGAGGAAAACTCGACCCTATAAAATAAATGTTAACTATACATTCCTGGGTTTGAAATCGTCTTCTGCTGGTGGAAGCACTAGCTGATGGAGATGTTAGTCAGAAAACAGGATAGAAATTGGTTGGAGATATGATTTGACGAATGTTTGTTTACGGTAATAACTTGTGATATCAAATTTATGAAGTACGTCTTTCGACATCACTGAGAAAAACATCGTACCGTGACGCAACGTGTTAAGAGAAAAAGTTCTTTTTCAATACCAGAAAAAATTTCTCGGATGGTGATGCGTCACTGTGAGATTTTTTTCCTCGCTGGTATCGAAAGATACATATGACAAACATGACATGACGTATTGTTAAAACGGCAGCCCCAGTAGCTGTCGCCTCATGAAAACAGTACGTAATTACTGGATATTGTGATATTCTAAGTTATTCTTAATAGGTATTCTGACATATCAAGTTCAGTTTATATTCCATAATCTGCACAAGGAAAACTAATTGACTTTCCACTTCACTATCTGGAAAAGTGTTGCAGTGGGAGAGAGAGAGGCCTGCGTTCGTTCATCCTGCATCTGTGCTTGATAAAAATTAGGCCAAACACTTATCGTTTTTATTAACTAATATGCACAACATCCCTATCTAATAATTAGACTAATCAGTCAAAAATAAACATCAGCAAATAGTGGTAGAGAGAGTCTACGTCAGTAAAATGGGTATAGAAAACATTAAAAAGTCCTCGATAGATTTAGGGAGAAAAAAGAATGCCATCTCGTCGTTGACCTCACACCAGGTCATACTGTAGCTGTTCTCCAAAATGAAGCCCACAGGCAAGCACGTTATCTGGTAGAACTTGAGGTAGTCGGGCTTGTCAGCGAGGTGTTTTCTGTTCCAGCTGGTTCAGCACAGCTCTAGAGAGCAGACTTAAAGTTCCATACGCATTTGCCACAATTTTCCAATGGTTTCCTGCCACAAGAAGATCGACATCCCCCTCAACTATTTTCTGCAAGGTGGCAATCAAGCATAAACTTACAATAGATAGCAGCAAGACCACAAGCAAGCACGATGTTGTCTGGATCAAGATAGAGAGGAGCATGCTTGTTCCCAGGAGTCGGAAACTCTTCTACAACATTTTACGATAATATTTTTCCATGAAGTCGGAGAATGTTCTACAACATTTTAATACAGTGTCTTCCCATGAAAATGTACTTATGCCATTACATCTTCCGTCGCCCGGTTCTGTCAACACTGCTGAGTCAGCGCTGACATCCTGTGCTTGACAGAATGTTCACAACGCCAGCGTTGTCAGGCATAAGCGTCTCATAAAACAGATGACAACAAGAACAGTAATAAAGGTCTAAAAATAGAAAAATTACTATATGCATTAATAATTTTTAAAAACCCAGTTGTTAGCGATTGCACGTAAGCTAGCTTCAAAGACCAACCTCTGTAAAGCTTCTAAAATTTAGTAGCCCTAGGTTTAGCATTTCAAGTATAGACAAGCTTTGTATTGTAAAGACAAAATCCATAATCTCGATGTAATTAACAGTTTTAAAGCTGTTAGGATTACTGATTTATGGAACAGCAATATTTCCGGGAACTGAACCGAATGGGACGAATGAAAAATGTAAAAAAGTAGTTATAATACTGGTAGACCTACACTTCAACATTTCATCAAATACAGCCAACATTTACAAATTTCCCTTAGAAAAGGCAGTTCATTCGCTTCTCCTTCTCAGTCAGCAATAAAAGTTCACTCAAAATTTTGACCATTCATTGAAGACTGCTCGTATTCAAGCCTCTGAAAAAAATTATGAGCAAAACCTTCAAATTTTAGAGTCAGTTTTTATACTCACCCTACACTTTGCTTGCTGAAGGATCAGAGTGCTATCAAGTTATGCGTTGTTCAACCTAATGGCAAAATTCTGCGTGTGTGGATGTGAAGGTATGTTCGTGTGGCAGAATGGAGGCTCGCAGTGAATTTTTTTATTGATGTCAGAAATTCGGTCTTAGGTTAGAGACAAGTGTCCAGTATATTTCTTTGTTTAAAATTAGTGTATTTTAAATTTGACTCTTATCTACATTAAAACTAAAAATCGAATCTCTACATTCCAAAACGTATGCAATTGAGGATGTTTTCTTTTAGATTGTTGTTCTCTCCTTTTGTATTTGTTTCAAAAAGGATTTTCTCCCAAATGTAGATTAGATTTACAAAGGGAAATAAAAATTCAACTCCTTTTATGTTACTAATTTCTTTACAAAAATGAGTAATTTTAATTATTTACTAAACACTTAATTAAGAAGGCCATTTCCGTACATGGTCTCTCTTCTGTTTGATGTAATCAGTTTTCAGGTCAACAGGTTTTCGTATTCCCTTTAAAAAGAAGGTTTTCGGCTGTTCTGGTGACCATTTATGCATCGCTTCTGCACTCCCTTTTTTCGTATTAAAGCAACGACCAGGCAAAACATCTTTTAGCATTACTAGTAAAGTACTTCACCTTGAGTAGTATGAAGCAGGTCAACTTCAATAGTAATTGTCGTCACCAAAATTGAAAATGTGCGGCTTTAATAATATCCGTAAAGTCTTTCTTTTCAATTATTGTACTGGTTAAAAACGTCGACGCAAGAACTAACGTGAATTCACAACTAAAAAAGAATAGAATATGGTAACAGGAATGAGTCTATTGGCCCATTCTTGAGTTGCTACTCAAGTCCCAAATCGCCTAAGTTAAGGCATCAATCTCGCACAGGCACCTCAATCTCGCACAGGCACAAGAAGTAAAGTAGGTTAGGAAGAAGAAGGGTAGCAGTCATACTCCCAGTCATTAAAGTTTGTGGAAAAAATACTCAACTCATATAATGCAATAATTATGTGACTTTTAATACAAAATAATTGTATGATTTTTGATACACCAGCGTTGTATAACTTGCAGTATACATAAATATGGTTCAGGGATCGCAATAGTAATGTAACTTGTAGTACACAGTTATTGCATGTCTCATAATACAGAACTATTCCATGACTCTCAGGACATAGAAGGTTCATGTCATGTGGTGAATTATTATTACACGACTGAAGGTACACAAAAAGTACATAACTCAAGGAACAAACACTGTCTGAATATGTTGAATCATTAAGATACACAGTAATATGACTCATGGTACGTACAAATTATATGACCAGTGGTAAAAGATAATAAGGATCGTGGAACACAATAATTGCATAATCATGTCACAACGATTAAAATTGGGGATGTAAATTTGAGTCGTGGCCTCAATAACTATATGATTCATGGTACTTATTAGTTATTATTATATTATAATAATTATTTATATATTATATTATTAGACGTGTGGTACACAATAACAATGACTTGCTCTTCACAATACTTATATGGAATATTGATTACAGAACTCCTAGATTATAATATTTGTATAAACAGTAGTGTGCGAGTACAATAAGTGTGTCCTCGGTGTATTCAATAGGATATTGGAATTTCAATCATGCCTCGAATCTGTGTTTTATAATACTGGGTGTTTCTTATCCAATATTTATCAAGACGGTTTTTGAATGGGCTTGCAGTGCCAACTGAAAAGATATTTCCGGGCAGTTAGTTCAAGATTTCTACTATTATTACTGAAAAGAAGTTTGAGGCTTGGGATGTCGTGGAGTTTGTTACTCTTAGCCAATGGTTGTTATTTCTGGTTCGCATGTTATTGTCTCTGACGAAAAGTCCTTTGAAGGCAAATCTTCGAAGCCGGTTAACTATTTGTAGGTTTCGATGAGTTGTCCTTGCAGTATTTTTTAGTTTTAAGGTGATGAGATCAACCTGTTGGAGACTTTTTTCGTAGCTGAGATTACGGAATTCAGGAATCCTTTTCGTTGCTTTACGCTGAGTTTTTTCCATTTTGTAAATTTCCTCACATGGTAGAAGACCAGTGTTGGGCTGCAGATTCCAGATGTGGGCATTCTAGCGCTTTATAGAGCGGCAATTTTATGTTCTTTGACTCGTATTCAAAATAACAAGCAATGAAACCAAGGATCCTGCTCGTATTTTGGACGCTTTTTTCAAGTTGTTTGTCATGTTTGCAATTTCCGGATATAAAGATACAAAGGTCTCATTTTTACTGTACTGCATCAATTGGTGTGTCGTTCATCGTGTGTTGCAAATTCCGATTATTAGCACCAACGTGCATTACTGAAAATTCATCGATGTTGAAGCTCAACTGCCAGGTTTCAGTCCATTGTAGTAGAGAGTTGAGGTTGTATTGAATAGTCACTGTCTCTTTCGGTGAACGCGCTATGACAGAGCTTCGCCGCCGAATGTCTTGATTTTACTGATGATTTCGACGTCAAGGCCGTTGACATATACTAACATACTATCGTTGATGTACTATCAGGTCCTTAAGTATGAAATTATTGATTTTAAACAGAAAATTTATTTTTCACTACCTCAAAGAAAAATTTATGTAGTTTAATCAAAGTATGTACCTGCATCATACATATTTTTTCATCTTATCAGTAACTTATTCATGATGATTGTCACGGTCTACCACGGGCTGATATTCTATACGAGTAGCAAAACCAAACCAATGAAACATCTCAAAACATCGACGTAATGTGAGCTCATTCGCCACATCAGCTTCAAGAACCTCATTGATGTTTTGAGCTGTGTATGATGCATTACTTATACAGCGAATTCATATTCATGAGCAAAATAAATTTTTTTCTATCGATTTTTAAACCATGGGCTTAGAAATTTTGTTTGCATGAGAAGACTCACAATTTCATCCAACACCAGGAAAGGAAATGATACACACTTTGTTATGTTCAAACACTGAATGTGTCAGTATTTTATTTTATCATTCTGTAAAGCGAAACTGGCATCTATTTATGATATGAAAGATCACATGATAAAAGCAGCACTATGTCATGAAGACCACA
Source organism: Trinorchestia longiramus (assembly GCA_006783055.1). Taxonomy (NCBI): domain Eukaryota; kingdom Metazoa; phylum Arthropoda; class Malacostraca; order Amphipoda; family Talitridae; genus Trinorchestia; species Trinorchestia longiramus. The sequence goes on from VCRD01000019.1 coordinate 351,250, forward strand.
GCCTCAGTTAGTCAAGTAGCTGTACCACGTGAGCAAGTTAAGACGGTTCTAAGTGCAAAAGCTGGAAGGGATTTTGAAAACGGTAGTTTCGAGTTGGACGAGAGAACTTCTCTTATTACGTCTAACTGGCTTCGAACTTTCATCTCGACTCACTTAAAGAATGGGCAGTTTCGTGCAACTAATGTCGTGTAGCGTAACTGCATATTTCACGAACGCTAGACCGCTTTAGCATAGGAACTACTGTAATTTTTGGAGCTATGATTACGACGTTTACAGTGAAACTTGTTTGATAAAAAACAAACCAGAAAAAGAAATAGTATTGATCCTTCGGTGCTATCAAATGTTGTCGACATAGTTTACAAGATTTGACAGAACATAGCTTGGCTCATGATAAAATTGAAACGCTTACATGATCAATCTCAGTATGAACTTTATTATAATTCTACCAGCTTGCTAGTTGTATTTACATTCATGTTGTGGCTTCTATAATTGTTTCTCAACTTGAAATTATATTTTCTGGTGCTTTCACCTAATCCTTTGACGAGGGGGAAATAAGTTAAAATACGAATGTATGTAATTCAGCACGTTGAGCACCGCCATTGTTGAAAACTAATCAAAACCAACTGTTTTCTTGCATCGGCACCAATTTTCCAGACCTAACTTTATGATCAGCTTTTTTAGACTCGCATGATTCCACATCAACACAAGTAGGCAGGTTTTTATGTAATTATTAAACTACTTCAGGAAAAATTCGTAGTTTTCATCCTACTTTTACTTGCGAGTATATTTAATTCAATGATCAGCTAGATATTCTTTGTCTCTGAAAGGTTGTGAAAACAATTTGATTTTTTTTAGCGTTTTACAACGCAATTTGCGTGTTTTCCCTGTTAATTATACTGTTATGATGTTTAACTTTCTTACTGTGCATACCAACACACATGTACTGCGCACACTTACATGTCCTGTCTCGTATCATATTTATGTAGAATGAATCTTAACTTCTATATCCGTACATAAGGATCTCTAATTTTCAATATTTTGCAAGCATACAAGGAAAGTTTGCATGAGTGCGCTTCAATATCCTCTATGACGTTTAAAGATCACTCAACTGAGCAATTTCTCAAACAAAACTCTCATCAATTGTTGGAGTGAATGAGGTCTTTAATTTGTATAACTTTCTCACTTTGAAATCTTCGCTTCACACGCGGCAGAGCAATGCATGACAGTAGCTCAGGATGCTCCTATGAATCAAGTTTTGAACCTATTTCACAAGAAAATAGCGATCATAAATTCTAACTTGATATATCGGACCATCGATATAGTGCATTGAGAGGCTTTTTATTTCTCACTTTAGGGTTTCGGGAACTTTTCTGAACAAAATGCATTAATATCATCAAAAGAATATAAAGCATAGAATTGTACAAAATGTAAAAACTGTGAAAACAGATGTAAAAATTCTTGTGCGAACTTAAGACAAATTCTGTTTGCGTCACTTTTGTTCTGTTTACAGTTTTTTGACTGAGATTTGAATGGAGTGGCCAGGTGTGGAACATTTTCAATTCTAATGATTTAGAAAATTGACTCTTATGTGAATCATTCTTCTCACTTTTCTGTTCTCATCGAGAGTCATCGAGTTAACTTCAGGAAATTGGGTTTCTTGCCAATGGTAGGCGATCAATTCGATTGTTGAAGCAAAGGGGTTCTGGTGTTCCTTCCCATGTTTTCGCTCAGCGATGAAGTTTAAATAATACCCTTAGCAGTGCTTCCAGATTAGTTCCATGTTTCTGTAATAGCATCATTAGACGTGACGTCTCTTTGAAGATGACATTAGTTCTTCATGTGAGTTAACTGCGAACATCTTCGTTTACGTATGGATCTAAACTTGAAGTATAGTAAGATCAGTAAGTTTTCAGTTAAACGTAGGGAAATTTGTTTATAATGTTTCCTTAAATTGATCTCCAGTGCCCCAGTCCCTTAATATATGCTTAACAACTGCATCTCATGAAATGGTGAACATTGTGTGCAATGACTGGCCAGTTATTTCGTATTTAATCTGATGAGCCCCTGTATTGTGTGGTTAGTGAAACGAGGAAGAGGAACCATTCTGTACTGAAAATATAAACATTTTTAGGCTTTATATTAATATACCGAGCCAGAGTTTTTTTAACAATGGATCTATAAGATTTTTTTACATCATTTCACAAAAGTGATGAAAAACAATTTAAATTGAATTAAAAAATGCAAAAAAGAAAAAAGTGTAAAGTGGTTTACATAATGGAACACTGAAAACTTGTGTACATTAACACAAAAGTCTAACAAATGAATATCTACACGAGTCAAACTGCTTAAAATTGCGAGTTACAATTCTCACATCATTGTATTTCATTAAAATTCATGAAAAAACCTAGCAAAATATTCGTGAGACTGTATTGAGCCTTGCTTCAATTGGCATGGCATCAGTCGCTCTGAGTAAACACCTAAACAGCCGTCCAATTATCGTTGTCTTGATGCATTTAGTGTGAGCGCAGCACAGAAGCTGGACACATGGGACGGCAGAGGCCCAGGGTGGAATTTGTGTGAACGAAGCTCACTCGATGCAGATTGCTAAAATTGAATTACCAGTATCCAAGGCTTCTCTCCAGGTGTTAAATAGTTTTTATACGGAAACAGCTGTTTAATAATAACTACTCGTATCAATATAGTGTCTTTATAATTCAAGAGCATTAAAATTATTACTTACTTCAATCAGTAAAATTAGTTAGCAAGCATCAGTAAAAATTTTGTAATCTTGTCATTTAGTACTTTCTTTGAACTGTGGATGAATCCCATTCTCTCGTGTTATGTGTATACTATGTGCAGGATGGCGCAAAAGTAACACCTTTTAAAAAATTAATAGCAGAAGAAACTATGATAGGTAAAGAAATCGGAATGATTCTAAACAAAAGAGAAGATTTTAAAGTTTGATTAATTATCAAATAGGGAAATAATTGTTGTATTATTAATAAATAATTAATTGCTTTATTAGTCATTTATTTTATAAAAAGGGGGTATTATTTATGCGCCTCCTGTAGATCTGTTATTGTTTTAAAAATATAACTATTTCGGTTAGAAATTTTAGATCAATTTTTTTAGGACTGTATTAGTAATAAACATTACCGATTTATAAGAGACTTAAAATGAAAGCAATTTTTTTTAACACGTTGACTCCGAAGTGGTACGTATGTGTACCACTTAGGTTAGGTTCTGTAATTTTTTCAGATCCTTCTAGTGACTATGCGTACAAAGTGAAAATTTACACCAGTCAGGCAATCGGAGGCAACGTGTTAAATTAGCTTTAATTTCCTAATGATAAAAAGCGAGTAAATGGAATGTAGGCTCATTCATCGTATTTTAAATGTTTGGAGACAAACTAGCAATGTGGCCAATTTACGCGTAATTTTGACACACTTATGGTGTTATAGTCATGTTTTACAGGATATTTAGTGTTGATAATATTGACGTAAAATAATAATAGTAAAACTTGGCAGAAAATAACATCGGAGATATGGTTCATTTCAACTCTGATGACTGAAATCTGCAATCATCTTTAATCTGATAGAATAACTATTGTCTGAAATCTATTTTGTACAATAGATTACCTGACATACACCACATAACATCGCACATAACAAACTACGTAGATAAGTTGTTCCTTTACATCTGCAGTCTATTACACAAAATTCTGAACTTATTTACAGAGAAGATGTTTTCACTATGATCCATGTTTGCCAGCTAGGAAAATCAATCTTAAGGCTATCAAGGCCTAGTAGCAGAGAGAGACATTTCAAACATTCGGCGTCCAAGCTCAATAAATGATACATAAATGGAGTGGAGACAAAAAATGAGTAAATTCCTCAACAGCACTGAGCTGCCCTTACCCATCATACTCAAGAAATGCTACTTATAAAATGTCTTCGGAATGAACGATACATGATACAGATATCTGTGAAAACCCGAATAATGCAAATAACAGTTTCAGAAAAAGAATAAAACTCTTCTTCATACAGAGGTGAAAATATTTATTTCTATTCCACTTATCAATACATGTTTGAAAATCATACACATTTTGATAAACGACTAGTTTATTAGTCATGTGAGCTACTTGATTCTGCAGTTGTAAATATTGGCCTCTGATTTGAACGAAAGATTTTCTGATTCAAAACGAATAAATTTTCCAACAAGAGTGATGCAGCCAGTGCTGATCTGGTATTTAAATGTAGACACAAGAAGAACTTTTCGATAGGGAATATCAAAATAGTAGAGATCCTCTGTACCATTACAAGGGTAATTGCATTCTCCATAGTAATCTTAACTGAGAATCTGTCCTATCGAAATCTAGGGCAGAGAAGCAATGAACTAAACCAAGCTAACAGTTACTTGTAACTAAAATATTGTTAAATCTCGATCTTTTCTTATCTTTTCTTTCGTTTTCACTATCAATAAATCAAACATGTTCAATTTAAATGTAGGATTTAAAATTACTTTAAATCCTATACGGAGAGGTGCCGGCACTGGATCCAACCGTTTGTATAAGGTCTTAGCATCAGTTCTAATTGGGTCTTCTTGTGATGTTCACGAGAGAAGAGTGTTGACAAAATATTTCTTTCAGCGTTTGTTCCATGTAGTCAATAGTCCTGGAAAAATGCATTTCTATGCATGGCATGAGTATTAGTATGCTACGCCATATGCACCAGCTTTTCAATGGCAATGATTCAGAAGAAAATTCATCTCTTTTTTATGATAAATGTAGAGTTTAATTGCGCTAGCAGAGGGCGGTGCAAAAGTTACTTTACCGTTTTGAACATTTATTACACCACACCTAATACAACTGTAAAAATTAGTTTCATATAAAACAAAAAAAAAATCTTGAAGTTTTATTATTTAAGTGTATCTTTTGAATGTTTTTCATTATTATTCAAACACACGCGTATTTTACGTACAGTATTTTCCAAGACTTTTTCCAAAATATCAGGGGTTATTGTGGTGATTTCTTCGATGACATTATTTTTTATGTCATGGAGAGTATTAGGCATATTGATGTAAACCTTTCCTTCAAGGTATCCCCATAGGAAGAAATCAGGTTAAATCAGGAGGCCGCGATGGCCACGGAACATCATCAAACCGTGAAATTAAACGACCAGGAAAGGCAGCTCATGGTGCTGTGATGATTTCTGTTGCTGTATGTGATGTCTTTCTATCTTGTTGGAACCACAAATTCTGCGTGTCCAAATCTTTCAGTTGTGGCAATAAATATTCCTGTATCATTTATCTGTAGTTGTCTCCTTTCACTGTTACAGTTTCACCATCGACATCCTCGAAAAAGTATGGATCAATGATTTTTGCTCTCGTTTTGCCACACCAGGCAGTAACCTTCTGTACGTGGAGTAATCGCTTTTGGATTACCTTGGGGTTTTCATCACACCAGAATCGGTATTTTTGTTTACCAACATGCCTATTGATATGGAAATGGGCCTCATCAGACATAACTAGGTGTGAGGTGGAAGTCTCATCATTTGCAGGGCAAAGAAATGTACATGCAAAGTCCTTTCTCTGTTGATGATCTGCAAACTTTAACAATCGTGTTACTTGAATTTTATGTGAAATTTTATATTTTATTGCGTTGCAAGAATTTTCGTAAAGTTCCTAGCTGACTGAAACGTTGTCTAGTGTACATTTTTGAATCAGCTGCAACGCTCGAAATACGTTGCATTACACAAACATTTCGTATCGATCTCGGTCTGTCAGAGCGTTCTTTACCTGCTGTTGAGCCGAAATCTTTGAATCTTGAATTCATTGCAATAATGGAATGTTTAGAAGGCTTTTGTTGATTTGATGTTCTTACAAAGTCCCTCTGAACTACAATTAGCGATCCATCACGCAAGAAATAACTTTCCACTGTGCTCCTTGGTCTTTACTGTATTTTGAGATTCTTAGGATATGATAATTGTGTAAATTTTGATTACAAAATAAGCTTCAAATCTGTATCGTTAATACAAGATGAAACTTCAAAATTTTCTCTTTCATTTCATATGTAAGATATTTTTATAGCTGTGTTATTTGTCGTGTAATAAATGTTCAAAATGATAAAGTGACTTTTGCGTCATCCATCATGATATTAGGTAAAACAAGTTACTGAACAATGATGAATTTACAGATTCGATACACGAGTATGATAATGGGCAAAGTATGTTACTAAACAATATTTTTGTTCATTTAATAGCGCGACCTTCATCTACTCTGCTTGTCACTGCTGAAATTTAAATCGCTGCAGAAATTTAAGTGGCACAATGTCTCTTCGCAGATAACGATTTTACTCGGTAATTTCCCAATAATTTTCACATTAAATCGGTTCTGAACATGTGCCAAATGAATGTGGATTCAGAAACATAAAAGTTTGCAAAAACTTTTCAATTTCCAATGCTTGCGTGAATCTGTGTGGGTACGAACATATTTTTTAAGTGGTTAATGAGTTTAAATAGTATTAAACACATGTACTGTGAATAGAATACATTTATGTACGTACATGTTGAGGTACGGGATTGTTTTTTACAAAAGTTGCAATAAAATGTAAAAAAATCATACATAGATCTCAAAAAATTGGAAAACCCTTGTACTATTGCGTTGAACATAATGACTGAGTATCATTTAAGACAAGACTTTGCAACCTTTCTCTGACCTTGTCCCCATATATTATTTAGACATATGAGCACGTACATCTGAATTTTCAAGACAAAAAGGTGAAAAAAAAATAAAATTCCACTGAATTTTTAATAGTACTTTTTACGTTTTAGGAACTATAAAGTAACATTAAATGTATCCCTTTACATAATCAAATGTACACCTAGATGTACATGTACCACAGGTTTGGAACGTCTGATTTAAGACGTGTTTGAGCTGCAAAATGTGAATGCACAGATCTACGTTGTCAAGAACTAAAGATGAACGCCATGGTCGTCTATGTATACACATATCTAAATAATTCACAGTTGCATCTTTCAGTACTAAAACGGATGAAAGCCTGGGATAGAAAAAATGATAGAATTTTTGAAAAAAAATTCTAGAAATATTCTGTGCAACACGACTCTCAGGACTCTAATAACTGAGTTTACGGATTCAAACGCTCACAGTACGGGTGTCTTTTACGACTCAAGGGAACAAGCCTGTATGGGAATTTTTCTCTACGGTCGTGAATACCTCTCTGTCAAATGGGTTGCGAGGACTCTTTCTGAGCAACAACATGGAGTGTATAAGTTTTTAGCAGTTCTCTATGAGATCAAACAGAGCATCAATTGCGAAGAATTTTACTTTCTACCAATTAGTTGTTCCTCATTTTCTGCTGAGGCTCAAGTAGATGCAATTATAACCAGTTTTCAGTAGTTTGTGGTTAGCTTGTTTGAGATTTTTCTCTGAAATGGAATTTTAGGTTCAAAATAACTCCTGCTTCACAATGAAATGCGCCGATGCTCGTAAATTTAAAGGTTAATATTTTTCCCGAATGTTTTTGTTCTAATCTGCCCGTACCAACACAATTATCGTTTAGAATTCACTTGATGTATTCGTACTACCTGATCCACACCTGCAGAGTGTTCTATATTTCATTACATATTCTCTTTCTGCCGTGTGAGCACGGGCACAAATCTTCTAAAATCGTTCTCTTTTGAGACAAATATTTTCAAACTACAATCACAGCAATTTTCTAACTCTTTTTTGACACCATTGTTTCAATAATGCAATTTTCACACTCACTCATTACCTTTTTAAAATTGTGTACTGCGATTGTGTTCAATCAATGCCTCATGCAAGCAAGTTGCTTCAAAACTGAGACACCAGAATAGAAATGCTAATACATTAATGACGGTCCATTTCATTTAAAGTTATTGCTTCGTTTTCATAAGTCTGTTGCTACTTGTTTGCATCAAATTTGAAAGGCTAAAATAACTGAGCAATGTTCAAGGAAAAGAATTGTCAATGTATGGGTTTTTTCTTTTCATTAGATTTACTTCAAGAGTAATTTTTATTGTTGTCTTTCCTTTCTTCACAGGTCAGAGTTTGGTCTGTATGGCTGGAAGATTTTAGGCTTTACTGGGTTCACTCAGTAATTTGTTGACGGTTCTAGGAGACGCTTTAACTGAAGCAGATTCGAAGGCAACAGAGCGAACACATATTTATACAGGACGACAGTTATTTGCCTGCTTTCCCTGGTTTACATCGTTCAGTAATTATTGTGAAAAATACCTTCTAAGCAGCTCAAAGTTTTTTGACAAAATCTGTATCGAGCACGTTTCTAGTGTGAAGTTTTACTTCTTTTAAAAGCATAGAAAATAACATTTTTTAACATACCCTCTACAGGGGACTTATAAATAATATAACGAATATGAGATGAATTTACGTTACTAAACTACATTATGAATTACTTTTATTTGATACAATCGTATCTATATTCTTAAATTTCTGCATACATTCACCAATTTCAACGAAATTTCAACTCGTGTTTCATTTCAATCCTCTCATATGGAAAATTATATCTGCCATTTTCCCACTGCAGATCGATAGTAACAGACTATGAATGGTTTCTTTTAGAGCTCCTTTACTAACCATCAGAACTCAAGATATTGTAGCACTTGCTATCTTTTTCTGTCTGATGACTCTATAACACAAGGCGCTGAAAGATGATATCATGGGCAGCAATTGTAGACCGTCGAGTGCTATAGATTGTGAGAAGTATCTCAATCTCATACAGACAAATGGTGACCAGCTGTCTGATTAGACGCTAAAGAGCAACTATACTGTCTTCAATAAGAAGATGCTTCTACTCAATGCTCCAACGAATGTTGCTCATTTTTATAGGAAAAGTTTAGCCAATGATAAAATCAGCTTGGCCTGCTCATAACCCCCATTTCACCCGTTCGACTACTGATTTTGGGGGTAAAATTGAATGCATTGTTCATCAATGCAATCCATCGTCATTGATGATTTCAAGAAACTAAAAAGCAAAACCGTGAAAGAAAAGGGCAAAGAAAAAGTTAGACATTCTGCTGTTAGCGTCAATCAAAGGATTCAAATTTGTGCTCACAAGAGTATATAGCATTTTAAAGTTCAAATTTAGATTGTGACATTTAACGCAATGAAATAATAACGATTCACTGTTTTTCAATATATATATTCAATTTACGGAGGGAAATGTTTCATTATGTTAATTTTATAGAGCGATTATATCAACAAATGCTTCTAATCACCATGTAGCTATTACCTACAATTTATAGCTGTTTAAAAGTAATTAAAAGTAAATCATTACGCAATTAAAATGAATCTCTCACTAAGTTATACGCGAACCGTTTTTTATTCTTCCTTTAATCATCATTAAACACCATCTAAACTTAACGAGTTCCTTATAGGGTCTTAAACTCAAACTTTTCATTTCCGAATCCATCCTGAGCTATAATTCAAGACGATGGTGAGACACGACTTCACCAAATCATCGGCATTTTATCACCATGTATATCTCGAATGCTATTAGAAAAGCCGTCGTATGTTTCCCGGCAGCTTTCTTCTGTGCTGCAGAGCGTACATCTCTAAGGAATTATTAGTAGCTAATTTTAAAGCCTCAAGTCTCAAATTAACCGGCTGGCATCCGCCCTGAGCCTTATAGGAATTTATCGGCTTCAGATTCACTACGTAAAATTTTAAAGTACGATAGTCAATATTCATTATTGACATGACATATAACGTCGCAAATTCAATTGCTTTCAGGAAGCTCATCTTTATGATACATCATTAACGTTCGTGGTTTGAACGAGACTCAGAAAGAAAATTTTTCTAATCGCAGAGTTTTTGACTCATTTGGTTGCTCGTGTCAACTTTGGTAGAAACACAGCAGTTTCCAAGCATTTCTCATTTTCAATGGAGTACATGTAGTGGAAACTACCACATTCAAGGATTAATCATGTATATCGCTGAATAATGATAACTTTACATATTATATGTGAATTTCACAAATAATACCAATTCCAAAAATATAAGGGGGGTAATAATTTTACGTTCTACGTATGGTTTCATAATACATTTATTACAATTTTTAGCAAAATAAGTAATGTTTTTCTAATTTTCTTTTCATAGTGATAGAAAAGGTACCAATTTTAGCTCTTTTTGGAGATATGTATACGTGTACAGCGCAGTGGGAACGAAAGAAGAGTTAGACCTGTTTTTCGTATTTTGGAATTGAGGTTACAATAATTATAATCGAAGGTTAGTTTCGATGGCACTTTACATTGAATATCTCAGAGTATAATATACTGCCCACAAACTAGGCTTATTCTGTAGATGCTGATTTGTGAAATCATTATTTCATATTTAATTCTAGTTAAGAGGAATTATATTTCAAGTGCTAGCTTGACCCTTGTTTTCACTGACCAATCAAATGTGTTAGTAGATGTCTGTGCTGGAAAATTATTATACGAATTCGTATTTATTCAAACATCAAACACCACGAAATTTTAAACTGAGTAAAAGAGTTGAGCCTTGTAAAAAGTCACAGAAAAATCCTTTGCCGATTTCCACATTAGCGTTGCCTCCACGGCAACTATCAAACATCTTCCGTGATCGGGTCCAGTGAACTGGAAAATTACTCTGAGGGGAAGAAATATTTCATAATTTGTTCTAGCACAATTCAGGATGAACTTGAAACAAGAACCTCAAGGCCAACACTATCTCCAAGATTCAGAAGGTTGGAGCGTTCAAACACGATAACTCGCTCTAAAAATCAGTTCGACCCCACAATTACTAAAGGGTTGACTTCCTTACCTCAAAAAAAACAAAATTGTAGTACACGAATTCAACCGATAGATTGAAAGTAAACACAGCACAACAACAAAGAAATGCATCATAAAATTCAGACATCTGTAATCCTCTCAACACGGAATAAAACGTTCCTCGACGACGCGGGGAAGTAATAAAGAGTTCGACCATAGCACGTTCTTGTACATGCAAACTACAATCACATACATAATACACCTTAACTCTACATTCCACTAGGGAAACGAGTGGCACACCCGACACGACGGCAATACTTAAACTCACCTCTGCAGCAGGCATCTCTTGAGCTGCAAAAAGCTTGCAACGCCACAAAACTCTCGACAGCCGGAAGACAATGATAGGAAGAACTTGACTAAAAACGTGCTACCACAAAACGAACAAGGCATTGAAATGAATGCAACCGGAACAAACAATTTATAGTTGACAGAGCTTGGAAAACACTTTTTAGGGACCAATATTAAGCAAGGAAATAAGAAAAACCACTCACCCTAGGTGGCCCACGAACAAAATGTTGATCACGGCTCAGACGAGCAAACCGAAAGAGAAAAACCAAAATATTGGACACCTAAAGATATTGATCAACAATGTAAGTAGTATCTTACCAAAAATATATACTCAATAACTGAAGCCATTTCATCAATATTGTCGTATGACAACATAAATGCTGATGAAACGCGGGTTGGTCCAAACAGAAGACGTCTCTCATAGAAATTTTTATTGAAAGGATGCGTTTACCACAGTAATGACAAACTGCCGCGCAGTAACAGAGTTTGTGGCTCCGTTATGCATATCAAAGAAAACCTACGACCACAATTTTAAGCAAAACGAGGGACAAAAATGAGAAAATACCACATCTCACCATTCATACGTAGCTAAGACAAGCTGCGAAAATCGTTCTTGCATATAGGAACCCAAAGTGTACAGCGATCAACAATGATGAGCTCTATGATTACCTCGATAATATTTTTAGTACTCCTTACGAAACACTAATTATGGGAGACTTCAATCAGCCCTACGTGAGCTAAATGTCTCACAGTCGAGCAGCTGAGTCTAAGCTTATCGATCTGATATATATATATATATATATATATATATATATATATATATATATATATATATATATATATATATATATATATATATATATAAATTACTTACAACAGCATGTCAGCGAACCGACTAGACAAAACAATATTCTTGCGGTACATGTGCGTGACTAAAATGCCTGTGCGTGAGTGAAGTCCGTGAACGTGATTGAATTGGCTTGCATGATTGAAGTGTATGTACAGGATTGATTCTTTTACTTTAGACGGCATGTTACTTGGGTAGTAACTCGAGAATGGGCCAAACGGCTCGTTCCTATTGCCTTAGTCTATTCTATTCAATTACATATGATGACAACTGCAATTCTATTCGAAATTATAGAAACATTTCTTCTTCTGCTGAAATACTAGAACACACGTAAGTTGAAGACTAGTACATATTAAAAACAATAATTTACTTCTTGTTGTACGTCTTATTAACAATCTTATCAATACGACTTTTGTGAACGATATTCACATTATAACTCACATTTGTAAGATTGTTAGCGAGATATACAACAAGAAGCAAACTATTATTTTTAACATGTATGTACTCGTCTTCAACTTAAGTGTGTTCTAGTATTTCAGCAGGAGAAGAAATGTCGATAATTCCGAATAGGATTGCAGTTGTCATCAAACGTAATTTAATAGAATAGAATAAGGCGATGTGTTTTTAACTTACGTGTGTTCCAGTGTTTCAGTAGGAGTGGAAGTGTCTACAGTTTTCAATAGCATTGCAGTCGTCATTATAGCTTTGTTAAAAATGAACATATTTTGTTAAAAACATTTTATACAACAAAGCTGTGTTCCAGCAATGTAGTTGGCTAAGAAAAAATTCTTGGAATATTTTTGCCAAGTTTTCCCCTCATCAAGGAAAGACTTGGCTAGGAAGCAATAACCACTTTCATAATCAGGGAAAAAGTAAGAGTTTCATTCTATTCACGCACTGTCACATACAGGATGGGCTAAAACTAGGGTTACAGTTAACACTTAAACAGACAATGAAGTAACACCGTACTTTTGGCCCACCCTGTATAACTTGTTTTTCATTTTTTGGAACATGAACATGGAATTTTAAATTTCCCACTGTTGAATATTTTAATTTAGGGGTTATTTGCTTGATGATAGCTAAAATTAACTTGAGAAAAGAAATAAAAAAAAATGTAGCAAATGTTTTTCATTTAATTTTCATTCAAAATATGCGTTCAAATTTCAATTTTCATGCCACAAGGATTTTCTGACATGGGAGTGAGTTCCCAACGACGTCGAAATTTCATTGCTCGAACGTGAGCGATGAGGTCAGGACCTCGTACAGCGCACACCATATGGTGGTGGTGGTCAGTACCAGTAGGAAAGATATGGGGGAGAGTTTAGAGCAGGGTGTGCTTAAGTATAAGGGTGAAACGGACAGAGATACTATGAGGACAAAAGAAATGAGCGCATTCCTCACACGTTTTGAGAGGTAGAAGTTTATCAACGGGATTTGTTTGTGGGTGGGGTGCTCACCACGTGGGTAGGTAGGTCGGTACTAGCAGGAAAGATTTGAGGGAGAGTTTGGCACAGGGTGTGCCTAAGTACAGGGGTGAAGCGGAAAGGAATACTAGGAGGAGAATAGAAATGAGCGCTCTGCGCACATGTGTTGAGTGGTGAGGGTCTGTCTATGGGGTTTGTTCGTGTGAGTGGTCTCTCACTTTATGTCCTAAGCTCAGGTGTTATTTTTCAGCCTCTGCCAGCTCCGTAGTACAAGTTTCTGTCACATGTGAATAATCTTAATGCGTCTAAGATTACGAATTATATGTCTGCATGCATTATTTTTACATTGAATCATCTTTGTATCTATGGGTGTAAGAAATTAGGTTGTCGTTTTGTCTGAGCATCCTGGTACTGTTCATTATGAGTATACTGGTTGACATTCTCTGTGAGCATCCACTTTTTGTATGATGTTAGTACTAACTTTGTGATTCTGTGCTAGTATCTTCAATGTGTTCTTCAATGAAGGTTTTAGACTTAAATTATCCAGTGTAGTAATGATATACTCGTCCATGAGTGCTATATTTGGAGATAATGTAACTTCTGTACAGGTGTTGTACGTGCATCTGTAAAAATGAAAACAAGATCAAAAGCTAACAATTGTGAGAATACATTGGGCAGAATATAACTAAGATATTAATAAAAACACACTCCTTCCTAAACTCCTGCAATGTTGGTCGCATGTTGTAATGAGAAGAATGCATTGCAGACACTGAAGACTATGCTGCACTGAGAGTATACCTCAAAAGAGGCACGTACAGGTAATCCAGTAGGAAGCTTGAATTCGTAGTTAAAACAAGATTCATTTCTGAAATTATTCACCCTAGAAAATTAAATCTCCATAGCAATGAATTTAGTCAAAGAAGACACTCATTTTCTAATTCATAAAATTCACTCAATGTCAATGATCGTAACTGAAGAATTATTGCAAACTAGTGTGCATGCCTGTTCAAAATAACGGGTTTTAATATCGCAATTCCTCGATATAGATTTGATTGATTTAAAGTTATTTTAAAATGAATGCACGAAAGATTTACTACGAATTATTGTGTTTTAAATTAATATTTTTCATTAATATATGCAAAACTTCCATTCTGTATCTTATCCATCGATAACATGGCCCAGATAGTACCCATTGAAATTCCTTGGTTTAAAAGTGATAAAATTAAGGATCTATGAAATAAAATACATTTTTCAGTTTTGCTCGTGGTACTATCATAATCCGAATATATTTCATGAATAAATACTGAACTTCCATTCTGTACCGTATTTACCGATACCATAGCCGTGTAAGACAAGAAAGCTAATAACGGAAAAAATGGAGTATTTTATAGTGTGCCGGCGCCTTTGGTATCCACAATACAATGCTTGTAATTCATGCATTCCTGTTCTGATTTAGTTAAATAATTGTTCTTCAGTAATAGATAGGAAGTAATGGGACGGATATACACAGAGAGAGAGAGAGAGAAAGAGGGAAAGAGATAGACGGAGATACATTGTCGATTATACATATGTATATGTAGATTCCACTAGATAATAATACACAGTTTGTTGCTTGCTTGGTCCATCTCTCTGTCACGTTCTTAAGGATTTAGATAGAAAATTCGGTAGGGTATACATGTATTGTAAGCATTGTATTGTGGATACCAAAGGTACATCCTTCAATGTGGAAACTCCTTTGCAAAGCCTGCGTCCACTGGCAAATCAAACTAAACAATTCAGTAAAAGCAAGTGATTTTTCACGTGTGGGTCTACTAGTATGTATATATATATATATATATATATATATATATATATATATATATATATATATATATATATATATATATATATATATATATATATATATATATATATATATATATATATATATATATATATAGGGTGGGCCAAAAGTAGGGCTACAGTAAGTTGAAACAGATAAAAAAGTAATTGTAATCCTAATTTTGACCCATCCTGTATATACACCAAGAGTATTATTAGGTTTAAATACTAGGTATCCAGGATATCACACTTGCTAAACTAATAACTGCAAACGATACCGAAAATTTGGAAAAGTTTCCCCAAATCCTCTATGACTATTATTTTTCTGAACAGAGCACTATAGTTCAATGAAATTATTAATCAAGTAACCTTCGAATTATTTTTTTTTTGTTCTATATCCATGGTAAATTGTACATTGGTTTGTGTTATCATTAAATAAACAAGGAAAGCTAATAATAATAACAACAAGAATCATCTGTATGAATAAGCTACTTTTAACCCTCTACCGCCGTATGGCACTCACGGGGAACATCAGAAAAAATGCTAATTATGTTAAAATTATATTATATGTGAGCAATATGAGGTTGCTACTAGGTTTAAACGCGGCGGCATCATACAGCGTCGTTATTTTGGCTGCCTGGCTCTCAGCGTGCTTCATTGCATCAGTGTACAGACGGTCTTTGTGAGCTTAAATGTAGAAACTAGAAAAATAAATTCGTCGCTAAAGGGTTAATTGTATACGACGTATTTCGTAGAATGTTCTGAACCCTGGTGATAGCCATTGGTCTAGCCCCTTAGGGTTAAGTTTTTATCTTGTAAATCCAGGAATCATTCACTGCACTGCATTACTCTTTCTGCTCATCCATTTTTTCTACCAGTGCTCCAGCTAGCTAAACATTTACAAAATTATTAAGCTTATCACATGTGATACCTGACCATGATGCCTTGTAAAAGATATCTAAAAGTGTAACATTCTGTGTTTTAAATTCTTAAGCTTCCAGAAATTTATGTTAAAGAGTTTCAAGAGTTCCCAACTATTAAGTTCCTTCCATAAAATTTCTAGAACAGTTTATAGGAGCGTCACATATTGTTGATTATATATACGCCGCTAGAACGTATTATTGGATACCTAGTAACTGCATGCCTTTTATGGCAAGAATTTCAATTGGGACATTGGTACATCATTTTTGTGCATAAATTATACAATAAACGCGGATTATTATGAACAACTAATGGTACAGAAGCGTCGCTAAGCATTTAAAGACTCCTCATTTATTTTACATTTTTTTCAACAGAAATTGAGTAAAAAATAATCATCTGATTGCTAGAACACACGAGAATTCTTTGTACGTTCATTTTACTATATTTCTTCAGAATACAATGGTTGTAAATCTCTCAAAGAATGCTTCATATGTAAAATAAATTAATAATGTGTGATGAATTCGAAGCTTCCTCCACAATTTTATTCCATTAAATCTTCTCAATGCTCTGCTCAGGGTGTTTCTTTGGAAGCTTTGAGGATCTTGTGAGCTTTGTGTTTTTTATTCCAACACATTACTAAATGAAAAATATTTTACGCAATTAAAGATTTGAACTGCGGAATCCAAAGTTCAGCAACCGAAGCTTTCGTTGTGGAGCTGGCGGTTGCATGTTCCAGCGTCAGCTGTAGCGGTGAGAATGGCGCAGGCGCTGGCAGCCAATCAACAGTAACTCAATTAACCTCAAAACTCATCATTTTTTGTTGGAATTTGGAAAGCGCTGGTACCGAAGAGCTTTTGATCCCATTTTATGATTCTGGCTACGGAGGCAATCACATTCACGATTCGCTGGACGTAGATCATGTATGAGAGCCAGCAAACATTCTCGAAAATTGAGAGAAGTTCATTTAGAATAGAATGAGGCGATAGGAACGAGCCTCTTGGCCCATTCTTGGGTTGGTACCCAAGTCCCATGCAGTAATTCTAGCCAAGCGATGGTCATACACAAACTGACCACCGCAGCAGCGGACCTCGAACCCGAGTCTTCTCGCATCGCAAGCGAGTTCGCTCACCAGTCGACCAAGCTTGTACAGTTTGTTGACACACTGTACGTAACTTCACGTTAGGGAATGATTTTTTAACTTAAGTTTGAGCACGCCATTTGATTCCTCAAGAAACACTTATTAAGTAAATAAATTTAATTGGACTTCCAATATTGTTTGTTTAAATACATCTACGTATGTATACGATTTAATAATGCCGAAATAAACTTGTGTTTCCAAGTATTTTGCATTTGGTCGAATGAATCTACATTCCAAACTCTCAAAATGCAAACCTATTTTGTATACTCAATTCAGTTAGGGCTTGAATGTATGTGAAGACAACTAGTTAGGTAAGAGCTGCTCAGGCTTGTTCTTACACATGCTTGAGTATCTCCACATAATACTGAACTTCAAGAATATTCATTACGTCAAAATCACAATAAAAAACAATTAGTTTTTCTTCAATTTACAGCGGGAATTTTACAGGTACAAGTTTCTTAGTCAAACAAAATATGGTTTTTCGAATGATATACAATAGGTTTATAAATACATTTCTAAGTACAATAAAATTAGGATATCAACTTTGAGAACATGTAGACGTTCAGAAATTATTGTGTGTTGGTATGACATCAGGTCATGTTAGTGACAGACTAGCAATCCTTCAATGACGAGTTTCCTCCAGATATCATCAGCTAGTTTGGTTTCGTTATTCTCCAGATTGTAATTATGAAGTATGATACTTCTATTAGAAATCATAGTTCTTTAATTTTCACACTTCACTTCGTATGTAGAATTTCAGAATCAGAAGATAAATTTACTCGAAATATTCATGGCAGCTCTTTATCTCTCCAGATAGCAAGTCGTTTTTCTTACTCATTGCTGCTGCAACTTACGTATACAGAACACTTGCTCGTAGAAAACAAAGTTGTTTAGTGTAACAGTTTGTTAATAAACTTTCAAACTTTTATGTTGCCTTCAGTTTGAATATTCTTTGGCAGATAAGAGTTTGTTATAAACACAAAGGTCTCTTGAAGGGGGGTGCTACTGTGTACATGCAATATTTTCACCTTACTTCTCATCGTCCTTAGAAAAAACCCTTTGCAACCTTCTCAGAGCTTACTGTTTAACAACTGTTTCGACCAACGTCGATTTTTTTCGACCAAAAATTTCAGAGAGCGCTCGAGTCTCTCATCGAGATGCTTACTACGAGTACAGTTGGTTGGTGGTTTTGCCATCGTATTTCCTGCATGCAATCGTTCTCTGAATATTGCTCACGTCTTTACATGTTGTAGAGATATCACGTGTTGATTTGTCACTTACATGGAAGATGAGAATGCGTTCTTTATCTGACCAAATTAATCTTTTATCCCTCATTTATTGCCTGGATATCAAGAGAGTTGTAATGTTTGAACCATGCGGTTGTTACGTCAAATACACTGTAGAATGTTGTCATAAATGTTTTTGAAGCATATGCAAAGAAGAGACAAACGATCTATCAACAATAAGTGGGTGAGTTTTGTTTGGAAAAGCAACGTATTTTGGAATCTTAGATTTTGGGTCTCTTTTATATCAGAAATATTGTATGTATTTTCAGAGAGCTGATGATATTGCCATATGAGTAACGTAGAAATTCATTAACTCATCGATAAAAATGAAACTTTGAATTGGTTCAAAAGAGGTACGCATAGCACTTACGTACGCCCAGTCAGTAAATTTCAAATAAATAAATGCAAAAAGAAACAACGACATTGCCAACTTTGTATTCTGCGATGACCCATTGAGTGGTCCAAAGTATATTAAATTTAACGGAAACGACAACTTTACAGCATAATGCTTAAAAATTTCATGCTGGCGAACACTGTCAAACTCTGCTATCACATCGATTTTAAATCTTGGATAAGTTCTATGAAGACGTTTGTGAAGGATGCCTACTGAGTGGTGTCAGCCCTCAGTCACGCCTGCGTCGCACGACTATTTCGGTTCATTGGTCACTAAAGCTTGAACATAAGCTGCAGTTCATAAGTAATTGATGGATGATATACTTATATGATGCGAAAGTTAACACCTATTTTTCCTATTCTTCATAATTGTTACTTTATTTTGCCCATATTGTACTGCCGTATGTTTAGATTTAAATATTTTTACTAATTTCAGTTGCTTAATACTTGTTATGTTGTACCATTTATCAGATTCTCAATTAATCTTATCTTCCTTGTATTTTTGCACTTTTTTAAAATATTTAAGATAAAGTTAGAAATTCTCTGTAGTTCTGTGTGTAGTAACAATATATGTGTGTTTGGATGGAAAAACACTGCGGTATTTTTTAGAAGAGTGGAGAAAAGTATAGAACGAAGACAAAAATGTATCACGTGAAAACGAAAGTTTAGTATACTTTCTCATTTGTACTTAATTCCAAGTTCACAATCACGTCGTAATTTTGACGTCAATGCTTCGTCCAACATCCAATTTACACAATACCATTGCTTCCAAAGACCTGGGTTAACATCATGTGCCTGCAGGCAGAGAAGGAATTGACGAAAGCCTTTAAAACAAAAATCCCTTCAGATAATACTCCTAACGTCCCAGTTCTGTGAACGGATGTTATTTGTTTTCTAGTCTGTCTGCATGTTGAATTCAATCATGATCACATATGCAAACATATGTTTTTATTCTATAAAATCAATGAGTGTGTTTACTTGTTTCAGAAATATGAGCGATCAAGAGATTTAAATCTTGTTCATGCATGCATGTGGTGAAACCCTTAAATAATTATACCTTTTTATGGCATCTACACTCTTGGTTTTCATCGTTAAATTATAAACATTTTAACCTGTTAACGGTCACTGCCAAGAGACCATGAAACAGTCACACGGTCAGTGTAATACATCGTATTACACTGACACCTTAACCAGTGAACAGTAACCACGGAAGGTAAACAAAAGGGTCATGAGTCTATACACATGTACAGGCGCTGTTGAGAATCCTTCAAGCGAATTACTAAAGCAGATAGTGACCTTGAGAAGGCAACCCACCAGGGCTAGATATTTGGACGGTGACTGTTAACATGTTAAACGATATGTTTGCACAATCATAACAAAGGAATACAATTAAAATACTGCTTAATACTTCTAGTCAATTTTTGTAACGTACAGCTCATAGTTTTTAATTCAATTGCAGAACGAGGTAAGAAAATTTTTGCCTAAGGCAAATAACATTTGATGAATACTTTGATCGATTGACTATATGAATGTCCTGAAACTTAAAATGGAATCACGTTGGTAGCTCATTTTGAATTGTCTTGTTACAGCGGACTCAAGCTTCTTGCTGGCGAACGCCCAGATTGTGGACTACCCTATCGTCTACTGCAACGAAACCTTCTGCAAGATCTCGGGATATAACAGAGCCGAGGTGAGCTTTACTCTTCACATTGGTTTATTCTTTCTCAGAATGACCTCTGGAAAACAGGTCATGTGACTCATTTTGCCAATCCGAGCTCATCATTTCGTTTCTAAATGAAAACAAGCATTTTCGTGCATTAATTATTCTACTACAACACATTATCACGTAGGGAAAAATATACTTTCCCACTACGAGATACGCTCATTGATTATTTCGAAAGTTATCAAGTTGCAGAAATTTGTTGTACATTAAACATTATCATTCCATTGACGCCAGCTAAATTTCATCAATAAATACAGTTTTTAAATAGAATGTGTTATTTTGAGCAAATAAAATATCTCTTTATCAAGTAAACTTTCAGCTAAGAACATCAATTTTATCCTGTACTTGATATAAATACTTTTACTTGCATTTCCTTCAGTTTCTTGTGTTCAGCAAGTCCCACAATACCTCATCTCATATCTATCTTTTTTGTGTAGAGATGTAGTCCATTCTCTCTGGCCAGTCTGGATATAGCTTGAAATTTCGAAAATTGTTGCGTTATGAGAATGTCTTTGAAGAACCTGAACTTTAGATCCGAGTCTGATATAGTTTTATGCAAAACGAATTTTTTAAAGTCGTAGTGCGCACCTTTATTTGAAATATGTTGATAGTAAGAGACAAGTCGCCAGTTTATTTGATGTATAAACTCGGCACGTAATACTGTAAGATGAAAACTCACGTACTCAACAAGGAAATATATACAACAAAGTCTCTCGCATATCACGGTGGTACGAAAATGAGTGTGATGTACGTTGTAATTTTCACTGTGTTTTTAAAAAAATTCGATGGATATTTAAAATGTAGAATTCCAAACTTGGAAACTACATAAAAGATGAGTCAATAAACTTCCATTCAATTCAACATCAACTATAACGTACATGAAATGCTAAACTCTATTAGCGAGACAACCTCGAGCTTCAGCGTTTGGCATGTGATAGCTAGGCAGCTCTGAAGCCCTTAATTTTGATTATTAAACGATATTGCTGCTCTAACTTCAGCAATGACACGGCCACAATGGCCGTACCAATATCCGTTGCATGGCCGTTGGATAATGTGGAGCTTAGAAGAAGTGTTTCATTATTCATATGAGGTACCAATTATGTTCCTAAAATTATCTATCGTTGATCTGTTACAGAGTCTACTAATTTTCAATTTTGAAAATATTTCTGTTGGGAAAGTAGCAGTTCGGGTTAATTTCCCATGTCTCTGTACAACGAAGAAAACTTTAACTACTTTTGTAACAAATGAAAGTCTTGTCATGAAAGCCTTCAGTCGACACAGCTAAAAAGTCATCTCAATATGAAAGCCTGTAATTTACTAATCAGAACATCCTACATAGATATGTGATACATACTGTGTTTTATTAATTTTGGAGACATCTCTATGCATACATTTTTTACTCTCTTCTAAGCAAAAATATATTATAACGTGAGTCGTAAATTTATTATACAATTTCAGAAGCATCGAACGCTATATCCACATACACTTTTTCTTAACGGTGTAGCACGTCAACCATCACATATTTCAAAAGAGTAGACTCTGAAAAATGCATTTTTAGAGAAATTTTCTTCAAGTAATTCGAACTTTTACATTTGCCTAATTTGTATCAAATGCGTCATCATCGTTGACTCTAATGCTAATAGCAGTCGAGAGGCAATTCTAGTCTTTTTGGAATCATGTCAACTGCTATATAGCGAGGAACATTTCTGGTACACACGTTCTTACGAGTATATCTAAGGCTTTGTACACTCTATTTCGCTGTACCTTGAAAAAGTCAAGTTAATCCCCTATTTTTCTAATATAAATGAAATGACGGGCTGCAATGTAAGTGGGGTTGTAGATTATTCCTAACATTTCTTGTTCCGTGATCATTAAGTTGGTTATCCCCTCTTGCACATTACTTGTATAATTGCAAGTTTAATAAACATACTTTAGAGAGTTTATGGAGCTAGCAAAAAACCGTAACTCGTTTGTCGAACCTACGGTTTGCACAAAGGATACATTAGTAATTTAGTACAAGAAATACCTTAACGCTTTTGAGACGGTCGGTATTTCTCTCTTCCGTCAACAACCTTCGCGTTCACTGCAAGCTAAGCTAACTTAGCGTGTTGTGAACACGGCAGTAACGAAAGGTAACAGATGCCGTTAGTCTTCAAAGAGTAGTAATCCATTTGCATAAAGACAGTGTATTTCCCTCTATGTGTGTGTCCGTACTATTACTTCCCATCTATTACTGAAGAAATATTATTGAACGGAAATCAAAACGGGCATGCATGTATTATAAGCATAGTATTGTGGATACCAAAGGCGCCGGATCACTATAAAATACTAAATTTTTTCTGTTATTGGCTTTTATATCTTACGCGGGCATGTTATCGGTAGATAAGATACAGAATGGAAGTTTTGTTTACAGTATGGCCACAAAAAAAGTAGACTCAACTTTAAATGTTAATTACTTTACAGTGAATGAAGATATGTTAGGTCTGTTATTTGCATTAAGTGCAGAGAAATGTTCTCCATAAAAATGTCAAGTCACATCAAATTGGTTCCACTTCTATCTCTCACCAATGAGTTAAATAATAGATGTAAAAGTGTGAGTAAAAAATTAAAATGTCATTGTACTATTATTCTAAAGGTGTTTTAAATTAAAATTATTTTAAAACGAGCTTTAACGATTCACTTAATAAAGTTCACTTAATTCACTTAAAACTTAATAAAGCAGCTTAAACCTGAATATATTAAACATTTAGGACTAATTATTGTGTTTGAAATGAATATTTTTCATGCATATATGTAGAGCTTTCATTTTGTATCTTATATACCGAGAACATGGCCTAGGTAGTGCCCGTGGAAATTCCACTCATAAAAAGTGAAAAAATTAAGGATCGATGAAAGAAAATACATTTTCAGTTTTATCAGTGGTACTATCAGAATCTGAAGATTTTTCGTGAATTTATACAGAACTTTCATTCTGTATCTTATCTGCCGATAACATAACCTTGAAAGAGAAAAAAGCGAATAACGGAAAAAATCCGGAAACTATGATATATTTGCCATCGTAATTTAGGGATGAAATTTCACGGTATCGCATCTTGTTATTTAGTAAACAAATTTTCTCCTATCTAAATCCTTAAGAGCATGCCAGAGACATGGACCAACCAAGTAAACAAGAAGCTAACTGTGTATTATTATATAGCGGGATTAAGCTCACAAAAATTACTTTGCTAACTTTACTGAAGACATTGCAATGGATTTTTTTAGGGATTTTAATGCAATTACTGTTTATTTGTTAGAATAATTAAGTTTAAAGTTTTACAATGCAAAATATTAAATATTATCTTCGTTACCCGAAGATGATGACATTTGTTAGTACACAAGACAACAAGGCCTTATAATAAGAGTGGTAGGGAACATCACCAGACAAACGTTTAGAAAAAGGAGTATTGAGAAAAAACTATCGAAGACATTTGTGCAAGAACTCTGTAGCAAGAGCGAATCCTGCGAGAAAGAGACCCTAACAAAAAGGAAACAATGCTAACTTAACTGAAAGACTAAATTCACAACAGCGTTCAGTGAACAACAGCTACTGATTCAGCAGTGAGAGCTCGAGTTACAATGAGTATGCAAATTCTTGCGAGCACACAAAGCTAAAAGATGATTGTTTGTGATGCGTTTTTGTAATTTCATTTTCTTAAGTTAGCCTAAATGCAATTCACTCGGGTTATAATCCTATTATCATGTTCACAACTCGACATTTTGTGTGCAGCACCATTTAGTATGAAACTTAATGCTGAAACTAGCATTCAGCGTGAGTTATCAAACGCTGTTCAATACACTCAAACGGTGTCAGTAGGTTTTAGTAAAAGGGAGAAAAATTATAGCCTTGTTCTGAGCAGGGAACCTCTGCTCATGATGAAAATGACCTGCCCTACTTTTCACTATAAGTTTCCCGGTCTGCTACCTGCCAGGGTCAAGATCTGAGATCTATTCCTCCAACAGTGATCTTACCATGAACATCAAATATATGCATTCCTAATCATGACGTTGTTAGTGTCCCATTTAAAAAAAATTAGACGCTCGATTATTAACCAGGATCGATCGGAGTTATCGAGTCATTTTTGTCCAAGTGAGCTTGTTAGTAGAAACGACATGACGTCTCACTACTTACCTCACATAATTAGAGCATTGTTGTTGCTGTCCTCTTCATTATTAATGCACACATCTTCATCGCATCCAGGGAAAATGATTACTTATCATTCATCTCCCAGAGCCGGTTATTGATCATGAAGTGCTAACTTGATTATCATCAGCATCAGGCGGAAAAAATGAAACCAACCCAAACCTAACACTTCTACTTAGCACGTATAGTCTGAAATAGAAATACACTATGAAAAAAACACTGGAAGTGGATTAAACATTCATTGTTTTGTGAAAGGTGACAATTATTGAGTAGGAAAAAAGTATATGCTCATTTCAAATTTACTACAACTCTCTTCGTGTTAGGGCTACAAAATTAAAGCTAAAATTATTCGAGAGAATTTCACCGGAAATTTTCTTACTGGCATAGATTTTTATTTTTGTCAAAGTATTCTTTAGTCCATTTACAGTTAAACAATTAAAATTCTGGGTAACCCTTTTCAGTATTTCAGCACTTATATGTATGCAGAAAAGATAATTCGTCGCACTTCTTGCTTCGGTTCATTTACACACGTAGGCTTTTTCCGAAACACTTTTTCTTTCCCATATCCCCAAACCAGGAAGTGACGCGGGAAAAGATCTTGTTATTTGAATGAAGAAGAAAATTCCCTCCTGTGCTGAAAATACCTGGCAAGCGAGCAGCTAACCAAATAATGTTTTCCGTTGAGGTATGCACTTGTGCACCATCTTGCCGGTTCTGAAACCCTTTGATGACATAAAACTTATCAGAGCATTTCGAAGTAGCTTTCAAAGGCTACAGTTACAGCTTCACCGTTCGTGAAATATTACATAAATACTGTAACCTGAGTTCCGTATTTATGAATCCATTTACTTAAATGCTAAATGCATCGCTAAAGTCATTTAACTGAAAATAATTTCCCCATTTTCGGCCAATTACTTGAGCTTTACGAAGATTATGTTCTCTAACCTTGGCATTCGTTAACAGTAACTGCTTAGCTAATGGTTTGAAGAATTTTAGGTGGAGATTGTTTTTAATAATGTTTCTCACAATTGACTTCGTTAGAGCAACTTTTTATGCTAGTTTTCTAATGCATTTTAAACAGCTACTTCTAGCAAGGATTTAATTTGTCCACATAGTCTTGCATGCGTCATGTCATTAGTCTACTTCAATTTTGAAAATTCTTCACAATCTTTGTTTTTGTCATTTCTAAAAAAATTAATTCGCACAGTTTAGATTTTATGTATATGCAATACTAGCCATTGAATATAAATAAATGTTAGAATTGTGCTAATGATATTTTTAGAAATGACTGAAACAAAGAAGTTTTCTCTAATAAATTTTCGTTCGTCAAAGTTACAAGAGCAAGAAACATTCATCAAATGTCATAAAAAGAACACACATCTTATGTAGAAGTGCGGTGCGCACCAGAAACAGACAAGCGAAAACTCAAGCGTTTTAAAAATATTCGCTTCAGCTACGCATCACTAATACAAAGAGAGTTGTATCCAATTTAACACGTTGATTCCGAAGTGGTACGTATGTGGACCACTTAGGTTAGGTTCTGTAATTTTTTCAGATCCTTCTAGTGACTATGCGTGCAAAGTGAAGACTTACACCGGCCAGGCAATCGGAGGCAACGTGTTAAAACAAGCATATACTCATTACCAACCCAGTATTCTTAAGATAATTCAGAACTGAAGATACGGTAGCGAACAGAAGATCAGAAAAAGACTAAGAAAAAGTTTAAATCATGATATAACTTTTACTACAAAACATAATGGCGCCTATCAATATAGGACAATGAAGCAAGTGATGTCAATTAAATAATTTGAAAACATAAAGTTTGCTCAATCAATATTAAACATGGTATAGTAGAATATATACGACATTGGAGAAAAATACGTGATCATAATGATCAGAAAAATTAACAAAATAGTATTAATTTCATTGATATGCTGTCAAAATAGAAATTCACCTACACATTTATTAGTCCTTGGTATGTAGTCCTTTACTTTGAATAACAGCATAATATCTTTTATTACAGGAGTGTATTACAGTCTTGCAATCATCGACGGATATTTTCTTCTATTCTTTTTTCAAAATTTTCCACGGTTCATTGACATTCCTTGGATTCTTTGTCTTAAATCTTTCATTCAATATCCCCCATACATTCTCTATGGGATTCAGGTCTAGACTCTGATCAGGTTATTCCATCACAGTAATATTCTCCTCAGAAGGAAATGTATAAACGGATTTTGCTACGTGGCTCGGACATTATTCTGCACAAACGCAGTTGGCTGCTTAATTGCAGTTTTCAGGCTAGATAGAACATGGTTCTAAAGTTATTCCTTATATACTGATGCATTTACTCTCCCATGTAGCCTGACAAGAAGCCCTGTACCAGTTGCTGAAATTATACCATAAGCCATGACACTCCCTCCTCCAAACTTAACACTACTTTTAGTGCATTGAAGAGAATATCTTTCCTTAGGACTGTATCGAACGAACCTTGTCCCATCATAACCAAATAAGTTAAACTTTGATTCATCGTTAAAATGAACACATTCCCACTGTTCTTCAGTTCATGTGACGTGTTCAGTTGCAAATTTCAACCTAGCCTTTCTGATTTTCTTGGATATGCAAGGCTTCGTGGAAGGTACGCAACAAAAGAAATTGTTTTCATCGAGTCTTCGGGAGGCAGTGTGTCTTGAAACACTAATGCCTAGCTTGTCATTAGCTTCTTTCAAAAGACCAGTCACCTGCGTAAATCAATCCGTTCTGGCTTGCCTCATAATCCATCCATTTTCTCTTGCACTTGTTTTCCTAAGGTTTCCAGGTGATTTCTTGGCTTCAAATGACCCAGTTTTCTCATAGTTTGCCAGGATGCTGTGAACAACACTCTTAGATTTTCCCACAGTCTTAGAAATTGCATACATCGAGAGCTTACGTATTTTTATTATGCAACTTCACTATCAGCTTTGTCACTTCTATTGGTGTCACTGAATCAGGAGCCATATTATTATTATTATTTAACAGTACGAGAGCCCGCAAGAACTGACAAAAGTTTACTGAAATACCCTAAATTACTGTTTTTCTTATAATCTAGCCAACCATACGTACTAATTGTTGAATTTAAAGCAATTTTGTTAATCGTTCTGATCATTATGATCGACCACGTATTTTTCAAAAATGTTGTATATATGTAGTACTATAAAGTATTTAATATTGATTGAGTGAACTCTGTATTTTCAAATAATTAAACTGCCGTTAATTACTTTATTGGCATATATTGACTGGTTCCATTACGCTTGGAAGCAAAGTCATATCAGATTTAGACTTTTTCTTATCCTCATTCTGATCTTTTTGCTTGCTACTGTATTTATTTTGAAGTTTATTTTAACTTATTAAAGGAACTATTACATAAAATAGTGTAATAAATTTTCATATTTGTGATACATGATACGAGATTTAGTTATACAGGAAAGTCTGATTAAATAGCACTAAAAAAAGATTAATTTCATTCTATTGATAGACACTCCAAAATTTGCAAATTTGTAGGACCAGAAACTGAGGTAATAATCCTAAAATAGTTAAAGCAGATGCGAAATTTAAATTTTTCTGCCTGGAAAAGGGATAGATAAGTAAATGGAAAAACACAGTTGAAAAATTCTTAATGGCATACTCTGCTACACACAGGCTGAGGGCTCGTGTGGTCGTGCCATCGTCAGTAGACGTGTCATATGTACCATGTGGGTGACCAAAGATTGGTAAATGATCAAGAAAAGCTAACTGGAAGTTTGTTTTGAAAATTGGGAACATGAACATATCCTATATTGTTTGGCAAGAGTTGCTGAAAGATATATGCGTTCAACATACACATATTGAAGCACTATAAAAAGATGTTCATAATAAATTCTGTAAGCCTAGACAGGAATCCATTTACACTAAAAGTAATTGTGATAGTTAAATTTATTACGGGCAACAATAAATTTGAGCTTCCTTCTTTAAATTTCATGATAAGAAATTGAAAGTTTGGGTCACTTAAGAGGAGGATGAAGTGTAACAAATCTCCAAAATAAAAATACGGCACATAAATACTCATAAAAAATGGCCAAAGAGTGAGCTCGACTGGCAAAAGTTCAATTATTTTTGTTTATTGCAACTCGAGAAAATTTGCTGAGTCAGAAGAAAAGACTGCTCATGTGTCCTAGTCTTCTTATTAATGGCGTTCAATTGTATAAAAACGAATTTCAAACTATGTATTCTGTCTGCTTATGGTTTCAATGGACTATTCAAATTCACTGCAGTGTAACTATCTCTGATGGAAGAAATAGGAACGGTTATAAAATTTACATTGTTGAAAGTTGGGATTCGGCATGCAATGCAGCCTCAAAAGAAAAGTTTCGGTGAAATTGGCTTTTGAATATACAAACACACAGCCATACAAACAAGATACTCGGGTTTAATCTAATTGTGGAAAGTGTTTTCAACTAATTTTTTTATTATCCATGAATTTTTCATACAATTGAGAATATTGTTGCGTTTTCTGACAAGCAAAATGTTAATTCACGAATTGAGCAGAAATGATTTCAAATCAGGTTTTCCCTAGATGTTTCTTGTCCGTCGCTCTTGTGAGGAAACTTTAAAGCTTTTATCCATCGATGACGTTTTTTAAGAAGCTGAAAGTCCACGATGGTAGAAATGACTGGAAAGAAATCTTTCTTTAAAACTGTGAAACAATAATGCAAAAGTTCGCCCCATCACGCACTTTAAAATTCTGTTTGATCTCATCACACTTGAGGTTTCTACAACGTAAAATTTTATAATATAAGGAATTTCCATATAAGTTGTTGTCCGTTTAGGCATTCAGTGTGTTTTGTGAGGATGATTTGCTCGTAAATTTGAAACTCATCGAATATCGCTGTCTCAAAGGTTTGAAATGCTCTTTGCTTCTCTTTTTTTGAAAAATCCGATTTTTTTTAAATACAGTCTCTTGTTCGTCTATTATTGTCCCAATAATTTATGCACGTTGATTTTCAATTATTTATTGATAACCCAAGAAGCATACATTTTTATTTCAACTTATATGATTCTACGAGGACATACTATATCTTGCTTCAACAGTCGACCAACCCTCTGCCTTTAGAAGGCTTTACGTGTGAGCAAGAAGATTTTCCAATTTACTACTTATTTTTCTTAATTTTTGCACAATACTTTATGACCTACTTACTTGTTTGGTGAATTATAGAATTATTGTCTCAGTGCCTGGTCCTACTAAATTTCAAATTTTAGCCCCGTCAACTATTAAAAAGAAAAATTCGTGGTACATACCGTTTAATTGTTCCTTCCTGCCCTTCCAGTATACACTACAAGCAACTTATTCAAGTTAGTTATTTTTTCCTTAATATCTCCATTGACCATTTCAGCTACTGAAAAATGATCTTCTGGAGAAAATTCTCTATTTTATTTATTTGCGACCGTGTTTTTATGTTAGTTAAAGTGTTCAACATACTAGAGGTTTTCAATTTTTCTCTGCAACGCTGTTCTTGGTTAGCACGTACAAAAGTGAAAACTAGAAGTTTCATGAGAAAAAAAATTACATTTTCTTAGGCTCGTTTTCTTTTTCAAACTGACAACACAATATGGGCATAAGTTTGTCGCTAGGGGCTACCAGTTTCCTCGTACTCCAAATGAACCCGGAACTCGACAGAGTTTCTACATTGCAGGATAAAGTTACTTTGCTCCTGTCCTTACAAGCCTCTACAAACAAGATATGAATTGTTATCTTGAGTCTTACTGAACTTCAAAATATATAGCAGCAGATTAAAGTACGTAATACATATGTTTAACTGAGTTCAATAAGTCCTAAATTCTGATTTACAATTCGAAGATTTCCTGCTTGTCGAAGTGATTAAAGTTTTTCTTGTAAAGCTTAGGGCTATTCCAGTTTTGAATAAAACCAAGTTATTTGTGTCAACTTCGAACAATTTATTTATTTCAAAGTCGAGCATTATCTCGAAAGTTGGGAGCAAGTTTTGCACAAACTTGTGGGATCGCTTCCAGACTCAAATCAGCGCAAGTTTGACCAGCACAGGGACCGGCGGCATCGGCATCTCAGCAATTGTAGTCCCTACGTTGTCAGTAATTCAACGGGAATATCGTCCATTGCAGTAGTTGAAGTTATACTCCTTTAGCTCCAGTAATATTCTCTACATGGCTCTCATTCTGCCGGGAGGGAGGGGGTAAATAATTATTCGTGCACCAAGAAAACTTTAATTTGATATACATTCAACAAATCACAAGTTTTTATTCGTATAATTATTGTATACAGCTGTATAATGGTGAAATGTGAATATAAAAGAAAGCTCCGGTATAAATTAATTGAAGTATAGCAGTCATTAATTAAGTCATCATAGTAGTTTCAACGACGGACAGGATCAGCTGGATGATTTATTGGACCTGCCGTTCGAGCCGGAAGAATCTGTTTTCCTTGGAAGTCTAGAGTCGGATTTAACTTTACCAAGAAGAGCAAAAAGAGTTCCTGCCCATTTGACCCTTTCGAGTCTGCCGAGATACGTTTGTCTCAGCACAAATTTAAATAAGTATGGAGGGTCAAATATGTCCCAAAAACACGCTGAGTTACATTTAAACAGACCATTATAGCTTCAACACTCTTTGTACAACTTCCTCTGTGAACTGAGGCTGCATTGCATCAGGCAGTAACCGTCAGTTGCCGAGATACTGCTGTCAAAGGAGGAGGAATCAATTACCTGAAAGCCGTCTCGAAAGGGTTAAAGAAATATTTTAGTACCTCCACTTCTGACTCTCAGGAAACGATTTTGAAACAATTGAGCGACGAAACCATGCCAGAATTCTGCGTGAAGATTGTGTAATGCGTGAGAGGTACTAGTACACAATTTATACTTCTAAAAAAGCCACTATTGGAACGAGAAAAGTTTGTCTCTGAGGCTGACTCTAAGAAGAATGAAAACACATACTCCGAGCAAGAAATAGCCCTGTATACGATGGAAAAAACACCCAAAGGTCGGACAAGTGACACATTTTGTCAAAATTCGCACACAGAACAAGTCAAGAGGGCATGTTACTCATAAAGAGGAGGCTATTGGTTGAACAAAAATATGATTCAGCCAACCAGAAGATGAAACTAGCCAGAGACGGCATGGAAAAGAGCTTCGACGCAGTGTAGAGGCAACAGAAGAAGAGAATCAGTGCAGTAGACTTAAACGGCAGACATCATTACTAACATTGGAAGAAAGGAAAAGATATATTACAAATTTGAAACATAAAGCCGCAGGAGCAGACGAAATAACCAAATACCAACTTATTAATCTACCAAAAACATGATTGCCAACCTCATTACAATCGTGAATGCTTCCCTGTCGTTGGGATATTTTCCCCAACGATGGAGAACATCCATAATGATCTTTTTACCAAAACCCAATAAGTCACCAACCCAATACGTAAACTATAGACCTATATCTTTACTTAGCATTCCCGGAAATTTTTTAGAAAAAGTCGTTAATGCAAAGTTCACCGAATATCTGGAGAAACATAACATTCAAAATAATCATCAGCACGGATTCAGAAACGGCAGGGGGACAAACACAGCAGTAGCATTAATGTATGAAACAATAGTTACCCAACATGCAAATAAAGAAAGAATCAACATAATACTACGGGATATCTGTAGGGCATTTGACAAGGTGTGGCACTTAGGACTTAAATATAAGTTGCTTATCAACAACATCCCAGATTACCTAGTCTGCATCATAAATAGTTATATTACAAATAGGACTGTAAAAATCAGTGGAAATAATTACATAGAACCCAGTTTCGAAATGGGCAGCGGGGTACCCCAGGGCGGATGCCTCAGCCCAACACTGTTTACATTTTACACACATGATTTACCAGATCCCTTAAGAAACAACATTAACATAGCGTATGCAGATGACATTACTCAGATTATTTCCGAAAGAGGCACTGAGGGCAGAGTGAGAAGGAGAACAGAAAAAGAAATAGAAAACATTAACAACTTTGAAGACAAATTTAACTAATTTTAAACTAATTTAAAACTAATCAAACTAAATTCCCAATAATACCTCTACTAAAGAAAAAGAATGAGCGTGTAAGAGTTGGAAACGCTGCCTATAGTTACGATAAATCAGGAAAAATGCTTGGAGTTCTTTTTAACACTCAAGAATTCTCCACCCACGCAAGACAAAGAATTAAATTAGCAAGATATAAATTTAGAAGCTTATATAGATTAAAGGATTTAAATGGTAACAATAAAAGAAAGTTATACAATGCCTATGTAAAATCAGTGCTATCTTACTCTGCCGTTCCACTCCACATAGCTCCGAAGACAACATTACGCAACATACAAATAGTACAAAATGATGCCTCCCGATTTATAATAGGAATCAGAAAAATAGATCAAGTACCGTCAAGGGATATCCAGCGACTGACTGGCATTACACCAATTAATATATTTCTACATAATCAATCAAAGAACACATGTGAAAAAGTGGCCAGATTTATCGACTTACGGACAGAAAATTTGATTGATCTGGGTGACAATCCAACCAGAAAACTTTTCCCATCTAGCAGAACAGCAGCGCACGGAGCAGTTCCGCAGGCCATAGTATAAACACACCTGACCTACATGCCGGGAACGACCTACTCTACCAGGCCGACCAGTGCAGGGGAAACAACACTCACACACATTACAAATTATAGATTACATTTTCCTACATTCCCTTCTTGGCTGCAACTGTCTTTATTGGGTGCAGACCAGCGACCACACGGGGAGGAACTAACACCAACATCCACTTCAGGTGGACCCGAGAGACGACTCATAGTCACCGGGTAAAAAGAATTATATGAAATCAATGCCCAAATATTTTTCAAACTACTTCACAAATGACAACGGAACAACAAACTTTAGAAAAAAGCTTGATAGCAAACTAAATAAAACACATTACACAACCAACAGACACGCTTCAGACTTACTGGAAGTGCCGGCTCTTCATTTTTCCTTTTTTCTTCTTCTCTCATCTTCTTCCTTTATCTTATTTCATCTTCGCGATCTGTTTTCTCCTACTATACTCTACCCACTCTGTTCTAAGGCTATCCAATCACCGATACCAGGGTTTTCGCCAGGAACCAGAAAATGTGACATACTCGCCTGGCAGGGCGTGGAATGAAAACGAACCGCAACGTTGCTATAAGTCCAACAGAGTGGGGCTCTTGACGAAGGATTGTACTGACGAGAAAGTACATGCCAACAGGACATTGCACAAAAGTGTCAGAGTATGACGCAAAATACGGCGATTGATGTCCACGGCCAGACGCTATGGAACCAATACCTAAGAAGGGAATCTGTACTGGGCATAGTGGGAATTTAAACTGGTAGTACTTGTAATAAGAGTGTTATTATTAAGAATATTGCAGCATCTTAGGACCGAAGTCGGGAAGGTCGTACCGAGAGAATAAAAAATTTAATTGTGTGTAATACTTAGAGGATTCAAGTATTACACACACGAGGATTCATATTAGTGGGAATATCCCAAAGGCTGCAGACCGAGGTTGGGAAGGTCGTACCGACGGAACAGTGTATAAAACTCACGAGTATAAGGAAGAGGAATTTAGACTGATAACAGGAACAGTCAGCTCATGTAAAAACGAATGCATGCAAGGATCATAGCGAAATGTTGCTGTATGGGTTCCAGGAAAAAAAGGAATAAGGTCAACACAGAGGATGTTGAAGAATGTTCGGTAATGCTGGTGAGGAAAAGAATGAAAATATATAAACTCACTGCGTTAAAGTCACGTCACGAGGATCCTCAGGAGATTTCGTAACATAAAAAGAGCAATGTCGAGCACAAAGACCGAACTACTAAACCACATGATGCGGAGACCTATGATGAGTATTTTTCTAGATGATAAAATACTGAGAGCATTAATAGACAAGGAATCTACGGTAACATATTAAGAGAGAGGCGGTAGATACGCCAACCAACCCCAGTACTATGAGTATTGGAGGAGTAACAGGCAGTCGTGATCAAATTTTTCTCATACCACCTTGCTGTGTTAAGAGTGCCACCTGGCCGCGCATCCTAGACATGAAGTCTCTGATAAGCCTGGAGACGCGAGGCCTTGACGCTTTCAGTGTGACAAATGTGTCTCACTGCTGGATTCAAGCCTCACATTAAGGCCCACCTGCTAATTAAAGTCTCCCCCCTATCCCGGTAATTTATAATGCTTCTGAGAGGAAGCCATTTAAGTATTTAGCTAAATTTACTCTCATTTCTTTTTAATGAAAATCATCTGTGAAGATATTAATAGAGGCCTTCAAAAAATAATTCTGATATGATAGCAGAGAAGGAAATGAAAGCTAAGCTGAAAAAATAGTCATCTGCCATATAAAAGATGTTAAGTCATTTGACACAATTCAAGTTTTTTAGCTGAAATTATTTTCGGTATCTCTATTGAATGATATTTATTTGCGTCATTTATTACGAGTATCACATCACCAACAGTGCACTTGAAAAGATCTCGTCTGTGCTCTAGTTACTCATTGAGGTTAATAATATCTCAGGCAGAACAATATCAGTTGCGAGCAGAGCTCGAGAGAAAGGTTTCCATGGCGACTACGGAAGCGTGCTCCAAGCAATACGATAAAGGATAAACTCATTTGTTTAGGCTGCAGCAGCAGCGTCTGCCATGAATCTCCATTAACGAGACAACTTTCGCTAGCTCCACAGAAAAGAATAGTTTCTTGTGACACTACTA
The DNA here is from genome assembly GCA_006783055.1 of Trinorchestia longiramus. Classification (NCBI taxonomy): domain Eukaryota; kingdom Metazoa; phylum Arthropoda; class Malacostraca; order Amphipoda; family Talitridae; genus Trinorchestia; species Trinorchestia longiramus. The sequence goes on from VCRD01000019.1 coordinate 386,909, forward strand.
ACTTTTTTTATAACTACGCTGCCATATGGGCTTCATATTATTCTTGGTTTCTATGTAACTTGCATGCATAACGGGAATGAAAGATTGACAGCATAGTATCACGAAGTGGACAATACTGCAACTGTTATTATTTCTTTCACTCCAATAGTGAAACTGCTTGCGTAATTTTTTCACTATGTATGTCATGTAGCACATTTCTCCCCATTTTTTTCCTTATAAGTCCTGTTCTTTCTACACCATATCATTACACGCTGGCTATTTTTATTCACAGCGCTGACAGTATTTGTTAATGTCTTCCCACTGTTAATGAAATATTTTATCAACACTTGATAATCAAGTTTTTGGTCTCTTTTTTCTTCTTTATGTGAAAAAACAAAACAGTTCGTCATTGATGCTCGTGCATGTGGAGGAAAATAAAGGCTATTTGTTAACAAATATCTTAAGAAATCATTCTTTTACAAGACTTTTGGTAAACAAATTAGGTGAAAAACTGTTGTCACTTCTGGCAATAAGTTTTACGCGTTCAATTTCCCTCATTTCTTATTGATTTCCACCAACACACATATAGATTTAAGTTATTTTCTCACAATGAATTTTTTTTCGCCACAATCAGCATTCGTGCAAAGCAAGAGCGACTTGAACATAGACATCTTCCTAATTTTTTATGTTCCTGTAGTTAATTCGTGCATCAAATCGCTGCTGCCACTGATCTTAAGCTCAATGCTTAACTACTTTAGATAAAAAAACTACTACTTTAGATGAAGTGTAGATGTAGACATGAGGCGAGTGCTAAAAAAAGAATCGGACCTGGACAAGATGTCCGAGCATGGCGCTCGATGGCGCCAGCAGGCTGAGGTCAACTGCTGTGACACAACCTGTCGTGCCCACACTCGCAGGACTCAACAGAGCCTAATGCACTCGCAGATCCCACCACTCGTCTCTCTACATCACGGGTTCCTAACCTAGGGTACATTTGATGTTAATTTATAGCTCCTAAAAGCAAAAATTTCTATCAAAAATTCAGTGGAATTCTATTTTTCTACTCACCTTTTTGTTACAAAAATTCTGTTCTTTAACTTTGAGTTATTGGAGAATGGAAAAACTGCGACTGCAGGCCTTGACTGTCCACTCGAACGTCTAAATCAGTGTTTCTCAAAGTTTTTTTAATCACCGCCCCCTTAAGACACTATTTGATTTTTCACCGCTTCCTAATGATTATATTACTGTATATTATACAGTAATATACGCCCCCCATTCAAGGCGTATCCTCCTACCGCCCCCTTGCATTTCCTCAACGCCTCCAAGGGGGCGGTACGAGCCACTTTGAGAAACACTGGTCTAAATGCATCGTTGCGTAAAAGATGTTCTGCTCTAGTGAACAGGAAAGAAGTCATTGTGAAACACGATAACGCTAGACCCCATTCTGCCAAAGAAACTCAAGAAAAAATAAAGTCCTTAGGTTGGGAAGTTTTTTTTCCCTCACCCACCATACTCACCAGACCTTGCTTCTTTAGATTTTTACTTATCTCGTTTTTTAGCGTATTTCATGAGCGGGAAAAGATTCACAAATGTTCACGAGGTTGAAACGCAGTTTAATTCCTTTATTTTTTCCAAAGATTTCAATTTTTCTGTAAGGGAGGATTAAAAAGCTCCCAAGTAACATATGTAGATGAACAAAGGTTATATTTAATAATGGTGACTATTTTGTTGAGCAATAAAGATTTTTCAGCAATATTTCTTTCAATTGTTATTCCTAACAAAAATCAGGACATAACTTTCCAGTACCCCTAATATATACCAGTTTTATGAGATTATGGTTTCTTGATTCAGGTGAAAAGTGCCTGAGTACATAATTTCACTAAGATTATCCGTACAATTATGATCAAACCCTAAAACTGTCAAACATATAGAAATAACAAACGTTTAATAATCTTCCACTGTCGAGCATTTTTTATCCACGTAATAATTCTGTATAATATCAGCAGTAGAGACCATGAAACAGATGGCATGCTTACTGCCACACGATGTACAAGCAATGCAGGAAAACTCGCATCGCCTCGAAGCCAATCCTAAGTCAAAATAAAGGCTACAGCAGACTATCTCAGAGGCAGCAGGCGTAAGGCCACAGCAGAAGTAAACTCTTCCAAATGCGGATTGCCGAAAAATAATATTGGAAAAAGGGGAAAAAAGGAATCCATAGAATACAATTTAACTCTGTCGCTGTACATATATTAGGTTATTTACACTTCCAGTTAATTTGAACCCTGTTATATGACATAACAAATAACAAAAATGAAGCAAGAATGCAGTTAGCTCAAAATTCGAAGCCGAGAGATATGTATTGTGTCCCAGATAGTTATGTCCACCTCATATTTCTTCTACACTTGTTGCAGTTGTTTCATATAATGATACCACCTCTAACATTTTATTCTTCAGGAACTTCTTTATCCCATGTAATATTTCAGTCGAGCTCTAGTGCATGGACTTTGTTTTTCGTTCTGTAGGGGCTCGACGGCCTTTCTAGTCATGCCTTTCAGGCTTAAAACAATACTTCCGCACCATAAACTTGCCCTGCAATAAGTATTGGTAGCTCATTTGCAGTAAATACGGCTGCTGCTGCTGCTGCGTGGGGGACTTGCGCTTAGACAGCTGCACTGTAGCATGACAGTGGCAAGTCTGTGACTTGTGTTTCTGAAGAACTGGATCGCATACGAAGGCTCAGAATAAACTATGATCATAGCCTGTAAGATTGTGAGTTGTAAATCCACACTTGCCAAGCCTCAGTAGGCCTCATTCAAGTGCGTTCCTTCAAGATTATCTTTACGCTATTTTTGTTTCTCACCCCGCAACCATTTCAGTTTGTTTGGCTAACCCAGTTTGTACAATGCATCTGTAACGTGCAGTCGTGTAGTTCGATCTGGATGACCTTCTTCTAAACTGAAAATTTGTTGGTAATTTACATATATATATATATATATATATATATATATATATATATATATATATATATATATATATATATATATATATATATATATATATATATATATATATATATATATATATATATATATATAGCATATATGTTTATGAAGGTACACAAATGTTTTGTGCTTAAATGTATGGTGAAATTGGTATAGTTATATGGATCCATTTCACTGTTGAGTGCTTATTTTTTACATCGTCAAATGACTCAAGTGCCCTCATAATCAGTGATTTCAATTGTCAGCACTTGTCTGGATGGTTATTATAGTCAAATATCGCAAACTTTCAATATTTTACCTATGTTTGTCGTCAGCATTGTCAAGTTTATTTCTTGTCAGCATTGACAAAAGTTACAATAGTGACCATTGTTACTTATCTTAGTTGCCAGTATTTTCATTGTCCTTATTGCTAGTACTAGTATTGTTTCTTACTTCAATTTCAGCATTGATAATTGGTTTCTTATCAATTGATCGAACATCGGTTAATGTCATTGTCCCCATTGTCAATTGCTCCAATTGGTAAAATTTGGGTTACCTAAAGTCCTTTTGTTAGATTTTCTTTACGTAACGGGTTTGCTCTTGAAATGGACAATAATGTTTCAATTGAAAAATGTTCTCTTTCTGACTACAAGAATTTAAATAATAACATGAATATAAACCTGTAAATCTCTAATGCATCTGCAGGATTGTTAATTTTCATCATTGACTATATTCTTATGACACTAACACTAATTTTGGTTGCTCATTTTTTTTAAAGTTCACTGTCAGTACGATTGAAGAGATCATAGTAGAATCCGAACCACGAATCTCATTAAGTCAAGTTTAAACAAATGCTTTACTCTCGGTTGACGGACGCTCCGCTCACAAGTTGACTAATATGAGCAAAATCTTCTCAGATTGCATGGTTCATTATTTATGGCAAGGCTGTCTTTAAGAGCCGAGTGTCAAAATTACGGAGTGAGACAGAAACAAGCTGAAAATTACAATTCTTATGTGCTTTTGTAGATGAAGAAAATTTGATTTGTCATGTCCACTTAGCATCATTTCGTGTGATTGTACGACTTTATGGTTTCATTATATTCTAATATCCCATCATCTTTAGTTTCAGTCGTGGTAGAATATATTTTCAGATTGATAGTAGGCGTTCAAACTAAAATCATCAGAGGGTAAAATTCTAAAACTATCATACTTTATTCTCCAAGTCAACTTGATGATAGTGGATACGAAAGACAGACTGCAGTGTCAGTGGTACATGTATAACAAGTCCGTGGAAGCGCTCTCTCTGAAGCAAAACAACTGAGAAGTGTTTCTTTCCATAAATATTATTTGCCTCTATTAAAGTGTCTACTTACACGTGTGAGACAATATCAAATTATATATCAGATACTACCTACAGTTCAAAAATTGATGTAGATCATTCCAACAAACTTATACATACTGCATTATAATTTTTATTGACAAATTGAAGAACAATTTCAAAATTTAAAAACATATACATTTGAAGTTAGTCAGGGTAACCTGAAGCCTCTATACATATTTACATTGATTAGGATGTACTATCCCATGTATCATAGATAGCTGCTATAATGATTGTGGACTCACTTTTTTTCTGGTGGTCTAAATTTATTCACACACTAACAAAAATCATTTTAAAACTCACTACAAAATATGCTGTCCTAATAAATATTGCAGACGCTAAAATAATTTATCGACACATCACGCACCTAGATGAAGAATAGTGTTGAATCCGTAGTCAATTTTGCACACAACGAACAATGGTATACAATGAAGTTGATCCTTGATGCCGTGCGTGCATCAGGATAATATAACTTGGATTATAACTTCAAGAATGGTAACAGTACCAGTGATATGAACAAATCTTAATGTGTGTCATGTCATTGATTTTGAAATGATGGAACTCTCTTAGTAACCTGTGCCCTGACACGACGGCATGATACGGTGATGGAAGCTGATGCAGTTCCGTGCCCTGCAGGGGCCCTGACACACAAGGCGTTCTCCTCAGCCGATGTTAACATGCATTTGTCTTCTTGTAACGACTCGAAGTTAGCACTGAACGCTGGCCGAGTCTTTAACTGAACGAAACCAGATTAGTTAGCAGTTTAATCTGCGAAAACCACTCATATTTTCGATTTTTTCAACGTATTCTGGAGTTCATTACATAATGAACGTTCAAGTTTTACTTTTCAAACAGGAAATAAACGAATAGAGGGCATGTATTATTCATATAGTCTTATCGCAACGTAGCAGAACCGTGAAATCCTCAATACGCTGCTGACTGAGTCTGATAAACACGGCATTTTCTTATCCAAATCAGTGCATACATACAGTTGATTTCAAATTTTTATTCAATATGTATGATTACATAGAGTAAGAAAGAACTCAGTGTTTTCTAAAGTAAAGGTACCAATCACTCTCTTGCACTTCAATAACGCACAGACATTTGAATCACATACATGCTCATTAATCACGCACAGGCAGCATAATCATGCACAGGTCCTAGGAGTTAAGACGGCAGTAATTTAAAATACTACGGGTTCATTATCCAATATTTGTCGATACGATTTTTCAATGCGTTCACAGTGCTGGCAGGCATGATTTTTTCGAACGGCTAGTTCATGCTTTTAGAAATTTTAACTGGAAAAAAGTTTGGAGCCTGGAATATTTTGAAGTTTCTTATTATTAGTTTTGCCGTTATTTCTGGTTCGCTCATTATCGTCTCCGTCAAAAAGCCCTTCTAAGGTAACAACTATTGAAGCCTTTCAGATATTTAAAGTTTACAAGAGGTTGTTTTGCAGCTACTGAAGACACATTTCATTGCTGAACCTGTGGAATTCAGGGATATTTTTTTAGCTTCGTGCTGTACTTTTTTTTAATGTCTTTTCGCAGGGAGACCAGAGTTAGATTACATATTTATAATATGACCAGACAACCGCTTTATAGGGCTTTAATATTATATTTCTTGACTTGTATTCAAAGTTTATTGCAATTAAATAAAGGATTCTACCTGCATTTCTGAAACTTTTTTCCATATGTTTGTCCTTCAGATTTTCAGTGAAAATGATACCAAGATTTTTAAGTTACTGCACTGCTTCAATAAGTGAGCCATTCATCATGTGTTGGAAATACCGGTTATTTGCACTAACGTGCTGTACTGAACATTTATCCACGTTGAAGCTCATTTGTTGGATTTTGGTCTATTGTAATAGACGATTGAAGCCTGAATAGCTACTTTGTTTTTCGGAGATCGCTTTATGACAGAGTTTTGTGTCGTCAGCGAATTTGTTGATCCTATTGATAATTCCGAAGTCACAGTCATCGATGTAGATGATGAAGAGTAATGGGCCTAGAACGCTCCCTTGTGTGACTCCTGATGTTGCATACGTCAAATCACTAGTTCAATCATAAATCATCACTCGTTGAGGGCGACAAGTAAATCAGTTTCATTTTCATCGAGAGTAGTCGCCATGTATTCCATGTGCTTCCACTTTGGCCGTTGAATTTTTCTGGGGAACTCTGTCGAAACTCTGTCTTTTCCGAAAAAGTCGACGGGGGGTTTGTGAGACTGCTACGTTTTTCCTTGAACCCATGTTGAGTTTCAGTAATCAGTGTTTGGCCTTAGAGTTGTTTATTATAAGGATTTTGAGTAATATTCCTATGGCGTTGCTGACAACAGATGTCAGACTAATTGGACGATTGTTATTAAGTGCTTGGTTGTTCCTTTTTTGGAAAATAGTTCGTAAATTTGAATTAGTGAACATAATTTTCAAGAATTTTCAAAAGGACGAACTCACACATCGATGGCTGCCTCAGATAATAATTTTGGTGCTTGAACATTTTTTCATTATATGAGTTTCTGCAGAGAAAGCCGAGTATCACCTAGTTTTTCAGTAGAGTCTTACAAAACTTTTTAGTGCTGAGCAAATAGCACTAGCACTTAAAAAACAGTTAGAGCAAATTTTTCGATAAAAAATGCACTTGTTCTACCAAGTTGAAAATATACAATTGAAGTGTGTATACTAGTCTAAAGATTAATAAATTTATCATGAAAGTTTTTTATTGTAGTCATGTATGTATGAACTTATGACAGTACCTTTACGAAAAGTAATGTCAGTTTTTTATTTATAAATATCGTTTGTTAGAAAAATCTACATTAATTTCCCATGCACCATAACGAGTCCACTGAGAAGGCGGTTGTGGACCATTTTGATCTTGGGCCTCAAACATTTAAAATATGTACTGGCCGTACACGTACGTCTTTAGCTCGGAGCCAACTTCCAAGACCACCTCCTATCCCACAAGATTCATAAAATACAGAGCCTGACAACTGAAACTGGTTTACTCCTGCTGCATCGAGTTACACTTTTTTGTTCTTTTTTAGTGCCCTTTCTTCTGAAGTGATTAAACTCCAGTGAGGCTGAGTGAAAAATTATTACTCTTAGAAGAGCACTTGTTTATTTTACTCATTCCCTTACTGTGCAATGATAGTTCATATCGCACGGACGCACACTGCTCTAAACTTTTAACTGTCAGCAATTTTTAAAATATATGTTTTATATATAAAATGAAAATAATTTATTTGTCACATTTGGCTTTATTTTCCTCTATGGTGAAAAGGCTTCGCAAATAAGTTCATTTTACCCCAAAAATATTCCTTTCCAAAATATAATCGTACAGTTTTCACGCCAGTGTTTGTTGCTATCACTGACGATGTAAAATGGCTCCGTCAATAGAATTATAGTTGTTGCAACTCAGAATTCTGACAGAATGCAAGTTAAATTTCAGTATAGGGAAATACGACCAATATTTTATTTCTCTATCACTGCGAACTAAAAACAGCTCATCCCCCAAAAAGTCTTGCACAGACAAGAGAACTTCAATAATTACGAATGAACTCTGCGCAGTCAGTATTCGGAAAACATCACTCACGCTTCATTTTCGAGCTCTTTAAATTTAACTTGTACAATATATAGTTATTTTTTGTAGTTTATTTAAAAACTGAAAAGTGTCTGATAGAAGTACCTAATAACACAATGCTTTACAGACAGAGTCAAATGAAAGCTTCTAGTTTTGCCAGTCAATAACTGCTCAAAAAACCGTTTTGTGACTCAAACTACAGCATTTTTAATATCAGTTTCAAAAGGATTTTGTACCTCGTTCGTGTTCGTATAAGTTTTTCGTACTTGTGAGTATGTTTCAGTAACAGCTTTCATTTATTGATCAAAACCGTTTTAATTCATTATTGTAGACTGACAATTCTACTTCCTACATGAAAAAAAGTTCCATTATCTTAAAACAGTAAATGTTATTTTCAAAAATTGAATGTGACTGCAACGAGGTGTGTACTGTACGAGGTCTGAACAAACTAGAGTATCTTACTACGCTTTTTTCAATATTCTATTGACATTATGTGATGTTTTTGATGTGGCAAGTTGACTTTTCAGTCGGCATTAATTGGTGTATTTTAGCCAAATAAACTTTAGATTATCCACACGAAAATAGTCATGTTTTCATTTATTTATCATTTATCTCTGTATTTATTTTATACACATAATACTTTGAGACTGGTTTCACAGTCAAATCAGAGTTTGAAGCTGAACTACTGGTCACAATAAAGTTTGTTCTTCCTCTCAGAAGCCTTGTCTATCAGAGGACGATAGTATTTTCCTCATCTATCTTGTATTGGTAGAATGAAAACTCATAATTGCCAATATTTTAATTTTCATCGACTGAACTTGCTTTTTTATTTGTCCAGAGCTATCACATTCCTACTTCTCGACACAAGCAAACCTCAATTCTCCGAGATTATTTCTCTCTATCTCTAGAAACTGCTTTTTTCGCCTGTCATGGACCATTTCTTTTTTGCTACAAAAGAAGCTTTGTTTTAACCTACAAAAGACATTTTGTTCAATGTGTCTGAAGTTGAGTTATTTTAACTGCAAAATTTATTTCATTTAAATCCCTTCAGCCTCGCCGTTCTATGATGGCTACAAGAGTTATGTACATCAATCTTTCACAAGCAAAAAGTTTCAGATCTGACGAGGTTCAGTTAGAACCTAAAGAATTTGCGAAATGAATACTTATTTCCGTTTTATGTCCCTGTTCTTATAAGCTTCTGGCGTTAACTTATACACTAAATCATTCATAAATACTTTCTATCGTTTGAAACGATTCTTATTTATAATTATTTCGAAAGGATACTCTTGAATGTTTCTTAACAAGAAAAATCGATTGAAAGTAACAATCATTTGCCATGAAATTCAGCGTATTATCAATGATTATTTAAGTTATTCAAATATTAATTAGGGTCTTCACAATATGAAGAAAATTTTTGTGTTGTCCCTACGATATTGTATTTAACACGTTGACTCCGAAGTGGTACGTATGTGTACCACTTAGGTTAGGTTCTGTAATTTTTTCAGATCCTTCTAGTGACTATGCGTACAAAGTGAAGTTTTACACCAATCAGGCAATCGGAGGCAACGTGTTAAGATCTTGAACAACTTCATTTAAAGGACTTAGCTATACCATACCGTTTGTATTATGAGCATGAAAATATGTGTCATCAAAATGAGCACAATTGTTTCTTCATTTTTACATCACTACCGATGACAGAACTTGTCTCCAAAAAAATTATGCTGGTCAAATGTAGGTATGTGTTACATAAACTGAAAAATTTAAATTTGCATTACTCGCTTATGATGCACTCGCCTGTGGTGTCCTTGCCTGAGGTGCACTTGCCTGTGGTGTCCTTGCCTGAGGTGCACTTGCCTGTGGTGCACTCGTCAATGGTGCACTCGTCAATGGTGTAGGCCCCGAATACGGTTTGCCTAAAATTCATCAACCAAATTTAGCGTCTCCTACCCATTGAGACCAGTAATTGTAGTCACCCCACAACTGCGTGACCAACTCTGAGCCATATTTATAGTCTCCATGTACAGCATAAACTGCAGCTTCTTCAAACGATATTAGTCAATTGTCTTTGGTCAATAAGATGCAAGTAATTCGTACAAGGTGCATACAATTCTTATAATAATTTAAACGCATTAAAGACTCAACATTATACAACGGTTTTTCCTATAAATTGAAATAACATTTTTCAAAGAAGTGGATTCATGTAATTTTGTTCTTGTAACTTAAAGTTTGACTTCAAAATTTGATTCATTCTCATGAACGCAGATCTGAATATAGTGGCTGGAGCCAGCACCGGCGCCTTGAACTTTTACATAGCTCATTTCTGTCGCTCCTGCGCTTACAAGTTTATTCAAATCCTCAAATGTCGATGACTTTCGTTTATTGGTTATGGATTCCATCTCTCTTCAAAACCAGTAGTCGAAAAATTTGAGCTCGGGCCTATAAGCGAGCCTAGACCAGTTCGATCGGTGGCTGACCGCTGGCTTGGAAATTTTGTTTTATAAATACAAGGGACATTTATTGGAACAGGGAAGAGGAGCACCATTCTGTTGGTAGTAATACACTTGCTCATTAGCACTTGGTCCAACCACTGGCAACAATTTCTTTCAATATTATACCTAAATTTTCCATCACACACTCAATGTCATTGAAAACCTGTCCGTGATGAGAATATATTTGGCGATTCAAAATCTTCGTCAACAAGCAATTTTTTTCAAGCATCTACGATTGCGTGCGTATGAAATAATTCCTTCATTCTTTGAATGAATCTTTCAGTCACTTATTAAATAAAAATTAGAGTGAGCAGAATAAAAACGTCGCTCCTACGAAAAGCTTTTCTAGGTATTTTATGTGCAAAACTATTTTATCCATCATAATACTGCCTCAATAAAACCACGTAAGGTGATGTACTAGTATACTTCGTGATATTTCTTTTACATTTTACCGTCACCACACAATAATGAGAAAAATATCATATGATGGAAGAGATTACCAGTCTACATTTAATTAGTAAGAGAGCTCAGAACGAAATTAACTCAGAGAGAGCCTCTGCTCTGCGTCTTCCTTTCAAGGTGGATCATGGGCATTCATAAAGTAATAAAAATCTCAAAAATTACTGATCAATATTTATCATCACTCTACTTGCAAATTTTCAGTTAAAACTTGACTATTCTTAAAAACCGTCGATAACATTCTCACTGCTCAAAACATCGTATATTTGAGTTGTGTAGTGGGCGCAAGCCCGGATTTAGATTTGACGAAATCCTATTACGCAGACGAGGGAAAAAAGGAATTACAGATAGTAAAAATGCAGGCAAACACCGAATTGACATATAAAACAGTACTCGTAAGAATTTTCATGAATTGTTTAACTCAAAGAAAATTGTCAAAAAATATGAATCGCAGATTTAGGTTCAGTTATAACAATAATAAAATAAAAAACAGTACATTTAAAAATCGTCTGGACAAACATTGGATAAGTAAACCCCCAGTTCTATAAATTACTGATTTCATATCTTAACTAATTGACTACTGGGGTCTGTGTATGATTGCAGTGTAACTAAAATGCCTGCGAGTGATAAAGGCGCTTACACGTGAAGGAAATGTAGGTGTATTATTGGGATACATGTGCATGATTGATGCTTTTACGTTAGGCGGCATAGGACGTCGGTAGCAACCGAAGAATAGACCAAACGACTCGTTTTTGTAGCAATATTCTATTCTAGTCTGCATTTTATGAGAGAAGCAGGAGCTGCTTTATCAGCCATTACCCGTTTGTAACCCAGGATGTGGTTTTCATAAGCCCCTTGAAAGAGTGTATAGTTGTAGCTAAGATGCTTCACAATGATTCAGCTTTTAAATCTGTAACATAAATATGTCCTGTGTTTAATGCTGCTTGATACACTAGCTCTTAAAGAACGGCAAAAAATGATCACTCAATTTGTCAAAAGCCAAAGATTTTAAAATCTACTGGGAGCCTCGAAAAAATCTTAGATTGTGAACTATCCAGCACATTTTAGAATGCAAGCGGTGTTACTTTAGTCAACATCCCTGACAAACACGGAGGTGACTTCTTAGAGATTAAACTTGGTTCTTTTGGTCTCGTAATGACCCGCGTAACCAAGCGACTTTAAAGAGCACCGCTCTGGCGTTGGCGGTGCCGCACATGGCTTGATTGAGCGATGAAAGCTGCAGGAAAACAGCGATCGTGTGGGCAACATTTGCTGGAATCTTCAATTAGCGTTCTACCATTTCCTCTTATTTCAGAAAAGTGTCCAGTTTAATATCCAAAGCAATATCCTAGATTGAAAATTGTTTTACACAATCATTTAGTTTGTACATGTATAGGTTTGTCTGAGTGAGAAGTTTAGCTCTATCAATTTGCACAATGAAATATAGATAAAACGATATAATTTAGAATGGATTTTTGTAATTTTAATATGTTTTTTGAATTATTATTAAGATGGCCTAGAATCATAATGTGAGTATCGTTCAAAATGGCTAGACAGAGCAAAGTATATTTGGTTGTCCAAAAATAGGAAAGTACTAATGCACATAAAGTACGAAAGTGTATTACTGAAATATTTAGTAACATAAAAAAGACACATCGAAAAGCGTAGCTTAGTTGTGAATTGTACTCCACTTTCTTTTTCAATGTTTTTGAAGAGGAAGCCTATGATCTCAAATGAAACATTGTTTATATATTGTTTGTCCACTGCATAGTCCGATCAAAAAGATTTGAAAATGCATTTAAATAATTTACAACATTATTTACTATAAACTAGAAAAAATACAACTCAAGCTGCTTTGAAAATGAGCAATTAATTCACGAAATTATTTTCAAATCAACCCAACAAACTCTGATTTGAGAATGGCGTAAAGTGTCAGCAAAGGAGAAAAGCATGGCTACTCGCAATATTGCCAGGCTTGTATTTACTTGGTCACTCAGCACAGATGACGAAAGTTAGAGGAGAATGTGAGACCTTGTCCTTAACATTCATGAGGTTTTGCTCATCCATACTCACCGTGCGTTCAATCTACAGATCATCGCATAATTCGTTCTTTCAAGCCTCTTAAAGTTCGAATAAATGTTCTTTGATGACCAATAATGATCATATTGATTAATTTTGATAGAAATATTACAATTTTAAAGATGTATGTTTTTGTTTTACAAATTTAAGAATGAAACAACACAATAATATGGTGTGCACGTAAAGCATTGTAAGTTACATAGAAATGTCTTAACATCATGATAATTTTCCTTGAAGTTCCAAGACAATTGAATTCGTTAACTGATCTGCTGTTGCCACGCGTAACTTCAATGTCCCGTGTGTTGTTAATCTGATCCATAGGTAAATGTAAGGAGCCACTTTGAAGGAATATTCAGTAAGTTCTACAATCAGAACTATGCCACAATCCCGGAATTCATCAGTGACTGCTCGTCCATGGATGAAAGTAGCGGAACTGCTGTCTATCCAGACACTCATTGCTAGTGGTAGGATTCCTCCTACTTCAAGATAAAATAACATTCAACTTACAAATATGTCCTACTGAAATGTTTCTACACGGTATTTTTAACATGTTCACAAGCAAATATTTAGAGTTTTTAAAACAAAAACGGTAAAATTAGGAGTGTTATTATCAGGCTGTACGATGCCGCAGTCTATTAAGGTTTATGGACGCTTCATTTGGAGAACAGGAGCGGCATTTGGTGCAGTTTAGACCGAGGAAAGGCTCACGCTGAGTGAGAGTCGCGTGACACGGTCATGATGTTTTAAATACTCTGAGTATAATTATATTTTGAAAAAAAGTAGAAATAGAGAGCAGAGGGAACACAGTAAAGTACAAATTTACTTTACGATGTATCTACACTTCATAGTTGACATTAAATACAAAAATACAAAAAAGTCTAAAGAAAGGCATTCATCATTGTTATCCATACGATAAACAATTACAAGCTGGAGCAAAGAACATATCGGTCTATTTAACATAAATGTTTTTAAATGTGAATGACTTAGTGGCTGTGGTGAGAAAATGCTGTATTTTGTTTTCTGTGTTAATTGTTTGTTGGAGACTCGTCTTGAATAAAATGGGCGTAACTTATTCCAAGGATTTATCAATGGAAATAATGAAACCATAACGGCAGTCGAGCGCATGGATAATGTAATTCACTCATCAGTGTTGAGTAAAGTAAACTTTTCAGCTTGATTGACTCGACGCACACGTTCTCGACTGCAAAACACAATGGCACTGTAAAAGAAACATGCAGTTCCAAAATGATAAACTGTCTGAAATTTTGTAAAGAATTTAAACTCGATTTGATAGAACGTGAAATCGTGTGCCCCAAAAATTCAGTGCTATTTCGCAGCGTAATTGAGTCTGCTTGTCGGGTGAACTCCAGTTTAAATGTTCATATGATAGTGTTTAAAAGAGCATCAGGATCAATATGAAAGGAACTATTAGAACGAACATATATTATAACTTGTAAAATAAGATCAAGGAAGAGGTCAAACAAATGTGAACATTTGGCAGGTATGTTGATGAGGCACCAGATGTTCATGACTAAACACAAATGATAATTGTTTTGACGCATAAACCACAAAGAAAATCTGTGGAAAGATTCTGAGGATTTTTAATTATATTATACTGACAACAGAAGGATTATTAAGTGCCGTATTAAAAACAGCTCTAGATTTTAATTAAGGATTCCTTTGATAAACTCAACTCGATTCTTGAACTGGTAACATAACACTAATAATGTTTGACGGTTCTAAATCGCTAATACTGAATACCAGATTTTTTAAAAATCTCCACAATGAACGGCTGCTACAAAATTTCAATACCATCTGCAACACGTTGAAATTTTGAGAACAGAACAGTCAATGATGAATATGAGATAAAAGATGCACTGATCAAATATTGCAGCATTTCGAAATCAACTAACTCATGACATACAACCGCTGCAACAGTTGGTATTGGAAGAACGGTGAGAATTCCTGAAGTAAAATTTTCATTCGATTTGTATGAACCTTAATACTTCGGTTGACATAATGTCTTCTCTGTTTTAATCTATGAACACGGATACTCCTAAGGCTGATGCCTCTTTCAAATTTTTCTCGTCTTCAGTTCAGAAACTAAAAGATAAAAGTAATGCTGTAGCATCAACTTCGGAGCAAATGAGAAGCAAATTTAATGGTCAAATTTGTTGCTGCGATAGAAGTTTGTATCTATTCTCACTGTGAGTCAGTGCTGCGTGAAACAAGACTTCACTAAGCACGTGAAAGCTTCTAAATTACGTTCAGTGCATAAATTTTTAACATGTGCCAAAGACTTCCATAGTGTTTCACTTATCTAGGAAGCTGCAGTGCATCCCATGCTCAGTTAGTGTAAATCAGATTTATTGACCTGCTGAAGATGATAAATAATAGCTGGTAGAATTAACATTAACATAATACTAGGTCGTGAAATTTTTAATAACAACTTTGAAGATAACAACAGAACGGTCATATTCAGATTTGAATAAATTGAAACTTTTTGTATTGTGCCATGGTAAGTGAGAGACTGGCTACCCAAGCAATGATGTCGATTGAAATAAATATGAAAACTAAAAACCATGATTTTACCGAAGACGTAATAAGCCAATTTGCTAATTGAAAAAGTCGACGCTCTGATTTGATATGCAACTAAGACCACGCTAACCTTTCACTGCAGAGGGTGTGTGTCTACAGGAGAAACTGGAAAAATTTCCTTTTAAATGAATGTAGTACCACAAACAATAGAATAAAAACTGCAAAATGTCATTAACAACTGTATTCGCTGTATGCACAAAACAAGTTACTCAGAGATAAAGTTAAGTTTTCCTTATAGAAATAATAGCTATTGTATATGCTCTCAAATAAATAGTGGTGCTAGCCTACTATCAAACATGGTCATTGATGTAAATTATTTCTGAAAAATATACGTTTGCTGAATAATTTTATCCGTACACAAGCCCTCCGAGTGAGAGAGGCAAAACTCTGGTGATGTTTTGAAAAAAGGACGTATAATTCTTGCCTGTTATCAGCCTCTTAATGAATCATTTTCACCATGTATGACAGTAAATAACAATGTACAGAAAATTGCTTAGCTGCCTTGACAAAACATTGATTCTGTTAAGAGACCCACAAATTTATGACGTATTTAAAAACTCAATTATGACCGCTAAGTGAGATGCAGCAAAAAATGCTAGCTACTGGTGCTGAAACTTTCTTTATCATCGCCACCGCTTTGATGTGGTCGAGCAATTTATTAGCCATTTGTAGAGCATGTATAACAAAATTTTCTTACATTTCCCAACTAAAATGATGTCGTATGGACAATGAAAAATCTATGTGCATAAACCATCCAACCCTTGAATCAAAATTGTTGCTAGGAAATTAGCTACCATGTAATATTAATTAATTCTGTTCTGCAATTCTGAATATCCTGAAGAAAACCCGCCTGATGCCTCAGGACTCAAGCTGACGTTGGTCTGAATTAACAACACCACGTTAAGATCAGCGACCGTTCTAGAAAATTTGTTACAAAATAAATTATTCAAATCATACAAGGACATCAAGAGTATGATAGACGTATTTTTGATGTTCTTCAGTCGGAAGTATCTCTGCACCACTTTCAGAGTGGTCGCATATCGCCATCGGTCACCATTCCGTCATCCCCCTGGGATGTTTTTTTACTCGTCAAACCTCAGTTATGAGAGCAGTTCCTGGCGCTGCAGAGATCCTGCAAGTTTTTCTCTTCTACTCAAAGATTTACGGATGAGTTCCAGGGTTAGGAGCAGAACTGAAACGACTTGAACGGAACGAAAATATCTCACTACAACAGCGTAGGATCAGCCACAAACATAACGGTTAGAAAGTAAAGCCTTGGTATCGAATTGAACAGCGTATAGATTCATAAGATAGTGTTATTTGAAAATAAAGACATATTTGACTACTTTCTGAATTAATTTTAAATGAAAAAACATCAAACAAGTACCAGTAGCTCACATTTTTAGAATTCATTATTGATTTTTTTTCATGTAGTGATGTTTTGTTAACTAGATGGATTGTGATGTTTTGTGAGGTAATTCATGATTCCATCTGCATTTAAGTTAGAAATTAGACCCCATTTTTCTGTTATAAGTTTTCTTTTTAAATTTATGCTCTGGAATTAATTATCTCGCTGGAAATTAACAGAGCAATTTTTCGATGAGTTAACCTTTTGCATAGCAATACAAGTTCGTCTTTGAATTTTACATGAAGTTCTAAACATGCGAACATTTTTTAAAAGTTTTCGCTAGGAAAAGACATTTCCTGCTAGACCAACCAAGAGGAAAATGTTGCAGTTACTATGCTATGAACCATGAACCTGAAAATTGAATAAGTTGAAATTTCAGTCAAGATTGGAATAAGAACAATACGTAACGAAATTAATTTAATCAGCATTTTTCATTGCATTCACTGTCAAGCACAATATTTTGCATCAGATACTATTTAAAAAAATTATGTGTTTCGCTCACATATGATTTTTTATGGTCAGGCTCAGTAATTGATATCAAAACTTAAGATTACGGGCTGCAGAACCGATCAGTTGAAGTTAGCGTCAAGCTTCATTTGACATAGCTTCCTAAATTTAAAAAGGTTTAATATCCTTTGATCCCCTCAGGCACCAAGAGGTTAAAATCACTATACTTTCATGATTCGACAATCAAATGTCTCAACGAAGAATTAGTGACACTAAATCTAGCACATGCATGTAACAAGGTATTTTGAGAAAGAAATGATCTACATATTTAAAAGTTTCCCTTGTCAATTTTTATAAAATTCAAAATTGCACGAAACTACATTAAATTGTGCCTACAAGCGAATTGTTGCGCGTAAATCACGAAGAGCCTATGATTTTGCATATTTCCTAATGCTTTTTCAATCATTTTGGGTACAAATTAATGAAAAATGATTATGTAAATTTTTTGAAAAAAAACGTAAGGGGGTACCCTTATCATTTATTATAAAATTCAAAATTGCACGAAACTACATTAAATTGTGCCTACAAACGAATTGTTGTGCGTAAATCACGAAGAGCCTATGATTTTGCATATTTCCTAATGCTTTTTCAATCATTTTGGATACAAGTTAATGAAAAATGATTATGTAAAATTTTTGAAAAAAACGTAAGGGGGTACCCTTATCATTTTTTATAAAATTCAAAATTGCACGAAACTCTATGAAATAGTTTCTACAAGGAAATATTTGTGCGTAGATTACGAA
Organism: Trinorchestia longiramus; assembly: GCA_006783055.1. NCBI lineage: Eukaryota > Metazoa > Arthropoda > Malacostraca > Amphipoda > Talitridae > Trinorchestia > Trinorchestia longiramus. The sequence continues at coordinate 405,111 of VCRD01000019.1, forward strand.
AAACACATCCGTTTTGGCTGAAAAGTCGCTGATTTTGGGCTAGCAAATCCCAAAGTTTTGTTTGTAAAAACTAATTTTACGTAAACTGGAAATTGCGGTATTTTAAACTGTGTTATACGGAAATTTCGGATCTTATGTGTCTCGTAATGCATTTCCAATCATTTTGGGTGCATAATAATATAAAATGATTCATACCAAATTTTTGAAAAAATACGCAAGGGGGTACCCTTATCATTTTTTGTATAATTAAAAATTGCACAAAACTTCATTAAATTGTGCCTACAATCGAATGGTTGTGGGTAGATCACGAAGAACCCAGTGTGTCATTCATCGTGTGTTAGATATGTTGGTTATTAGTACCAACGTATCGAATTAAGTTGTCTTGTTCCTTACATTTTCAATGGGAAAGTACTAGTATTGGTGACGGGAAGGCCACTTGATGTATGAAAAAGTAAGGGCAACCCTGTTCTAGAATTTGTGAGCTTATTACAAAAGTGTAGCTGGACGTAACACTCTACAGTGGCGGAAGTGCTTCACTGGGAGAGTGCTTTTGCTGTTACTAGGATGCTGAGTAATCATCGGCCACCCCCAAATCAGAGGAAAAGGCCAAAAACATTTTTCATTCTATTATAGTTTCTTTCATTTAATTAACTTTTATTCTATTAGACATTTGTAACATCCTGAAACATCTCCTCAGCAATTATCTACAAAATTAAAACATCAATAACCATTCAGCATAGGCTTGAATCCGCGTAATTTACGCTGTTTTATGCTACTCCTGCAATTTAAAGGCTATCCCATATTGAGTCTAATGGAAGATTTTGGCAGCTTTTGATGCCACTGGACGCAGGAATAAGACAGTCGTGCTGTGTGCAGGTAATGCAGAGGCCCGTGCGTTGCAACTTCATGTACGGGGAGCTCACGGACAAGGACACCATCACGCGCTTCGAGCAATGCCTCGAGAACCAGCTACAGGACCAGTTCGAGATCCTGCTCTACAAAAAAAATCGTGAGTGCAAACATTGAACACTTGTTCTTACAAGGATATTTATCTGTATTGGGAGTTCCCCTTCGTGTGGCAGAAGTATGTCTGATTTAGGGGTCATTTTTACGTTTGGGTCGTCATTTAAGCAGTCTTAAGATCAACACTAACGTGCGTTGATGTTATCTCGAATACACTCATGGATCTAACTGCAATGCTGCTGTACAAAGGTACGAAGATCTCATTCACGTTATTTTTCACTTTGTTAATTGACAAATGATGTAATCACTTCACTAAAATCGTGGATACAAGTTAATTCGTTTGGAAACTTAATAGAGATTATGTACCCAACAAAATTAAAATGTTGAAGTAAGAGCACTGTACACGGTGTTCTCCATGCACTTGGTTTCTGTCTTATTGAGTGGTGTTTTCACAATTACTCATTTCCCTTAACTACAGCTTTACACAATTGCACAAGTTCAGTTTGCCTATATTTTCACTTTTGTTTTTTAAAAATAACGTTAGCATAATCTGATTAAACATAACGAATAGTTAAAATTCAACCGTATAAACAATTCATTCTACTTCATAAGTGCAAATAAACTTTAACGCTTCTCCAACCTGTTGCTTTTTAGCCTAACTTAGTTGTGAGGAAAAGACTCTCAAGTCTTTTCGATGGTGCAAGCTACTTCTCAAACATGCTGTGCTCTTGCCTGTCCAAGTTGACAGACCTCACCGCATCACCCCAAATGTTATCCTGTCGAACACCATACTACAGTAACATTAAGGAAACATTCTAATTTGTGAATAATTTTTTCTTCATTAAACAAAACAAACACATTTCCATTGGGAAGGAAAAAGAGCATGCAGTATACAATATTCCGTTTTGGTACATTGCGTCATTCCAGACGGGGGAAACATTGAAAGTGGAGAAGTTATGCGACTGCGCTAATAGATTATTTATTCAAATGAAACCATGAGCTTCCAACGTATAAATTTATCGCGTCATTTTGAAGGTGACTTACTGGATTGGATATGACTTTACTGCCATACAGAGCTGCTCACAATCTCGCAGTACAAAATATCTGTTCGTAATCTCATTATCTCAAATTTTAGTTCACACTCTTGCAATCTAAAATATTCATTTGTAATGTCAGAACCTCAAATGTCTGCTTGTAATTTCATAATCTTAATTCTTGCTCGTAACTTCGTAATAGTTTTGCCTACTCGTAATCTCGTAAAGTTATTCTCATTTCGAGATGTAAAACGTTCTATTGCAATCTCATAATTTTTCATTCTAAATCTTGCAATCTAACACATCTGCAAGCAACCTTGTATTCTCAATTATCCATTATAAATTTCGTATCGCTAATATTGACCCGTTATTTCAAATATTGGTCTCAGTCATGTAATCTTGAATATTTTAATCCCGTAGGCTTAAATATTTGCCATTAACATCATAAAGTAAATTATTCGCTTATCATCCCGTAATTTCAAATGTGGGCTAAAAGTTTATAAAAGGAATAAGTAAGTAAGCCCTGACTAAAGCTGCAGGCTTGCGATGATCCGGCAAGTGTTAAGCTAGATCGCATGTGTAGAAAAAGTGCGATTAAGAAAATTAACCAGCGTCAATGATAAGGTGGATTGAGTAACTTCAGACAAATTATTGTAATGAAATAGTTGACATGAAAATTTTTGTCGGATCTCATGTTAACTTTTGTAACTCTACAGGGAAGACAAACCCTTTGAGCAAGTTTAAACTAATTCTGTGCCAACACTAACCGGAGAGAAATCTTTTTGGCTCGTTCGATTTTTTTACTCATGTCACAAAGCAGAGACTACACGCGCTGCACAGTTTGTAAGTTCTTAGCAGTTGCTTAAGAATAATTTCTGAAAATTAGTACGATTTCTAAAATGTTTTCAAGAATTAATTGTAAAAAATTAGGTTAGTTGGAATTTATCCCTAAATTGTGCCTGAGAACGCATTTGATGTATGAATCAGGTTACAAATTTAATTGAAGTATTTCCATCAGCCTTAGGAATGTTACATAGTATTTTCTGTTGCATCACGTTCCTCATATTTTAGATTTATATTCAAAATGAAAGAGCACCTAATCGTCTGATTTTGAATGCAAATTCAAGACATTTCCGAGTGAAAAACTATAGTTAGAAAAATAGATATTTTTCCCCCCAAAGAGTCATCATTCAGGCTTTTTCAACGAAGTTAATGATTGTAATTTTTCTGCTGACAAAATCCTCTAACGCTAACAATGGATTGGTATAAAATCTTGTCTTGTCTCAGACAATGTTCCAGTGGATGAATTTTGCGCAACAAAAACTTTCAGATTTAGAATCTTTTGAACGTATCGCATGCTAGGGTTTCAGAACTTATGAAGGATCTTAGATAAATAAAATTCTGAGTCGTAGGATAGAAATAGTAAGTCATAATTGATACATGTTTGACTCTTATTCTTACGAAGAGAAAAATACCAAAAAAGAATGCATGTATTTTTGTAGCGTTTAATTGTTTGGCAACGAACTCAGTTTATTAGCAGAACAAATAATTCAATTAAAGCCATACATCTACACTTTAATTTACATCTACTGTAATAATTCCTAATCTACAACACAGAACCACTTTACATAACATACATACTTAGATTCGAAAAAAAACACCCGCTGGGATTAAAATGATGACGGTCAATATGATGGAACTGCCTGATCTGCTGTGACAATTATTCTTACTTAAGGTTTAAAATTCACATACGCCTTTAGTTGCCCAAAAATTTTATTCTATAATCATATTGTTTCAGTCATTCAGAAGATACACTGAAGTATTTTCCTTACTATGTACTGTTGTAAATTTAATTCTAAAATTATCCAAGAGTTTTACAGAAGCCTGAAGTACTTCTCAATCGAAAAGTTTAGGTTGAGTTTCACGGCACGTCAACGGAACCAATATTATATGTTCAAATATGTTTGTTGATGGTTGTTCATCAAGTTCTTGATGATCAAACATGCACACAAATTTACACGCCGAACATCAATGCCTGTAAATGTGTTTAGAACAATTAAAAATAATTACACTGCTTCAAAAAACAAATAAAATCATTTTAAAATGTTTCAAAGTTACCTGAATAGGGCAATGAATACCTTATTATTAATTTTTCAAACATGCAGAAAAGTGTATTGATTTTCGCAGTACTTCTAGTGCGTTTCATTCAACTGATATTGGTTAAAATGAAACTAAAATAAATACAAAACTAACTTAAATTTTAACGTGTACTAGCATGGTATATATTTTTCAAATTTTTATTACGGAAATTAACATGTTTTGACTGCTGAAAGAAGAAAAACTAGAACTAATGCTGCCCGCTGAAATTCATGGTAATGTCCTTGAGAATTGAATTGAAGTAATTCCTTCACCAAAAGCTCTTTTTTTCTAACTTCATCAGTCAAAGCCTTCCTAAATTATTGGTCTCGTAGTCATTAGCGCTCATTTGATTATCTTGCTATCACTGGGAACGTTCAAATTTTATATGAATTGTACTCTCACAGCGCACACATTTATTTGGCAATCAATCGACTCCCACTAGTGCAACATTTTTTATGCAGATCTCCCACCTGTGTTTATGATATCCTCCTTTCTGCATCATTATTATTATTAGCCTTGACTTCGGTTGCCTGTAATTTCTTGTCCAAGAATGACAATTTTGGATGATTGCTCTCCCTACCTTTCCATTCCTAAGTCCAAGAAATATTTACCTAGCTACCTTCATCTTTGCCGCACTCTGTACATCCTGTTCATTTCTTCAACCTAATTAATTCACACCTGCTGCTTCACTCAATTTTCCATACTTATATCGATTTATGACTTTCCTTATTAATTCAAAGTCATCACTTTTGCTCTATAACGTTTGGTTTCCATCTTGCAGTGTTTAAACAATTTGGATCTGGTGAAGTAAAACATGTTGTTGAAGTTTACTTGTTGCAGATGTCCTCAATTAAAGTATGGATATAAGAATCCAACTCTCATGAGTAAACTCAAAAATTTTCAACAATTAATTAAAATCTAACATTGTTTGTATTTTAGTCTTGCTGAAAAGCAACACCATTTTCTTTCACAACACTGGAAGGGTTGATCATTCATTTACGGTACACTTGGTAAAAATGCAGGGCTCCGAAATCTTTCAAGAGGAGAATTGAATCATGGTTTCCGAAGTGCGATCATTGATGGTAAAGAAAATTATTTCTACAGCCACAAAATAGAAAAAATTTAGCCTTTTGCGGCAGAACAAAATGTATTCTTTCTTTGATGATGAGTTGATGATGCCTAAAATCAGCTTTATCCTCACGGTGTCATGATTACAATGAATACTCAAACCTACCTTGTACTATTTTAGGTGAAAATAATCAAATAATCACTCACAGGTGCTCCTTTACTTGTATTAATGACAGGTTGCAAATGTTTTATAGCTTCATGTATTCTCCGTACACTTTTATATATCGCAATTGTTTACAAGTCAGCCAAAAAATCAGTGTCCTCATTCTTTCACATCAAATAAACATCCTTAGAGTTTATTTAAACTTTTATGTATCAGTTATTGTCATGCCTTGCTTCTCCAACTAATTTGATACAACAAAATACAGGTGTACAACTCTGGTGCATATATTTCCAATACTTTCAAAATCGTTTCACATTGTTTGTTCGTGAAATTCATCGAAAAGGAAAACAAGAACATTGTGAATGTTTTTGAGGGACAGTTCACATATCTGAGTTGCTCTTCGACCATTTCTGTGGTTTATACTGAATTATCGATCAGCTAAAAATCTACATTCATTTTATTGATGAAGAATATTTTTATGTATTCAATATTCGTCAAAAACAATGAAAAAAATCTTAAGTTGGCTGAAAATTCACAACTAGTAGCACCAGTCTTTGTCTAAGTATATTTTAGGTGTGTTCCTCAAATAAAGTTTATGTCTATACGGTTGACTGAGTACATCAAATTCTCCTCCTACGCTTCAACATAAGCAGCTCTTATAATCAATTTAACGTTTTTGATAATATCCAGGTTTATCTAGACTCGTTTTCTAATAGATTTCATGTGTCTGGGCTATTAATTCTAACTGTGACTGAAACCTATATGCAATCTCAAATGTACTATCCATCGCTGCACAAAAACTAATGCTTCGATAGTCATGGACTATTTTCTTTATTCAGGTATTTTGAATTCCTTTGAATACAAAGCCCTCCCCAAAAAAAAAATTGCAAGTCCCTGAAACGTGCTCTATTTCTTAACGACCCCCAGCTCTCCTAAGCCACACTCGTTTTTACAGCTGCTAGGCCTCATTTTGGCGCCGGGAGGGTCAAGGGTAATTATTCTGATCTTTGCCGCTTGTCTTGTCCTTGTCCTGCTTGTGTTCTCCCTCTGTCTGTGTCTGTCAGATGCTCGTGATCTAATTTCCAGAACAATGAGTGTAGAGTAATTCTACGTGGATTTTTAAATCGTCACATGTTACATCGACCCAAGCATTTCAGGAACCAATGTTTAACATCTGCGAAAGCACTTGTCCCCCAGCCTTATTTATATGCTATACCATTCAAAATCATTCTTGTTTCTATTCTAAGCAGTTTATGATCATGATTCAAACGAGGACAATGTCAAAGTCAATCCGGTGATCCCCGAATAATGCTTTATGAGTCATAGAACATATTTGCTTTTGAAATATCGTCACTGGCACAGTTTAAGAGACAAATATTGCTTCAATTACTGATTTGTTTCACTCAAGCCTATAGAAAAAGATGTGAATCAAACACACTGATAATATCATGAGGTAGTAAGAAAATTACCTCTAGAATTACTGGCTGTGAATTACTGTTCTAATCCTAAAGAAAAATTAAAGTTTGATTTCATTATTTCACTTGTTGCCAATGCTCACGTAGAACAATACCCCGTATTGCAAAGATCCTACCGTTCTTGCTGAGACCTATATTTTGTTCTTTTTTTCACACTGATGGTCACAGATCAGTCACTCAGATCAGCATTATAAGTTTACAAATGAAAATAAAGGATACATTTGTCAGTAAATATTTATATGAATAGAAATACTCATCAAGAATATTCTAGGAAAAAACTACATCTCATGTCATAAATTTGTAAATGGAATTTAAGTTGTCCTTTTGAATTAGCATGCGTTAAAATTTTAGGTGCCCCAAATTGATAACAGTAACGTTAAAATATATATATTCCTTCAATGCCCAAAATTGTTATTCTACTCAATTCACAATTTTTGTTCCAATAATATATTCATCTGAAAAGCATCCAACTTCTTGGCATAACAAACAATTTTGGGCGTAGAATTATCTGTCCTTTCTTAATAAATAAGTTCCTTTTTTATGTTGTAGCATTAGCGACGAACGATGTCTTACATCTGTTTAACCCAAGTTGTATTTTTATGCTCTACAACACTAAATATTCAAGGTTAAAAGCATCACAGCGTTCAAACCGATCATTATACGTACAAAAAGTACAATGTTTGCACTAATGAACTTGTTCATAAAAACTCACGTTAAAAACTACGTTCCAACGTTAGGATGGAGAAGCATTATTTAGGAGTCAGATGAAACACGATGAGTATAGTATGGTGGCAGAGTGTGGGATTAAGGAGTATAGAGGGAGTATCAATTGTATGTTCATGGTTTGATAAACATGGTTTGATCATGGTTTGATAAATGAGCAAAAAATATCTAACATACGGAAGAGCTGTATATAGGTCCTTCCCGGAACCTGCAAATGAAATGCTTGTATTGATAAATGTTCTATGCGCAGATCTCTGTTAGGTCTGTATTAAATTAGACAGATGACGGGATCCTCTGCAAAATTTTCACGTAATGGAAAAAGCAAATGTTAGAATTAGTAATTTGCTTTCTATACTAGCAAGGGTTCAGACAGGGTTTTGTGATGTAGTGATTTAATGTATACAAGGGTTGCTAGAGATGATAATGATAGATTTACTTGAAGGTTTTCAACTTCTCAGAATGGATGTCAGCGTATGTGAGGAAGTTAATTACATTTCTTTTAGTGATCATACCAGCTGAAGTAGCCGATTCCAAGAAGAAATTATAGAGATTAAAGACTGTGATTAAAAGACTGAGCAAAACGAACAACTAAAATCATGAAGAGGTAAATAATGTGTTTTATGAACGAAAATGTTGGAGAAATGAATGGGCGATTAATCGTTGAGATTGGGCAAGAAACGAGATTAGGCTCGTTTTGCTGCTAGTAACAGGCCTCACTTAAGAGGTAGGGCAGTGTGCATTAGAGCAAGACTAGGCCCGAGAAGAAATGCAAGAGTCTTGACAGCTGAAAAAAAAATTTGAAGAGAGTGTCTTTTGGTTTTTATGATGCGAAGACTCCAGAGATGAAGGAACTAAAATGAAAATTAGAGGTTATAAAGGTACGATGCTCATAACAATAACACCGTTTGATGAGTGATAAATAAGGAAATACGACTCGTGCCCAATTTTATCTGCGAATGATGGGATTGGTCAGGACGCTGAATATTGAAGCTTACGGAGAGAAGGAATGCGATGAGCCTCGTCATGAAAGTGATGAGAGAACGATGGACTTGAAGTCAATACATGAATGAAGTGAAAGGAATGCAGGTACGAGTCAAGAGAGATTCTGCTTACATGGGTAAGCGCTAGAGACCGTAAGAATTTACGGATGCTTACATTTTGCTTTTTCTCTTTCAAAGTAAGAAATCAAATGAGAGAACTGCACTGTGAAGCGGCGCAGATAAACCAGTTTGAGCAGCCGAGTAGTACAAAAAAAGATTGACTCCTTTCCTAAATTAAAAATGGCAAAAGTGTTTGAATATGAGCCTTTGGTTTGGAAATAGCGTAAATACTTAGGTTCATTTAGCAACCTGTGCAAGATATAAGGGAACGGAAGATGATGCCGATCCATCCTGCATTAGTTTTGTTATATCTCAAATCTCGAAATATGTTAGTGCACCTCGTTCGAATAATCTCACAAGTCAACGTTCGTTCAGACAATTCATTCTCATTGTCATTATCCTGGAGTGGAAAATATAACCAATTAAAACCGTCAAATGCATGAAACAGTTCGTAAAATATTTATAATAACTATTGAGTGCATCTTACTGATGGTTAAATATTTTTTATTGAAAGCTACAGAATACTTCAATGGAGGTGATGACCGTTCATAATAGACCTCTTATGCTACTCATGTTAGACTGTTTTGTGCAAAAAAAGGAAAAATGCAATGTTTTATCCATGTGATTTCCGAGGTTGTAAACATAATGCCTGAACCAAACTTATTATTACAATAAAAGTCGAGCACTTTAAAGAAAATATACTTCAGATGAATCAAAGTATTACGAATTTTCAACTTTTCAAGCAAAGTGACTCGCATTGGATTGCAACAAATAACCGTATGTTTAATACCCAAGTTCTCTGCCAGCAAGACACTTCTTTAAGAGAGTGGCAATAAATATTGACACGGGACGTTGAGGAAAACTTCATTAAAATCATCACGAATGTTTTCTTGGACACACATTATTAAAATAAAAGTATTTAATTAATATTTGAATGATCAACGCTGAAAAATAAATAAATTACTCCGGCAATGATAGTTTCCAAATTCAAAAAATATACCCACAGTGACTTATTCATAGCTTCGAAAGCCTTGCAGGACACACCTCCACTAGTTTGAGTAACATGAAGTGCTGGATATTCACGAGCATCTCTCAGACCTAATCCTTAGTTATTGACGCCCGTTCATCCTGACCTGCGGCTTGTGCTTTCGAGTTGAGCCTCAGGGTTGCGTAGTACTGCAGTGCACACGGAAAGCGCAGAATGGAAGTGACGCAGATCATACATCCTTATATATCTTAATACTCAATGCTTGAATAAAGTAAAAAAAAACTCTGCATAAAAATTTGATTGAACTGTATGATGCACTGCTTGTTATTTCGTTCTGTGTTTGCTGGTGCCGTCTGTCACAGCTGTGATTTCTCACTGCAGTAGCCTTCGCTTCCAGGCGACTATAAGGACCTGATCAAACCCCTTCTTAATTTTAATCTTGCATCTTTAATCCTGGATGGTGACTGTGCTTGATTACATACTATGATGTTGTACTACACTGTTCAGGACTTATGTCATGGCAAAATGTAGTTCGTGCAGTCCTTCCACGAAACAAGTGGCAGAATCCAATTACGAGACATTGGAGACTTATTTACGAGTTAGACGCAAGTTATAGCATCATAGTATTCTACTTCCGATCTTACTGAAAAAATAAAATCTTTTTGCATGATTCTATTGTATTATATTAGCATGAGCCTGATTCAACATAAACTGATGAAACTTGGTGTCATGGTTTTATTTTAGTAAGGGCACTTTTCCACTTGGTTTCTAATTTACTTACTCTCCTGATTTCATTAATTGCATGTAATTCAGGTAGCACGTTATCACTTTGTACTTTTCTTTATTTTGCTCTTCCTTTACCTCTTGACTGACTATTTATAACAATTACACCTAAAACAATATAAACTTTCAAAAAATCAATTCATGGACATGTTATGAGCAGCATTATTCAATCAAGCTGTTGAATATTGTGTACAATCCAAACGAAATTGAAGTAATCTTCCTAACGTGAAGTGAGTAACCCATACAAATGCTGAAGAAAATTATAAATATTTTCATAGTGTAAAAATTTCTTTCTAAGCTAATAGTATAAATACAATAATAAATGACTGAGATCATTGACAAATCTATTTGCATGATGAAAAATTGTTGTAGATACATAAGTGGATGAGTAATCTTGTAGCAACAGTAATTTGTGACAAAATACAGAACTTTCAAACTTTTTCTGAAAGAATTCTTGTCAGTTTAATAAGTGAATGGATTCACTCTATGTAGTATGCTAGAGTAGAATGAAGAACACAATACAAATATTCTTCACTTTTGAAAGACTTAAGCAATGAAGTATTCGTTTGCAGTCGAATTGTTGTTTATGCACTTGTTGTTGATGTTGGTTGGTTGTTGTGAGCAGTTTTTCTGTAGTTTTAATGTATATTTTCAAAAGAATGTTTTAAATGTTAAATCTTAAACATTGATAAATGTGCTATGCAATAATAATTGAGTGCCCTTATATACTTTGGAACCGTCGAGTTTTGCGTAACACTAAAAGTGTCGGAGATATCGTGGCTGTCTGCGACCTGGTCCGCCTAACTGACGATAACAGTAATTGTTACAAAAGCAGTCTCAAAGCTCCAGCAAATATAGTTTCATGTATCAGATGAAAACAATTCCATTTTGTTCTAATTGTCGATGTCGACAAGACTGTCAACCATCAGAGCTCTAGACGCGGACTAGGAGAGTGGCTGGGTCGTGGGCAGCCTCGCTCCACCGCACTCTGATGAGCTGCATCGCCAGGAGCTCGTGGATCTACTGTCAGTTGATCAAGACCACAGTGGCATCTCGATTGCTCCTGCGGTGTCAAATTGGACAATTTCGTGTCTTAATTGCATTGATGCTAAAACATCAACAGCCATGAATTAAAAAAAACATTCGTAGGGTGTAAACTTGCGACCTCATAACTCCTACTCAAACAGTTATGACCTATCTCATTAAAACATGTTATTGTCATTGTCATTCTGGTTTTTCAAAATTTAACCTAAATAGTAGAAAGTCAGTTCATTCTCTTACAATGTATACTGATTTCATTTTCTTGATCTCTCAGGATATTGTCTGAATATGAAGTAATAACTTTTGTCTTGTTGATGGACGTTCAGTTACAGTGCCAGATTGAAGAATTTGCAGTAAGTGCAATTAAAGACTTGGCTCATCAGTAAGTGGGTCGTACGGAGCCTCTGTTCTTCACTCTCACGTGCATCACTAACACACTCATCTGTTCTCCCTCCGACAGATAGCGGACCTCCAGGTAATTCTCAAGTCATAGTTCATAATTCTATTTTATTATATAATCTTATTCCATAAATGTCGTTCTCTTTAGCCAACCTTCACTTCAAAATAAGCCTGATGTACCTTTTTCTATGACTTCGGGGCGACTCTTAAATCTTCTGTTCAAGAATAAGCGGTAAAATCTGCCTATTTAATACGATTTATGGTTATTTGCGCAGATTGATAACTGAACTTAATTTAGGGTGCAATCATTCATCTCTGACGGTAGCTTTTATCGCTTGAATAATGTACTGACGAGGAATACTTGGAACAAAATTTAGCGCAATCAATTCGAAAGCACCAAATTACATTTATATTGTCAAAACAAAAGACTCACATGCGCTTGTGCACAATAAGAGGGTAAGACTATAGCTATTTTATGCCGAGTCAATCTTTTTCATTCACCTTAATATGAACGAAAGATTGCAGGATACGAATATTTTCATTGAGAATTTTCCCTGTTTAAGATACTGGTTTCCTCTTCAGTATTCGAAAAAATGCATTATGACCCTGATCTTTTTTTCCGCTGTGACCTTCCTGTGTGTAGCGCATTGTACAAAAATGTTAAAAACTTTATATCAGGAAATGACCGGTGTTCAAAAATACTTGCTTGATGCTGTCACTTCATGACATCATGCAAGTGTGTGGTACAGTGCAATGCTCGCTTCATGACGTCATGCAAGTGTGTGGTACAGTGCAATGCTCGCTTCATGACGTCATGCAAGTGTGTGGTACATTGCAATGCTCGCTTCATGACGTCATGCAAGTGTGTGGTACATTGCAATGCTCGTTTCATGACGTCATGCAAGTGTGTGGTACAGTGCAATGCTCGCTTCATGACGTCATGCAAGTGTGTGGTACAGTGCAATGCTCGCTTCATGACGTCATGCAAGTGTGTGGTACATTGCAATGCTCGTTTCATGACGTCATGCAAGTGTGTGGTACAGTGCAATGCTCGCTTCATGACGTCATGCAAGTGTGTGGTACAGTGCAATGCTCGCTTCATGACGTCATGCATGTGTGTGGTACATTGCAATGCTCGTTTCATGACTTCACTCAAGTGTGTGTTGGAATGTACGAACACATTTCATGACTTCAGGTAAGTTTGCAAAGAGTCGTAACAAAAGCGCCTGATGGCCTCATACAAGTTGCGTTACAAACGAGTCTGCTTCATGGCTATACCCTCAATGTCGTCCTCCTGGTGCGCTGAGTGTCGCATCGCCCATACAAATTTTCTATGCTTTATATTATTTTCAATTACGCATGTTTTGCTCATAAACTTTAGCTTTTAGCGCTATATTTTTTTCAAAAATAATGTATTTCAAGTTTGTAATTTGTGTTTAAAATTTATGCTGTCACAAAAAACAATTTTATTTATTTAGTTAAAAAATTCTGACATATTCATTCGTGATATTTACGCAGCCATTGAAGTAAATGTTCTATTAATTAATAAGTAATGTACATATTAGTAAGTATTCAGCAGTTTTTAAGGCATTTGTTTGATTTGTTATTTGACGAACATTTGTATGGCCTACTTCTCTTTGATGGACGATCACTTTACTGATAAAACAGCTTTAAAATAAAAAATTCTACAGACTTCAGACGAGATTTTTAATTGTTCGTTGATATAGTATTAAATAATAATCGTTTCTGGTCGCTAGAATTTGTCCAAAAACTTGTATAAATTTTCTAAATCAATTCTAATTATTTGAACGTTTTATAGCATTCATTGAAAGGTATTTCTAGGAGCTTCAGAACAATTTATTCGAAGACGGAAAGGGAAAACACCTCGAGGAAAAAATAAGCAGGTTGTTCGAGGAAGCTCGAGCAGGACAAAGCAAGGACGTTCATTCCACGGAGATTACCTCGAGCTTACGGGCATCCGCACTGAAAATGAAGCCGAGCCCCGCACTCCGCAGGATCAGTGCTGTGATGAGGAGCGCTTCTGCGATGATTGCGCGCTCTTCGTCCAGCCGAGGAAGCCGTAGATTTTGATACTGCGTTTTGAGTCTTTGAGATGGAGCTTTAACGTTTAGAAACGAATTTTGATCTGTAGATAGGAGGTTTGGGGTATGGAACTGAGTTCAGGGTCTCTGGAAAAGATCAATGATCTTTGAAACCGATTTCTGAAACTTTGTAAAATAGAATCTGAGTTTTAGAGTTGAGTTCCGTATTTTTAGAGGGAGGCTCTAGGTATTGAAACTAAACTCATTATCTTTTAATGTGACCTCTTAATGATGAAAATAAATTTCGAATCAAATTTTTAAAGGAAACCCGAAAAATCAAGCACTCTGTGTTGGAAACATGGCAAATTTTGAAAGTTCAAAAGGAAGGAATGAGTTGAGAACATTATAACTTGGTCTTAAAGATTGGGTTTAAAATTTCAGTCCCGATTCAATGGTTTGTAACATGCGACTTTTTGATTTGCATGAGTTCTGAATTTTTTCGAGAAAGCAATGTTTTTGCATTAGATTCTGACTCTTTAAAGATTCGTATCATAATATTATATTAATAATATTTTATTTATTTTAATATTTCTGCATTTCCAAACATTGTCTTTTGGATATTGGGGTGTGAAAGGCTTCGATTATCGTATCAGTTCAATACAACATTATGTACCGCGAATAAGAGACTGGGTGAGGACAGTAGGTTTTGGAATAGAAATCAATTTGTTTTGATGAATGCACTAAAACGTTTTGGAAGGACAACATTTAAACCAGAAAATAACGAAGAACAAATCCTGAGTCAAATATATGTATATGCAATGCGCACTCACTCAATAGACTCTCGACTACATAGTATATTGAAAGAAGAAAATGGAAATTAAGTTGACATCTTACGGCATTCTTATGTTGGCACAACTAAAGCAATATGAATATAGATTTCGCTAGCTTTGGTTGGCCTTATTTTGAGCTCCAGAGATCACCACTTCCTAGTAATTGAATCATTAACTGCTCTTTTAATTCCCAATTATTTTTGAGTATTTTTTTAAAAAATTTTCATCAATGGACAGTGTAGTGCACATCTGTTCGGTGGGAAAATAGCAGGGCTTTGAGAACCGCACTTATTAACTCAAAAATGTACGCCAATAAATCTATACCCTGCAGATGGTTGAGAACTCTCATAATACTATACTTCCCTACTTAAAAGCACCCTGAACTGTATTCAAGTCTAAAAGGGGTATCTTCACTGGTCCATGATTACAGATGTGGTTGAGATGTATCTGGATATGTTAGCTTCAGTTTCATGGAATACCAACTGAGCAGAACTAGTCGATACGATCAGAGAGGTCTATTTCACCAGACCACTTCACTTCGCAATGCGACATCGTACAAAATCTTACAAAAGAATGCTTAATTTCAGTCAATTTACAATGCCATTTTGCTCCTCCTGCTCCAAATAACTCTGAATTTTAGAAGCAGTGTTCATTTTTTATTAAAAAGCCTTCTATGCTAGTGGAGGCCATATCCTAGACCTATTGGTATATATTATTTATATGGGTTCCTCATATACTTTCTTCACTGTCAATCGTAGTTTTATTTTTTGGTTTTGCAATTTCAATGACACTAAAGAAGCTGCATTTCTCTGTATCTATGATATTATAGCTGTTAGCTACTTGATTGCAAAGACCAAGAATTTTCTTAACACAATGGACTTCCATGTCAGTATACCTGCCCTTTTATTCATATCAGGATAAAAATCGATTCGAAAATATATCATTCTTAAGATAGAAAACAACCGCAAAAATAATCTCACGAGGAAACACTTTGTTTTCTTCATCTCTGATATCAACCCTAGAACCCGATAAACCTATCGATCTACCATCACCTGTTCCACTCCCCTCAAACGTCCTGGTCTCTTGCTGCTTTCCAGAACGGCTTGGGACTGGGCGAGGAATCTGAGGCTTCTCTGACCAACAATGGTTCTTTTAGTTCTTTAATTAACTTTAACTTCTCTGTTTACCGGTTGTCTGACTCTGTTGGTTCAGTGATATCTGATTCTAACTTCTCTAATTCTCTGATCACTGGCTGTGGTTTTTCTAATTCTACAATGCAACTCTGGTTGTAATCATTGTTTATTACGCACCTCGATGCAATTAGTACAATAAACATCCAAATTGTAAAATTTGCATTCAAATACTATTGCACACACCTTATAATTACCGATTCCAAATTTTGGGTTGCATGTCTACAACGCTTTCAAATTCTCTCGATTCGAGGAGTATGTGTGTGCTGGTGAAGCAGAAGTCGTCTGCTGCGTCGCTGCTTCACATGTAGTCTGCGCACCTCTCTTCCAATTGCGCTCTCATCAGCGCCTTCGTGAGAGGTCTCTTTTTTACCCATGTCTGTGCAAGCCCTTCTGACATTTTTCTTTATTTACTTCGCATAAATACCTTTACGGCTTCCTTAGCTTGACATTGTGCGAGTCACTCCTCCGTCAGGTCTTTTCGTAAAATATTTTGATTCAAGAAAGATTTCTAATTCCTTGGAAGTGATAGAAAATACTTATCTCATCATAATTCATTTGTCTCACAAGAAACTTCAAGAATTGTTTACAAGCAATAAAGCCACTTAAGCTTGAAAAGAAATATCGGTAATCCGACGGTCACATCACTCAGTTTGAAAGATCACAAGTAAAGAGAGATAGATCGGGCGAAGATGCTGGGCAATGTTCAGGTATTGCAGACTGAGGTGATTTTGAGGGAGCGGGCGAAGTTAGGTCGGGGCTGAGGAGGGAGTTAGAAGCAAGCAACAGGTCCTCTTTAGGGCGGCAGTGACGGCGCAGGTCTGTGCGTCGCACGGTCCGCAACACCTCGCCTGCTCTCGCCGTCGCCCACTCCCAGGTGTGCTCGCTCTCCTCGTGGCCCCCACTTTCACTGTCTCTTCTCCTTTTCTTCTACTTCTCGTCCTTTTCTTCCTCTTCCTCCTCCTCTCCTTTTCTTCCTTTGCCACCTCTCCTCCTGCTCCTCTATTTCTCAGTTATTCCTTTTCTTTCTCCTCTTCCTCTCCTCTTGAGCCTCTCCTTTTCCTCCTCCTCCCCCTTCTCACTTCTTGAGCCTCTCTTTTCCTCCTCCTCCTTTCCTCCTCATCTTTCTGCTCCTCTTGCTCTTTCGTTCCTCATTGGCAAAGCATACGACGCAAAATCTAGATAAGTTCAAAAAAATAGTCTTTATACCAGGTTTCAAGCTTCATCCGGTAAAATATTTTTTATATGGTTTCTCAACATAACGAGGCCAATTGACAAGAGCAACTGAACTGGTCTTCTATTAAAATGGACGATGCATTCTTTGGTGCAACTTTAGCTCCCGAAAAACTTTAGCTCTCGAAAAATTATGCATTTGTTTGCAATATTAAAACGATTTAGAAACTGAAGTTTATAAGTCAATGTCAAAGAAAAATTTATTGAGATCCTATTAAACCTTAGTGAGATCCACGTAGTAATATCTGAATCTTATGCAAATTTTGCACGTTATTACGATTTTCTCCAGTAAAAATTCTTATCATGAATCAAGGAAGTGATATTTTTTCTTGTTAGAAAATGTGGAGTATTCTTGGAAACAAAGGCAGCTCGATTTAGTAGCGCACTTCATATGAGGAACAAAATAGAAACCAGTAAAATTTTCTTTGAAATCTTGCAAGAGTTAAAGCAGAATGTATTATGGAAAGAGCATTAAAAACCTATCTCCTCATGAATGCAAGATGCTTTACAATGAAGTTTTAGATTAATTGGACACTGGAATTCCTGGGTTTGATGCCCAAGGATGTTTTGGGAATTTCTGAGCTGAAGCCACTCAAAATATTTTTTCACATTGCTGTATAGTTAATATTTTTTATTAAAACTACTATGACCGCAACGCTGCAGCACGCAGCAAGTGAAAAACTACCTGTCCTTATCCCAGAGCTCACCTCCCCAATCATTAAGAATTTAACTTTGTCGAAGAACTTGAAAGAGTTTCGAGGTGCGTGATTTCTGCATATGGAAAAAAATTCGAGCCATATTCTGGAAAATTCATTTATGTGATTTCAGACATAGCTGAACATGATCGTTGCTCCAATCAATTGCGCGGAGCAGAACATATGAATGAACAGGAGAGTCGAGTTTTTTAGCCTCTTGTCAAGGTAACAAAAAATGACGAACACGGCCTTCTAAAATTTATCAGGTGAAACTTGTGTCAAATATTAGGAAAAATTCCTCAAAAAAAACTCTAAGATTCACAAACTGAGTGTTTGTGTCTCTTTGCAGACGACGTCAAACACAACTGACTTTAGAGTTAAGTTCCATTATTGAGGATATTGCTTCAGAATACTTAGAATTTATACCAACCGCTAATATAAAAGTACTTTTTCCTACTTGAAAAATAGCTGATCTAATGGTGGTAACTTTATACTGTCATTTCAATTTAAAATTAATTTAATTTATTCCAAAAACCCCCGTGCAAGAAACCACCATTTGGTTTTATCAGCGACTCTCGTCGATGACGCAAGTTTTTCGTTTACAGCTTCCATGAATTTGAATTTCATGCTCGTCTATATGCTAGAAACATGCACTCAAAATTTCGCCTAATCGCATATCATACCACCTCCCTGACAACGATATTTAGTGAAGATGTTGATGAGATTGAACACACACTCGACCTAAATTGAAGATAGCGCACTCACGAAACTCGTCGCTGCCAACATGCAGCATCGCTTTAATCTGAACGCACTCTGGACCTCGACGACACAGGCGACTCTAGGAGTTTTAGACTGTGACCATACTGGATCTCAGACATTCTACTCTTACTCCCCTGGTATACAGCTCTAACTCTGACACATTCAAATCTTCAACTCTGACCTTGTTAGTACTCGCATATGCATATTTGACTCAGCTAGTGCTCAGATATTTAACTCTTAATTTGCTGGTACGAAAATGTGAAACTCAGACTAGGCTTGTGCACTGGAATGCAGTACAGGCTTTGAGTTTAATTCAATGGCTTAGAACTGCACTGACAGCTCCATTTCATTAGAATGTTTGTATCTAAATAATGAGCAGTCGAAATTTTCAATGTCTTATTCTACTGCACAATACAATCCCATTTCCATGTCTTCATGGCTGTTACTTTACTTATACAAATCAATGATGCTAATTTATATGCTTTGTTTGTGTGTTAATAGAGTATTGATGGTCACATGAGCTCGCTGAATAGATAGTTCAACTGAAGCAAGGACAGTCAGGATAGCCAATTCACGTTGGCTTACATTCAGTAACATTGACTTTCTGACCATTTTTACACAAATTACAGAAACATAATGTTGCAAGGTCAGCGACAATTTTGGGCCAGTGTAGGAAGTCGGAAGATGCGCTATTAGGTTTAATTTCTTCTCATTTACTTCAGTGGATGTCGATGATTAGAGTTGGAGATCTAAGGAAAAGTAGTTGTCTGTACCTGTTAGGCTAAAAAACTCTTCGCTCATTGAGCCTCTTTTTAGTTTCATCATCGAGCATTTTCCGAGTTTTGGAGTTTATTAGTTGTATTTGCTTTATATTTACGCGTTTCGTGAAGCTCTTTAAACAGAAAACTATTCAATAAGTTTAACACATGTGCATCAGTCTCTGGATCTGAAGTCATTGAGAACGTACGGCATTTATAGATTTTATTGATATTTCTTCCTTAGTATCGAAAATACCTTTCGTTTGAGTATCCTACCAATAATTTGCTGTTGTAAATCTGTACTTGTGTAAATATTATCTCAGATTTGTTTTTCGAGGCTTTTAAGACATAATTTATTAAAGATCATAGTTATTTAATTCCTTTTTCAACTCCTGGCTTTGCATGCAGGGCTTGCAAAATTACTTTTCTTTTCATTACTGCAATTTCGTTGTGCTTCTTACAGAGGTATGAATAAGCGAAATCCTACCTGTATAATTTCTCAAGTTGCTGTTTATAAAATGATATTTTTCAACATAAATACAAATATTTTTTCATCATTTTCTTTTGACTTGTACTCTGTTGTAAGCTACTATTATTTGCTAAGTGACATTTGCGTCTACTAATCACAGTGACCAAAACCATTTAAGTTTCTTTACAACTACCTTGAATTGACAGAAATAAAATTCATCACTTAGAATGGCCGAGAAATACATTCCTTAAAATTGATGTTAGAAAAATATACTCTTCGCATCGCAGAAAGCGTATCTAAAATTTGAAAACGTTTTTATGAATTAAATTTTTAATCTGTAATCAGTAATCAAATTTTCAATGTTAATCATCATTCCTTATGAAATTTACACTGAGGGTCTTTGAAAAATATTATCCTACTTTTTGATGTGTGTGATTCCCTATTTATTTGATGCGCTTTAATGAGGTACAAGAACTTTTTTTAATGTTGAATTTTCAATTTTTTTGGTAAGATTGGTGTACGAAGTTATACTGATTTTGACAATTGTCTTGCCTAAGGCTTAGAAATAATTCACGCAAAGACTTCTTCTAACACATTAAGTCACATCGTATTTTAACACAATGTCGACAAGTGTTAGGAGAGCCATATATTCGTACTTATGATATCATAGTTTCTGAATGTGAATGCCAGTGTCTATGAGTTTCATTGATGATTGACATCTTTGCTATCAATGAGCTCAATTTAACACGTTTCCTGCAATTTCCTAGCCGATGCAAATCTGTACTTTATACACATGGTCACTAGAAGGCTTTGAAAAAATTAGTGTCTAACCTAAGTGATTCACTGGTGGGTCACTTCGCAGGAAATGTGTTGAGGAAGCCAGTAAGTCAGACGTTAATTTGAATCCTTGCTAAAAATGTACATATCTTTTTACGGATTTTAAGCGATCGGAGGAGATTCGAAGTGAGCTCCTTCGTCCTGACGGCCGTGCGATCTGTAGTCACCACGACAGAGACTCCAAGATGAATCTTCTTTCTGAGCATAATCATATCCCCAAGATGGCGCAACATGAACGTTTCGTGTATAAATCATCTGTCATAGGTACGGATATTATTGAAGATCATCGCGATCACAATAGGCTGGCAACATTCCTAAGACTCTGCTCATGCTCAGGTCTGAGGTCCTATGGCTTAGCTGTGTTTTGTGCAAAGATGCAATGATGCATGCTTTCCAGTTCATTCTGTCAACGTACGAACATTACGGAAGAAGTCTTCGCGTGCGTTATCATTGACTCAGGGTGAGACGCGCTAATTTGGGTCCACAAAAATTTTTCCTCATCTTCATGAATTTACTTTCTTGCTGCGAGTTCATTCACGTTACTTGCCATCAGGAATCCCACTATGGCTCCTCCTGCACATCGCCCCCATCAAAAACGAGAAGGACATTGTGGTGCTGTTCCTGTGCACCTTCAGAGACATCACGGCCCTGAAGCAGCCCATAGAGGCAGAGGACCAGAGAGGTGGGTCGAGCGTGTGCAGTGTGATTTACTTCGCTCAATCTCCTTCTTTTACTTGAGAACATGTTCATAGTGATTTTATGAAACCCCATTCTGCAATAGAGTTTCAAATTTTTCTTAATTATCTGTTTTAATTTCCTACAAATGTCCTTAAAGTCGCCTACATCAATCTATTTTTCAGGACTCCCAGAGATCCTACTCAAGCTCAAAAATGTCATCTTCAAAATTTTCGCTACGAAAAATTCTGATTTCCTTGAATTTGCGAGCCTTTAAGACGCTCACATTTCTCATGTGAAAAAAATTCACTAGTTATAATAATTGACTAACGTTATAACGGTAGGCTACAGCGAAATATTTAAAAGACAATTCAGTAAGTACTTTTTAAGTGAGGTAATGCATTGTGACAATGTTTTTGTCCCTACACATTCTCTTTTTTATGTAGATGATCACTCAGACTTTGGAAATATGAACTTTGGAAATATGGACTTTCACCTTCTTGTTATTCCATAACGAAGTGAAAGGGAAAATCTGTCAACAGCCTTTATTTTTTGTACCTTAATTTAATTTTCATCTGTTTAGCAGCTTAAAGTCGACGGTTAGCTATGTTGAAAAAATTCATAAATAAAATTTAGATTTTATGAAAGACTCAACTATATTTCTCGAGTTCCTACGCTAGCATAGAAAATGCTGAAGTTTATTAGGAAATTACATTTCTGGTAACATTGTTTTTGAGAAAGTCAAGCGAGTACTTCGATAGGAAATTATACATATAAATACTGCACGAACTTTTTATTAATGAAAACGTTGCTTCCATTTGGCATAGAGTAATGAATTGCAATTAGATATTTCATGCTAGCGACTCAAGGATAATGTCCACTCCCTTTCACAGGTCGCACGTCTACTGTCGGTAAAGTCCTAAATGATCTTCACTCTTGTTTTTTTTGTTCCGTATCCACAGTAACAGTATGGCTCACAAGCTACTCATATTTAAGCTAATTTATGCTGTAATTTTGCCTTGCATTTATTGCGCTGGTGCGCGAGTTCTAATTACTTGGCTGGGGCTGTTTTCTAGCTTTCTTACTTTCTGACGGTGTTATCGCAATGCAGGCATTAAATAATACGTATTAACTTTTATTTGTTACTATGCTTCCGCTGTTTCAGCATCATAACTGTGATCAAAACTCGTCACGTTTGATGTTGAAAGCAGTTGCTACAAAGCATGACTTGCTTAACTTAGACTCCACGTCTCGGCAACAATCGGAGATTCATCCACTATGTTCTTCATTCTTGCTTTTTCCGATCGGGTACAGGAACCTTCGATAATTCGTATATATTTTCTGTAATATCCCCTTAAAAAGTACCACTAAAACTGGCAAGAAATCCAAATGGTGTCTTTTTTACCATATTCACACTAGTTTGAAACTAACACCACTTTTGTTTTTGTTGGAAATATGAGCTACATCTTCCGCTCTCGTACTTATTGCTCAGTCTTTGCAATTCCTAGCAATCTTTTGCAACTGCGCTGCGTGTAGAGAAATCTTCAGTACGTCTGCTTGTATGGACAAAAAACAAACGTCGAGCAGAGAAGGAATATTACTCTTTGTTGTGCATATTTTGGTGAACTATCTAAATTCATCGGTGTGAAACAAAAATGGACAATGGCAGCATAGGAATTGTATAAAAAATCCATTTTATTTTAAACGTTTTTTTTGCAATTTGTTGCAGGAATATAGAATGGTCATATATTTTATCTATCAAGGAAAACTAGCTGCTGTTTTGTCAATTTTCAGAATATCCTTCAATTTATGAATGAACAAGTGTCACTATTATTTCTTAGATCTTAAAGCATCTGAAGAAATCTACCGTATTAGAACGCAAACTAAATTTTTCAAACTTTATAACAACATTCTTCTTCAAATTAAATCTGAATGAAAGAATCAAAATCAAACGTACGGACTGGCGTTTTTCTTCATTTTGTATGCATCATGTTTAAAAAATAAACGTTTATTCCACAAATGTCCAAAAATCTAACGACAAATTAAGACACTCATTTTGACTCACAAAGGATTTGAGTGTTTATTGATGATGTTCAATTTTGTTTAACGTTTATTTTAATCGTCTATGAGGTCATTGCACTCTCAATGAATGTCCCCTACTTCACACGTTTGTATCATACTGGCAGTTGGGAAAGTCACTGTGCACTTCGGTTTTTATTGACAGACATGTTTCAAAATACCATAGGGTACAGGAGTTGTACATAAATGACATCCATAAATTATCTTTAAAGAAGCCACATTAGCCTCGGTAAAGGCATGACTCCTTCTCACATGTATTGTTTTCAAAAACCGTTTTTAGTTCCACGCTAGGAAAATACTGAATAATCGTTGTAATGAAGTGTTCTGTGACTCTCCGAACATCCTTGTACCTAAGAGGCAATTCTCCACTCGACTGTATCATGATATCTAGTACAAATTTGAAAAATATACTCTCGCTACGAGTTTTCCAACAAACACGTTTACTAAACTTAACTGATGGTCTAATTTCCGACTTATTTGTGGAGAGATTGGCGCACAAACAGCGAGATTGCATGGCGAGTGAAGCCCAGTACCTGACTTCGATCCCTTATGTGGGTGAGATTTTAATAAATATTCTTTCCGCTCAGCCAGGGAATAAAGAGTAATAATAAATAAAAGTATAATTAGCCTAATTCTTTGCTCGTGCAGCTGCGGACCTGGCAGGACCCTCCAGTGGCCGCCAGCTCACCAGTAGGTGTCTTTTGAAAGCCTTTCTCGAAAGCCTCCCCATCAATTGCTTCTTTCGATTTTCTTACGTGAATTTGTTGCAAGAAAATTTTCAATTCTGTTATCATTTTGCAACGAATAATCATTTTCACTGTAATTTTAAGTATTGTTACAATGAATGACATTTCCTAAAAGCCTCAATATGAGACAGTCCTGCAGTTCTTGTTGAAAACCTCAGATGCTGTTCAGACTCGTGGAGAGGTTTTTGAAGACCTTGAAAAGTCGGTTTAGCCTTTCATTGTCGGGTGTCAGTCTTTCGGTAACAATGTTTGCCTTGATAGCCTTACAACTGTTAACTTTTATCTGTATTCGTTTTGTTTTCAACTGTTGACATTCTCGAATAATCTATTCATCTTGTCGTCATTCTGATATTCGCGAATCAATGTTGGGTCTTAAGCCGACTGATCATTCTGAGGTCGAGGAAGAACAATGGCTATTCTGACTTGCTCCTTTTATATTCAACTTCCCTTGATGGATGACGAGCAGCTTCTGCGTAGCTCGTCTTTGATGAGCATCCAATCCTAAGTCTGTGTTTTCATTTTCAACACAGACGTGTGTCCCAACCTAACTTGTGGTAGTTGCGGTAGTTTCATTTAACCCCCCATCCTATCCTGCTTTATCTTCCGTTCCTCCTACAAGCAGGTTTATTTTACTTGCGACGTTGAGTATTTCAAGCTGCAGACATCAATAAAAAAAAACTAAATAAATCATTCCATCATTTCAGAAAATGAAAAGCTGGCGTACATCGCAGAGGATTATGTTATCATAACTAAACTC
Organism: Trinorchestia longiramus; assembly: GCA_006783055.1. Classification (NCBI taxonomy): domain Eukaryota; kingdom Metazoa; phylum Arthropoda; class Malacostraca; order Amphipoda; family Talitridae; genus Trinorchestia; species Trinorchestia longiramus. Next base: position 430,057 of record VCRD01000019.1, read on the forward strand.
TAGTAAACGACCTTTTAATGGGGCAATATTAAAATAAAATCATGTAATGGGTTCAGAGTCATCGAAATTGAGAACTTTCAAAATTAATTAACTTATTAATAGTATAACAATTGATTTTGAACTACGCTCAAATCAGTTAGGCTACACTTTTTGAGTAATAGACCTAGCACAGTCAATCGGTGAATGCTTTTGGGAAGTGAACTCTTCAAGCGTGTCTCAGTATCAACAATAGCCGACAATGGTTCTTTTTCTCTCCTGAGCTCAGCTGGTCACTGGGTGGGCGCCTTAGGCCATTGGTTGGATGACCTCCTGCCAACAAGAGATGACAAAGAAGGTTTGCGAGATACTCCGTCACAGATTCGTTTCTCTCCTATTGGTGTTGCTGTTGTGGTTTTCTTGTTGACTGCTCTCTAAGATTTCCGATTCATTGATGTTGTTCATGTGTTGGCCCTCGTTAAATTGGATGCATCTGCTCCCTGTGCTCTACGTAGGCCAATTCCTCAATTTCCCTTTCGTACATCATTACTGTATGTTTGCCTTCTTAGGAAACCCTTGTTTGTTTGCTCATTTCTAGTCGTTCTTCGGAAGCACACAAATTTACAAGCCAGTTTCATCAAACTTCAAGTCACACCATCAAATTTGTGTTGTGTTGGGAAATATGAATTTCAAAAGAATCCACTATCGGAAGTAGGACTCACAGTTCCATTCGCTGCTTTTCAGTCTGTCCTACAAACTAAACATCGCATCGTTCCTCCTATGAGAGTGTTTTAACACAATCTCATCTCAGGCTAGGTAAATTTCGTGCGCATGAATAATTTATCCTTTTTGTGATCATAGACTTCGAAATAAATAGAACATACAAAAATACGAAGTTAATTTTAACTTAAAAATATTACTGATTATTTCATATTGATGAACTAGCGTGGAAGGGAAATTTCCCCTGTCACTGTCGCTAAAGGCTTAATTTCGAATAGTCCTTCCATAGGACAGAATTGAAGAGCAGCAATTACGTAATTCAAACGAATTGGTGATTCCGCTCACCATGCTGGAACAGCCGGCTGTGACGCGGACTGGAACATGACACATCGGTGTTTTTGTGACTTTCCATTATTTTTGAACAAGTGCAGTGTGAATTCTATACAACAATCATAATTCACATCATTTGTAGTTTTAAGATGCACCAAACAAACTTGACTAATTAGATACCAATTTTGTTCTGCAGCACAATATAATGCAACTTCAATAGATCTTTTTACACAACAACCTGATCTCAAACTCATGATTATGGGATTACTGACATATTTTCATGGAACTCATTCTCCTATCCCAATGTCAAAGCGCGTTCTGATATTTTGCAGTGGGAGTGATACTGGTTGAACTCATTTTTTTGTTCATCTGCTTCAGAATGGCGAACTGTTGACACGTGTATGGATCAGACGGCTTCTTGGTTACTCCTGAGACTCCTTCTTTTGAATTATCGATTCGTTGCTTCCCAGGAAAAAGCAAATGAATAGTATAGTCTTTGTATCCGTGGGGTGTATTCAGTTCAAAACATAAGCCTTCAGTGTCCTACTACCAGTAACTCTTGTTCTGATGGCGACAGTAAATTGCTGCACAACATCACTCGATTATTCCATCCATTTTCAGGCCAGCGGTGCTCAGAATTTCAGTATACCAAAAAAAGCCTTAAATATAACTTGATAAACTGACCTCTAAATTTTTTTCGTTCTTTTAAGTAACTTTTCTTCTTTAGAACGGCTCCACTCTTCGCTTCAATAATTCTTCCCTGCCGTGATTCGTAGCACTACCGTCTTAAATTAAACAAATAAATTCCTCTGTCTTCGTCCACCTCACCTCTTTTTCTCTCTAAAGTTTAGTCGTGAAGGTTTGTATTCTCTGCAGACTGTTCTGAATGATAGATGCCCTCTCCTCCAACAATCTTTGCTGTAATTTTACAGCTAATATAGAATTCCCCAGCGCCTCTCACACCTTACAACTGTCGCCTCCTATTTCTACCATTTTGAAGCTTACCCTTCATTCATCCCTAGTGTTGGAGCATGTGTGATTTTTAGTTCCAGCGTTTTAGTTTAAGTCTTCTAATTATCATTAATTCATCAAATATCAGCGGCAACACGATGATATACCGCTATTATTATTGTGACACCAAACTTCTTAACTTATTATCATCAATGGTAGAATTACGTATTTTTATTCTTTTGTTTGTAAAATAGCGAACTAATTTCGGAGCAACAGTTGCGACGTCGGTTGGAATGTGCTCAAACAGTGGTGAAAAATTACCTGTCGAGCATTAAAGACTCAGCCGTCGCCGATATGTTTTCTACTAGTTGAAACATTTCGAACTCCTTTTCTAAATATACAATTATAGGGAAAGAATTAATGCCGATATGTTGCTATGTTGTGATCTAAGAAACTTATGTTTTGAATGTCAAGCAGTCGGAGAAATGCAGATGTCAGAAGTCTGCAAGACATAATCTTGGAGCGATCTGAGTACCTTTGGTTTTTGCACTTTTTCTGTAGCTTTGCACTGCGTTTTAAACTTAGTCTGTGCGAAAATTGTCTTTTTACAATTTTGCTCGTATTGTCGTGTCCTATGCAAGTTAATATACTTCGTTTTAATGCGGCACTTATTTGATGCATTAAAAACTCATCGAGCGCAAGGAAAATTTTCGCGTTGACTATGAACGTCGATGTTACCCAACCTACCATATCTGTAAGATGTTCAAACTCTGCCTGCCCTTTTTCCTGAATGTATTGTTCTTGCTTACTTAATGTGCCTGTATTGAGAAATGATTCGGCCGCCGTAATGCTATAATAGTTTTAAATGAACGTTTATCCTATCGTCATTTTGTTCAGACAATCAGGCGAGAGACCTTGTCCAGTGATAAAGTACTGTCTTGTTCATACACCGTAGTATTACGTATTGTGCTTTCTTTGTGGGATTAGAGTATGTCATCAGCGAAGTTTGCATCTCGAATACCTGATTTAAACAGTAGTTCCAAAATGTTGTATTCTAGTACATGTTGTTCTTTATCTTGTTCGATTTACTTAAACCTGATTCAGACGTATTGATTGTTCGGAACCTAAAGGACAGCACCAGTGCCGGAATTGACGAATGTACTGCGTGCAGTGCTACTACCACAGCACACTAGTACAGGATGAGCCTGGCAGACCCGTTGTACTTTGATCATGCGTGTAAACGTATAGCAGTGCTGCCAGTATTTGAAATAACAGAAGAACTACGAGTATTTTGCTTCAATATTTCAGGACATTAATTTCTTTATTTTGTTCAGACTATAAGACACAGTGCAAACTATCGCAGATATAATTATTGTTATCAATATCATTATTTTATACTATGATTCATATCATTATTATTTATTTTTATTATTTTACTAACATTATTGATATTATTGTTATTATTCTTATTATTATCATTATATTTATTATTTCATTATTACTCTTGCCACTGATACTGTGTTTGTTTTGTAAGGAGTTCCTTTTCCCTCCTATCCTTTTTATCCATCTTTGCCTCTGAAACCCTTTGTGTTTCACCACTAATTCTATTTCAGAATCTATTTGAACGCTTATATTAATCTAGCTTATGTTTTCTTTATTGCGCCTCATTTTTAATTCCGTGTGCTCATTTGCACTAATTCTGTGCAAGAGCTACGTATGTTCTGGAGTTGACTTTTACGCTACTTTTTTTACTCAAACAACATTGAAATGCCACTTTCACTCGGGGATTTTAATTATAATCAATAGGAATGCTTATTTCCTCACGTTGTAAAAGAAATTGGACTGTGTTTTCAATATTAAATTGATTCAATATTAAAGACTATGAAACTTGTATTACATGCACTTTGAAAAACAATATCGGGTTAGAAAATGTTACGAAAAACTGCAGAAGCTGCTGAGGTTTTCAAAACATTTATTTTTCAACTTGTTCAAATTTTGAATCGACCTATGCATGCCCGTTATACATTGTATTCGGCTTAGCATTTGTCTAGATAAGGAATGTTAATCATTTGTGAGTATAGAAGAATTTGCTTGCAGGTTTTTTATTTCTTCGATCATTTAGATGGCAGTTAGCTAATGATTCAGCTTCCTTTTTCTTCCAGTGACATGTATTACGCCATCATTCTTCTCATTCCCTTCTCTTGTTAAAGTGTAAATTATGTAGCAAGTGGGTTCTCTTTCCGAAGTATTTGTTTCTTTTTCTTTCTAATATATTAATGTATTTTTGAAGCAACGTACTCGCTTCATATTTTCCTTATCATTACAGCGTTATTTTTTATCCCACAAATTTGAGTATTAAGTAACTTTCGTTCCCTTGAAAGAAATCCAATCATGATTCAAAAATTATACATTATCAATTAATGAAGTATTCCCCATTCTTGTCAATCGCCTATCGTGAGCAGATAGTTTATTAATTACTCTAAGGTAACATTTAGCCGCTTTTAAATTTTGAAAGTTGCCCATGAATACTCTTTGATGATCATCTTTAGAAATATTTCACTATTCAGAGAATGTTAAAACTAACAAAAGATCTTAGATAACAATTGCTTTCCGCAAGGTCTGACGAATAAAGTGCATGGGATACTTTATTCACTATATAATCCAATATTTTCTTCTGTTTGACATTTAATGATTCTGGTTCTGCGAAGGACAACGTTTAGCTTGTGAATGAGCGCGGGGCGCTTTTTTTGGATTTCCCTGCACACGTCACAGTTGCTGACAAAATAAGTTTGCATGCATTTAGTCTCTCATTGAGGCTTCTTAACTCGAAATTGATAATGCCGCATTGATTCCATTATTGACAGCATCATTTTCTGAACGTAAATTTAATATTCAAATTTTGATGCTCCCTTGATCATTGCTGATGTAAAGAATAATCCATTAAAGTTCTTTCTAAGGACATAATTCCCAGTGAAGGTTAAAATAGTAGAGGTTTGAAATGCATTATTACATTTTGATTCGAATTCACGGAAATTTTTCATGATTCTACCCAGTAATTTTTTCCCAGAGAGGCTTAATGCAGCCGTTGTTTTTCTTTGTCTTTTGCCCTCTGTTTTCTTGTGACATACTTCAATGAAAGCTCCACTCCCTCGTATCCTCTACATCTATTCCTTGTATTTACGTCCTCATGACTCGTCATTCGTTTTTCTCCATTTTCTTTTGCCCGCGTCACTGTGCTCCTCCAGTCTGTGTATTGAGACCGTCTTCCAATTTACATTCCCTATTTAAACTCCTTGCGTTCATTTCTCAAACTACTTGGCGGAGCTACTCTTCGTCATCCACGTCCCTCCCCTTCTTCGTCATCCTCTCCTCTCCCACAATCTTGTCCGTCAGCTGTTTTAACCCTCCCCCCTGTTCCTTCATTACACCCCTATCTAACACTCCTTGTTCCTTCCCTGCCTCCTATCCTATCCCTCCCCCTCCTCCTGCCACTAACTGCTCCATGTGTGCCCACTCCAGCATCGCTCAGCAAGTTTGCCAAGCTAGCGCGGTCGGTTACCAGGAGTCGATCGGTGTTGGTATCGCAGTTCTCGTCCCACATGCCTGTCATCAAAGATGTCTCCAAGCAGTCCAACATCGCGCATGTAAGTCAGACCTAGAAAAAGATTACTGTCATTCATGATGTACTGAGAAGAATCGTAAAAATTCTACCTAGTTAGACATGATCATCAACAAAATCTTTAAACACTTTCCGAAACTTGTCTCAGTTCAGCTTGACCCTCGTGTACTTCGTACGGATATGAATTACATTTCAAAGTTTAGTTTATTTTTATGTAATGTTGAATTCATTTGAACTTGTCTAATTCATCTGATGATTTATGTTCTTTTTGGACAAACTATTTTACATTCAACACGTTTTTTCCTTTAGTTTGTGCCCTGTGTGTCTCATATTCATTACTGCAAAAAATACTTGAACATGAGTTTATTCAAAATGCGACTATGTTAAAGCATTATAGAGCACAGAGGGAAGACACCATTACTCATATTAATTCATATTTTGCTGGTAGGTGATGGTAACGACCTAGCAGCTGTCTTCGTGTTTAGTCACTAATAGATTTACGTAAATTTTAACGAGATATCCTGTAGGCGTGTCATTTGGTCTAATATTCTTCGTACTTTCTAGATGATGAGCCTGAACAGCGATGTCATGCCTCAGTATCGACAAGAAGCGCCCAAAACACCTCCTCACATTTTACTCCACTACTGTGCCTTCAAGGTATGCAGCGACTCTCCATATTTGGGGCAAACGTTTAGCAACTGATAATGACTTCCCTGCAATCTTCTCGTATGAAAACGACCGCATAATTTCTTACTACACATAAAGTGCTTAACGATGTTTTACAAGCAATTCCATAACAGTTATGAACGAAATCTATTTTCCCTGGAATAAGTTTTTTATTAGTGAAACATGAATGAATGATATTGATACTTCCAATCAAAATTGAACACTTTTCTAGGTTAGGAGAAGAGTAAATATTTTTCAAGCAGCGTTTCGCACTTGTGTCTACTGATCCTGTTCATGTACTATACAGGGTGACACAGAAGTTCTGACACAAATATTGTTTATGTATAGTTACTACGTGCCGCTGTTAACTGAGGTAACTTGGCCCATTTGCTCTTCAAATATCGTTCCAACTTTTTCACTGACGAATGAGCTTTTTGAGCGAACTTTTCGTTCCAAGGCAAACCAAGTACAAAAATCCATTGGATTGAGGTCTGGGTAGAAGGAGGCCATTCTTTCTTGGTTATGAAGGCAAAAACATTGTTTCTGAGCGTACTCTGGGTTTGTTAGAGGAGTAAGTGGTTGTTCCATTGTGTTGAAAGAAAAAGTGGGCTTCTTGGAGTATGGTTTCGCGTGAGTTCTTTACTGCTGGTTCAAGGATATGTTCTTCATAATTTTGGCGTTGATTTCAACTTCCTCTGAAACTAAAACACGGAAAGTTTTCCCAGTTGCCGAGACTTCTGCCCAGACAATGACAAAAACAATTTTTTGAATACCTCTCACATTTCTAATATTTTCAGGCATTGATGCAGTGTTTCTTGCAAGACCTCTATCATATTGGCCATTTTGGCGATTCAAAATTTGTTCAACTGTGAAAAATTCTCATCTGTGAAAGACAGAATCGAGGCTATGATACATACGTGCATAATACATAAAAAGTAAGCACTTCAAGACGATGAAGAAACGCACAACTTCTTGTGAGTCTTGTTTCCATTATGGCCTTAGTCAGGCCTTGAACGGGTCTCAGCTTGATAGATTTAAATCCTCTGTCGCTTTCTGTCACCAAACGAACTAATTCTTCGGAAGCTCTGAGTTGAGCCCCATCTTTCTCATTGATTTTCATGGATTTCTTGCAATCTTAGAGGCAATCTTTCTCGATGTTTTTAGTCGTTGCAGTTCATGGACGACTACTTCTGTTGCTCTGTTCCCCATCAACCTGGAAGCCTTTGATAGCCTGGTAGAAAGTTTTGCGCCTAGTTTTGATATTTTGAAAACTTCCACAATCTCACTCATCGATTTTCATACCTGATGGAGCTCTATGATTGCATTTCGATCACTTTCAGTGGTATAAATAAAGAGTATCTTGAATGTTATCTACAAATTATTTGATCAGAGAGTTTAAAGGTTAATTGTTATTTTCTGGAAAATTTTAGCCATAAGTCAAAATAAAAAAATGCAAAATAAATTTGTGTCAAAACTTTTCTGTCACCCTATACGTAGAAAAAAAACATTATAGTAATTTCTTGAAGTAGTACCATATGATCTCAACTCGCCCGATGTTTCTACGTGGAAATTGGACAAAAACGTTAAGTCACTTTTAACTCGTTTTCTTGTTGATCCATTGCAATCAAGAAAGTGGAGACATCTACATTTTTAATCTTGTCTCTTGACTCTAAAAAAAATTGCACCACGTCAAATAGTTTAAACCACTGAAGCTACATATTTGTCGATCAAAATGTTACGGTCAGCCTTGCCCAGAGCCAAGTCCAAAATTTTTCTAAGAGTTTAAAAACATTTTGTAGGCTAATATGATACCTTACACAATTCCTTGCATAATTTATGTAAATTAATATTAGATAAACAAATTAGCGCACTTCTGAGTGAAGAGGTTCGCATTCATCTCTAATTTGAAGTGAACATCAAGTCCAGATAATATGCTAGATTTTTTATCGCGGGCTATGGCAGCACTAGATAAATTAAATCCAAAAGTTTTCATCACACCCGTAGGTTTAATGGATCTGCCTAAATTGAAATAACATTTTCTCAATGTCCTAGTCATATAGTTTGTAAATGACACAAAGATTTACAAGTTGTTCATTTTACTGTGGAATATCTTCAACTCTAAACTTAACTAACTGAAGATCTAAACTCAACATTAGGTCGTAGGAAGAGAATTCTCCTAACATTCCTATAGGCTAAATGTTAAATATAGAATTATTAATAATGTCTCCCGTTTCCATCTTTGTTTTCAGTCTACCTGGGATTGGGTGATACTGTGTTTGACCTTCTACACAGCCATAATGGTGCCCTACAACGTCGCCTTCAGATACAAGACGTCAGAAGACGTGTCTTTATTAGTCGTAGATTCCATAGTGGACGTGATCTTTTTTATTGATATCGTGTTGAATTTTCACACGACTTTTGTGGGTCCAGGAGGAGAAGTTGTGTCAGACCCTAAAATTATTCGAATGAACTATCTCAAATCGTGGTTTGTTATCGACTTATTATCGTGCTTACCGTACGACGTGTTCAACGCCTTCGACCACGACGAAGATGTAAGTAACTGCGGATACGACGGAGAATCGAACCAAAGTGTAAGTGCTCATCAGTGCATGTGTCGTTCGAGTGGTGATAGTGGTGGCATGACAGAACCGAGTTGGAAGGTGGGAGCGCTCGCTCGTCCTACGTTTGTGTTGTAGCTTACACAAAATGTGATCTTATTTTCTATGAACACTGACCAAAACTTTATTTAGAATGCACACAAATCTTACCTATACCACATTTAGTTGGAAACAGTTGATGCGTGCAACTTTTAACAAAAGGGTAAAATTTCGGAAATTTAATTCATACGTTATATTTTCGATATTATACACACATTATGTTTTGCAAAAAGAGCAAGAACCAAATTAAAGAATCAATTCCATAAAAATATTTTAGTTTTATTAAAACTAACCCAATCTTTGATGATGATTTTTGAATTTTTCGTGCAGGATTTGTACGACGGCTGCTCGTTCTTTGTTTGTTAATTTCTACTTTTTACGCTTTGTATTACCTTTCATAGCGTAGTCTGCTCTGTTTTTCATTTTCAAGTTGTCACAGCAGATGGTCTGAAAAAACTTGAATATCCTACAATAGAAGCGATGTAGTAAATTTTTATTTACAGGACCTTAATCGAAGCAGTGTGTACGCTAGTTCTTACACACTCTAGGCTGATTTTTATCACGCATAGAAAATGAAGTGTAATAAAAACACTAAAAGCTGGAATATTTTCATGACTGTATACTAACTGTTCAAGACCAGAAGGAATATATTATACTCAATTAGATTTTGCTGCCATATCACAAGAAAAAACTCATTTCACAACTGAAAGTTATGATAATGGTCAAGCCAAAGTAACAGCAGTTTTACCAGATTATGTTGTCTTGATGAAATTACGTAGTGTTATAATGGTGATAGTTTCATTTTAATTCGCTCTACCCTAAGCATCTTACTTTAATTTTGTTTCACTTATATATATGAGCAAAAAGCATAGCATGCTGTAACCTTTTCATTTCCCAGTTAACATCACAAATTTGACACAATTGCATCGTACAGTCAAAATTAAACACTTTAAGAGTTCTTCGATATACCGGTGAAACATTTCTCGTTAGAGGTTAATAAATCCTTCTACTACTAATATGGCCCCATCTCGTTCGGTGGGCTACGAAGTGTTTGGATCATGGATCAAAATAACCTATATTTAGAGAATCAAAGTTCAGATTAAATGCTGGCATTGACGTCACTACGATGTGCACCATGCAACGGCTTATCATTCCGTTCCCGTCTCCAAATCACAATTTCTTGAACTTTTTAGTTACCAGCTCCAGTGCACACAATTTATCACTTAACAAAACTATGATTTTATTCAGGCTAACTTCAAGCTCAAACAGCTGAAATTTAATTATCACTCGTTTTTGACTCGCCGTGAGTTACATGTTTCAAACAGGCAGAATAGGGAAGTGGAAAACTGTTTGGAACTCCACTAAATACATATTATGTGTAGGACCCTTTTCTTTGGACAGGTTGCGTGAATTGAATAATATTTCACACGTTCCTCTAACTTCCCCGAACTTGTGTTGACACATCTGCTCATATTGCGACACTTTCTGTGATATATTTACTAAAGCAAACGGCAAGTTTCTGTGGAAATTAACGTTACCTCTGAAATTACTCCTTTGAGAGATATTTGAAACTCAGGTCCATTCTCGAGATTAAAAATGTAAGTGTTAACGTTGACAGCTTCCCATGACACAAAAGAGGGAAGTATTGAGATCACTTTGATGCTCTGCCGAGCGTAAGAAGAGCGAGCGCGGCCTCCATGAGCACTCGCTGCACCTCTGCCACCCGACTGTTCTTTGAACTACGCACCACTGAGTGTTCTTAACATCATAGTGTGGCAGTTTGCCGTGTTTTTCAAGCCTTACTATCCTTCTGACGTGTTTCCATGGTTGTTCCCTGATAAAACTAAGCTCTGAATTGGGGAAGACGGGAACATTGCATGATTGAAGAACAAGCCAAAATGAAATTACTACTATATTTTCTATGAAAATTACTTATCCTATATGATGCGTTCTGCCAATCAAATTGCCATTCAAGTTTCAACTGCTTCTGTACTCTATAAGAAACTCTGAAAATTCTTGCTTAAGTTGAAGTGCATATTTTTCTGTTTTTATTTTGTGTTATTGGTATTATTCTGACGGCAATTTCACAAAAGCTGCTTATTGATATGTATAAAGTGAGAATTAATTATTCTCTTGTTGTGAAGAAAACATTTGTACTTATACATTTATAATTGGTTGCCACTGCGATTTGGAATACTGAGTAAAAAGTGCTCGTTAATGAATCTCTGAAGCCTAATCATAATGCTGTGAAGGATGTAATTTACCTTCAACTTCAAGATGGCGTAAGAAGTCTTTTGTACAATTTCTTTATTCTCTACGTACTGACGCGCCGAAGTTTTTCTGTAGAGACCCTTGTTCGGCATGAAAATTTCTGTCATAAATGTGGACTTGACTATACTTCAAGAAGTGTTTATTTTCTTTCCTTGTGTCTAATTTCAGGCATTACTCTTCTTACTAGTCAATTTCGAACCCCCCTCGAAACTTCTTGAATGTCCGTGCAAAAAATTGTATATTCTTTACGCAATTTCTGTGTTTTTCATTTTCACTGTATTTACTCATGCATTTAATTGTGTATCACATTTGGGAGTGCATTTTTACACAACAATTTTTTACTTGACAAATGTATTTCGAATCTATATTGCTTGATTGTGTTTCTGCACAATAATTTCTGTAGCTCTGTTTTGATTGGAGTTCGTTAACAATACAATTCATTTTTGTCGTTAAAAGTCGTTTTGGTTTTATAGGAGACAGATGCTAAAAATATTATTTTATGAAACTCGATCGTTCGAAAGCCTAGTTTACAGAGTACTTTCTGTTTAGAGTATATATTCACAAATATTTTGAAGTACTGTAACATCATATCAAATCACATTTGGTAAACATTTATCCCCCATTTCATGCAACTATTCTTTTTCATGCTGCGCTTACGGATATCGTCGCTTCGTCTTTTCATTTCTGTTCATTTGTACTCGAACACCAACATTTCGTATGATTTTGAAAATCATCTTTCTCTGAAATACTGCGTACCGCAACATGCGACCCTTCAATACACTTACACATTCTAATGCATTTTCTGTTTGTGAACATTCTCATTCAATTTTAATGAACTGTTTTTCATCTATAAAATATGCCTCATTCTTTACTTTTCTATTATTCTACTGTACTTCTGTGCAACTTTTCTCACATTCAATTTATTATCCGCTTCCTGGCTTTTTTTACTTGAACAAATGGTTTTGTTGTCAACCACTGAACCCCAAAACAGGGGATAGGTTCACTATTTTCAGCACTGAAAGTGGTGCGTTTACTCAGACTAGGGAGAGTGGTACGCAAGCTCGACCGCTACTTGGAGTATGGGGCAGCCATGCTTTTTCTTCTACTCTGTTTTTACATGCTTGTGGCACATTGGCTAGCATGCATCTGGTACAGCATAGGTGAGTGATGAGTGCAGTTCATGCTACCATATGAGAAGTTTGATTTAATAAGAAAAAATTAAAAGATTTTCAGTAGATAGCAAGTGGTATCAAGGTAATGGGATGATGACTTCGTGCAGTAACTTCTTTCTAAAGCAGAATCAGTTAGAGCCCAAAAATCAAATGTTTTGAGAAACAGAGTTTTTTAAATATTATATATTCTGTGAGATTGATTAGTGTTATGGAAAATGTCAGTGGTCAGGGTCATGCAATGATGTGTTGTGCATTTATGAGGAAGGAACTCAGGAAAGCTGTAAAGGTTAATTTAGACTGATTGGAGATGTATTTAGAGAAATCGTATGGTGGTGTGTAGAGAATAGGACAATGAAAAATTTATGGGAACGAAGAAAAACGCAGGTGTAGATAGTTGTATTTTAATAGGTGATGAAAAGCTATCGTCCATGTGTAATGGCAAGTGATAACGAAGAAATCAAGGAGCTGAAAAACGAGGTGGGCGATCGTACATGAAAGTAAGCGTGGGCCTTTTTTATAAGTCTGAGAGTAGAGTGAACCAACCAGTGATACGCAAGTAGCAAGTGCAGGGCGTGTTAAACAAAACTTGAACTGACTTGTTGAACGTATTGTATACTGATTTCGAATAGTGAATTTCTCATTGAGTTTCGAAACTTTTATCAAACATTTTGTTGTGCAGGTAAGAGCGACGCTGACAATGGTATTCAGTATTCGTGGCTTTGGAAATTAGCAAACGTAACTCAGAATCCCTTTAACTACTATCGCTCAAATTTTTCGGAAACGTACGAGCTAACGAACGGCCCAAGCAAGAAAACGATGTATCTAACGTCGCTCTACTTCACCATGACTTGCATGACATCCGTGGGCTTCGGTAACGTCGCCGCTGAGACCGACAACGAGAAAATATTTACTATCTGTATGATGATTATAGCAGGTGAGTTAAATGTATCCTGCAGTGATGTTGGCAATGTATCCATTTTCTTAGGCAAAAAATATTAAGGTCTTGCTCAGGCAAATCAAAATGCATTAGTTCCTACCTTCAGCGGTAACTCATTTTTTGATTCGTTACTCTGTAAATTCTCAGTCTGAGTAGGACATTTAAAGGAACTTGGTGAGGAGTGCGAGACCGAGATGATTAGATTTTATCTAATACCAATGATGCACCATTTCAATAATGGCTAGGTCTTTACGTAAGGTAAGAATATCAGTATACTGTGCACACATGATACACATTCACTATATGATTATAGTGAAAATTAAGAGAAATGAGACCTGGTACTACGAATATTTTAAGTAACTAAACTCACTGCTTAATTTCAAGTCCCATCATTGCCGTTAAACATTTATTGTAAGTCAAAGAACCTCCGTCATTCCATGAGTGAGTCAAAAAATACTTGATTCATTTTTCCGAAAACGAATGAAAAAATTCACACAATTAGAAGAACAGCGATCGTCGACAAAATAAAACTAGAGCAACCAATTGGGCCGACTGCTTCTGACAGCCTCGGATGAAGAGAGGGCGCGTATACAGGCAGCCCCTGTGTTCGCAGCGACGACTCACGATCAGTGACGTGGTTATCACCAGCCGGTCTCTCAGGAGCCAGGGCTTAGGAGGGCTGTCAGTCGCAGGAAGATAAAATAAATTATTTAAAAAGTTTATACAGGAGTATAGAAGAGGTATTATGCACACAGGTGTTTGTATTGAATTAAAAAAAATCCTGTCGGTACATTTGAACTGTATATGCAGAACGACACAAAAGAAACTACCCAGAAAACACTTGTGTTCATGAGTATGATTCTATTCATCAGCCAAAAGGTTTCAATTTTTTCATTATGATGAACTGAATTTCATTGTTTTAGGAGTGTACTGTTAGACACGTTAGTTTCAATACACAAATAAATAATATTTTTCCGGTTTTTCAATATGCAGCAAAATGAAAATTCAATGAAGGCAAAATAGTCAAGCAGTTGCGCTGCTCTTGTTGAATCTTGTGTTCGGGCAATAAAATCCTATTCATGGTGAAGAAATGTAATGAGTGTTGGCTCGTTAAATTAGCGAAAGGCAAGTGTGCAATAATTTTTACTACGGTACTACTGTTGAAAACGTGATGAGCTTTTTTAGTGATTGAAACAAAATTCTAACGAACGAATCAACTATTCTAGCATTCTTATATCGAGTTCTGTTTTATTGTCAATGCATCATTAAGGCTGTATTTACACGTACGAGCGGCTGTTATTTGTGGAGAACTACGAGTAACTTAGCACTGAAGTATTGGGTCGGTCAAAAACCCGTTAGGCTTTTCTTTTATACTTTAGAATCGATGAAAACCTAATCTTTTTTTGGCTAAGCAAATATATGCAAAATAACTTTACAAAACAACTATAAATTTATGACCAAACAAGAAATGACATCAGCATTCCTGACATGACTTTGTATTATCAAACTGCTGTTTGGTTGTTTGTGTTCATTCGCGTTTCTTTATAAATAAATAAAATGCAAAGAGCATACAACTTTGGTACCTGTACAATATGAATACTGTACTCTTTAGCATACGAACCTTTCATCACCTGTACAGGACTCTTCACATCACGTTTCCCCAGCACAGTTACACTCAGTACTAGAGAACTTATCCTGCAATCCCATACGTACGGTTATCTTTATCTCATGTAAATATAGAGCTTCATCAGGTGTACAGACTTTCTTTCATCACATACTCACTTATTTTTAACACGTAAATACAGTTACCTTCAGCTCGTGATCAGGATGTAAAGTTATCGTAGTGACGTAGTCAATTGTACACAAAAACCTTCATTTCGTGTACTCGCATTCACGTAAGTGCCATTGCCAGCATCCTCTACTCCAAACACGTGTTTGAATTCTGTAAATATACCTGTTTTTTGTTAGTTTGCTGTACGTTTAGCACCTACACCCTCTGCATGGCATAAACAAGAAGTTGTTACACAGTATTCCATTCAAGAGCCTGACAGTTTCTAATTGAATAAAGCTGTAAAGATCAGCCGGATATGCCTTCAGTTACAGAGAAGTCATGCACTAATTGGGTGCCTCAGAGTGGCTCTCAGCGGGCGTGATAGATAAGAAATAGACAACTGTTGCCAAAGGTTATTTCACCATTAAATGCACTTTGTATTATAAATTACGCAAACCGATTTCTTGCCTATTATTATTCAGTCTTTCATCAAACATAACTGTACTGCTTCTAGTGACATTAATGTTACTAGCCCTAACCGAACGAATTCAAGGATGTATTATTTAGTTGCAGTGCTAATGTAAAGAAGAATGAGTGTATGGTATATATTCAGAGATTATTTGCGCGCACTTAAGGGTTAATTCACAACAAACACTAACGTTTTCGTGAAAGCTTACTTAGAGGAAGAATATATAGATCTGTGTGAATGTCTCAAAAAAGTAGAGGCAAAATAGAGTCTCTTTTCGTAAATATTTCAGGACCTTCGTCCTAAATGCAGCAAACCAAAACTTAACTTCAGATATCACTTAACTTTTCTTGTCCGTAGCGGGGGAAACAAATACTGAATTTCTTGGTGTTGACTGACGGCCAGATTTTCAGTTCTTTTCATCTTATAATACTATAGAGTATTTTTAAATGAGAAGGTTATCATTACAATCATTGACGTCTACCAATAGAAATTCATTAGAAATGTTTTGCAGGAAATGCTGTTTGCTGAAGTACATACATATGTCCTCAACAAGGAATGAAAATTGACTTCATTTTTATAACATTTCAGTATACTTTAAAAGTCTTTCTATTCATTTTCATACAAAAATTGTATAAGGGAATATTATTTTGGTCAGGTGGTAATTGAAAGAAATTTATAACTAAATTTGGCTTGTTACTTATGATAACCCACCTGTTGAGGAAATTGAAATAAATCGTCACTCTTACAGTTACCGTCAACATAACTCGAACGCATCTTAACTTGATGAAATAAATATGAAATATGTCATTATAGGAGATTGCTCCAGTATAACTTAAATGCATCTTAAATTTAAGTTCTCCCGACTCTAATCCATGAAAATTTGGAGCAAATAACTATCATAATTATGCGTATGGCTTGTAATATCGCTTTTGGAAATACTATGGTAATAAGTAGCATCATGAAAAGTTGCACCTGCAGCGGGAAACAGATGACGCTGGTCATAAGTATTGAGACCATACGCAGGTCTCGTACAGACCAGCACGCCTGACCGCTGCTGGTAGATGCTACCCACTAGCTACGAAATGTAACTCTAACTAAATAGGGTATTTGTTTTATTTTACAATGCATCAATTATTGCAGATAAATTATTGTATTTGTTCAACTACCGCTAAATTTTTGAGTACTGGAGCCAAAAGTCTGCCTCTGATGTAATGAGATTGGAAGAATTTATTATTCTATACCAAAATTATTTTGTGGAATAATCAGTTTATTTCAAGATACAGTTAGATAAGTATTTGAAGGATAAAGACTAGAAATCACGAATTTCACAAATAATTAGTTTCTTGAGTGTCCATGGCTTTCTCTTGGCATGTGATGCAATTATGCTGGTTGGAAACAAAATCAGGAGCAACCTGAGTGTGAGGGTAACATACTTCTTCTCCTTGAACTATTTTACGAACAATTTGAACTATTGATACGTAATATTATACTATTGGGGTTTGCATGAGTGTAACCAAGCTTGTGTTGGCGACAGCTCTGCTTTACGCCACCATTTTCGGCCACGTGACGACCATCATCCAGCAGATGACCTCGGCCACAGCCAAATACCATGAGATGCTCAACAACGTGCGAGAGTTCATGAAGCTCCACGAGGTGCCTAAGGCGCTGTCAGAGCGAGTCATGGACTACGTGGTGTCCACGTGGGCTATGACGAAAGGCATCGACACCAACAAGGTAGAAAACGAGGTACATATAAATGGTGGCGCCGGCGATCGTCAATGCAAAGTGAAAAGCTGCCAGTTGATCTTCTGCCTCTAGTCTTCTAATTCATCCGTAAACTCTTTTTTATTGTGGTTTGAATGTTTTCTCTATTTTTCGATGCACTTTTTTGATTTACATTAGCTAAGATAATACTTGATTGGAATGCACAACTGCTATCAAATACATATATTCAAATCAAGGAAACGTTGCGTTTTCTATGCAAGACTACACGATCTTAATTCTTCATTCTGATGTACAATTTAATGATTACAAAAATTGGCAATAATTTGTTCATATATTTCTCAATCGTCTAATAATTCCCTAGATTAACAATGTCACACTGCAGAAAATTATTTCGATGATTCATATTCTTACATGATTCAGCACAGATTCGAGACCTACTGCTCATTATTTTGTTCAGATAAAGAAATTTATTGATATTTGATTGAATCTAAATTTTGATCAACGAAATGTTTAGGAAGGTAATTCCAAGCTCGTATCCAGCTGAGTGTTAGCTTGTCGTGTGTTGAGTGCCTCTCTTTACCTCAGTATATTTATCATCGTTTCCTGCACCAGTAGTTTCTTAATATGATCCTAAAGAGTTAACATTATTGACTTAGTTTAATTATGCTCGTATATGGCTTTTTAATTTGAACGTGCTGTGTTACTATTTAGAAATACGTTTAACTTATGACCTTTAATGCCAGTCTTACCTCCTTATTTCAATATTAAAATAAAGCATAATCAAATTTTGCAATTTTTAGAACTTAATCTTACCTTAAATTTTCTTTCATGCGAGAGCAGAGGTTAAGTCGTCTTATTAACGTTATTTTATCGTCTCGGCAAGATTGTATTAAAATTTTGCCTTTCGGTTTGCTTTATTTATTTGCAAATTAAATTTTTACAACGAGGCCAAATTATTGGTCCAAATTCTTTAATTATTAGTAAAACAAAATAAACTCTTTTATCAGCTTCTTTAAACTAGAGAAGCATTCTGTTTATTTGTACTACCGCTTTAAAAACTCTTACTGTACTTATTGCTGCACGCTTTTCACTTGTATTAGACAAAGCGGCTTCATCTATCTTGCTATTGATTTTCACTCAACAGGTACAAATTTATTCCTGTTTTTTCATGGCTGCGATTATAAATCAGTTTCCTTTCAATTTTCCGTATCATCATCTTCGATATCCCCACCGTCAAAGCCGCTCAAATGAAATGGTAAGTATATTCTATCAAATCTTTTTTACAACATCGTTTAAGATTCGTTGATACAGAACTGGATACCCATTAAAATATATCTACTTCTTCCCAAGCCAGCTAAACTTCTGTTACTCTAAAGTAGTGGATTATACAGATACCCCATACCTATCAAATCTAGCGAAGTATATTGAGCATTGACATTTTAACAACTTAGACACATGTAGTTTAAACTGGAAAAGTCTTCCCGCATCACAACCCAACAAAGCGACTCATGAGAGCACATAAACTAGGAATATCAGCTCAAAGTAAGCAATGTGGAGAAAGCTTCGGTTTCGTTGTACGACAACATTCAAATATTGAAGTCGTGCTGCCATGAGTAATTTATGATGTTTTTTGATACAAAAGACTGTTATATGTGCAAGGGTATTTTTCAAAGGTTTACTACTGTAGGTAATAAAAATGTGTTTAAATAATAATCGTATCTATCAAGAATAAAAAAAACGAAAATAAAGCAAAGAGGATCATCGGAAAGATGTTTTTGCCACGATTTTCAGCCGCTGTATTCCATTGGTTACAAAAAGTAAGCGCTAGAAATAAGAGATACTTAAAACTAGTGCTAGAAAAGTATAAATAGAAGGAAAGACAAAGCAAAGCACCAGACTCAATTGCATCCTTAAAATAATATTTTAATTTTGTACGTATTTCATTTTCCAAAATTTGACACTTCTTAGAATCATCAGACTTTTTAGTAACCTCACTTCTATAAAGAGTACATTAGAATTTTTCTTGATGGTGAACGTTAGCCTTAATAATTCATTTATTGAGAGAGCAACTAGCACAGCATTTGTGAATGGAAATGAAGTAAGTTTTGAAAAGTATGTTGCTCAAGTGTATTTATTTACTACATCATAAGTGCTGTTTTAGTTACTAATAATTTAATAGTCATTGACTGAAGAATTTTTCATACACAATTTAGAAAGGACAAAAGCTAAATTACTAGGTTTTGCATAATCGTTTCGTCATTCATGAGCGCAACTTGTATACCTGTAAGCGTGCCAGGCATTCAGTAAGAAGTAACAACCCAAATATGGTTGATTCAGAACATGTGAGATGAACTCATTTTCCAGAATATACAGCTTCTTTTGAGTGTTATATGAATAGATACAATTATAAAAAAATCATAGCGAAATACTTCATTGGGAATTTGGCGCTGAGTACAGAAAAAATTTCTTCCCCTGGAAAAACCCTTCGCAGTCATGACTGCAAGATTTTGCTCAACGTATTCTCAAAAATAATGAATTAAACAATAACTGAAAGTAAATACTCAGATAAATCTTTTCCATTTATTCAATTACCAGAGAACGAAAAACCAATTAAATAGACGCACGGGATACACTGTTGCATAATTGATTAGGTCCAGTCGCTACATAAGAATAGATTTACTGTGAACAAAGGAAGATTCATCGTTGTACGTTAAAATAAATAAATTTTACGTTAGTAATTTTTCAGTGAATGTACACTTTAATTACTAAACAAAAAATATTGAACGAATTAAACAGGTATCTCATAGCACAGGAATCTTATCTACATAAGGTGATAACCGAGGTGTACTACTCACCATTACCTTAACTTGATGCTGGTTGCTTTTCATAAACCTACGCCTATGAACTGAATTTTTCTAGTAGACTTAAAGGTAGCGGAAATGAATTCGGGGATCTTATTGGTCCGATGACGTTAGCAAAAACGCGAGTCCACAAACAAAAAGGTTCGCCAATTACAATTAGGTGTTAGAAGACGAGCGACACTGTGCACTATCTTCTGTGTGTCTTTTATATATTAATACGTTTGTACGTTCGGACTTTCCTCTGAGTGTCACTCTGAATGGAATACAAATGTAGAAAAGATAATGGCTGTCCTGTTAATAAGCATCACATTTCCTTCATTGGAAGGCTGAGATAGATATGAATTGAAGTGGGGTAAATGGAGAGGTTACATTATAGTCTACTTACATATATTGAATTATGAACGTTAATGATATTCTTCTTTATTTGATTGACAACACAAGTTAAATGGAGTATCGGGAAAAGCTTTCGTTAAACGTTAAACTCAACTACATAAATTATTGTGATCATTTTTGACGACATATGGACACTTTTGATGACAGAACTCAGGTACATGGTGTGACAAGTAAACTTCATTTTTTCATAACTTTTTGAAAGGCGAAAAAAGGAAGTTGTGTTGCCACAATTTGTATTATCCAGGACAACGACTACTTCATTGTTTATTTTTTTATTGGAGAAACTACACAGACATGCAGAGAAGACTGACCCTGGCACGAACTGACAATGGCTACTTAAGAAGTGCTAAATTTATGGAAAGAAATAAAGTGAATAATGATTCATACAATTACACTATCTTAACTATGGACATATACGTTACTAAAGTTGCAAGTTCGGTATCATTTGAATACTACTATGCTTGCAAGGGATCCAAATTCTCGTTCTCGGAAAGATATTGAGTAATTAATATATGATGTTACGAATTTTAGAGAAGTGAAATTTGCACCGGTTACGCTAGTTAATAATAATTTCAAAACACATTGAACGTGAACTCAGTGACTTCTCTGCATAACCATTTTTACTGATATTACTCATGACAGCGACTGCTGTTAGAAGATGACGAGTAATGATATTTATTCAGCGTTCATTGATTTTTCGAGGCCCAATTTCATGGAGCTTTTACAATAAATCAGCCAATAAAATGCACTCACCATATTCACGAGCAAATTACTACGGTCTCAGCAACGTCATGTAAGAATTGCTTAATCACAAAAATTTCTAATCGGTGCTAACGTAAGTTTCCTTAGAGCGTGCAGTTAATGTTACTCCTACTATTTTGAAATAAATTAGATCAACAAGATTTCCATTTAGACAAAGTTCAGAAAGTAACGGCTCATGTTAAATAATGAAGTAATTTCGTTACTTGTTTGCCAGTAGAATTCGTCGTCTATTCAGACACAGAGCATTTTCGTTATTTCATAAATTAAATGTGTTAACTATGAGGGATAATATTGAGAAATTTAGATATTCTGCCCACAAATTCAATGGTTTTGAATGGTGTGATCACCTGAGCAGCAGTAATAGAGTGCGTACCAGTGTGAGTGTGTCAAAGCCAAACACAGTACATGGCATGGACATGCACCTGCTCGTTGTGTGAAGATAGGGAACTGCATGTCTTATCCATTCAAAATCTTGGAAATGACAAATTAAGTCTTTCTTTCCATCACAATCACATGATCAGACAAACAACAGTATGTACACTGCCAATGTTACCTTTTTCACGTCTAATATTCAGTACCACCAGTTCTTGTTTTAATGAGCATGTTCCTCCTCGCTCGAATATTGTGGATTCATTCTTTCGGGTACTTACTTTCAGATGACTTTTTTTTAAGTCGTGTTCTCATTTTTTACACTTTGTTATTTCTAAGGAAGTCCAGCGTGTTTTTCAACCTGCATTATTCAACTGGCTAAAAGTGAGTATCTTTAATGACTCAATCAAGTTTCTAGTTTTTTATTTTATCGATTAAGAGACTATTCCTCGGCGGCATTGAAAGCTTTGTTCGCTTTGCACCTCAGTTTACTTTTTAAAGATGCGCTTCTCAAAAGTATGTCTAACTGGGGGCGGGGCAGTGGGGTTTGTGTCACGGAAGAGTTCAAAAAATTGCAATATATATTGACTTTGATAGGCAGCCGTAATTTGCACGTATGCTAAAAAATATTAGAAGTTCGTTGTCGATTTTTGAATGATGCTGAATTGACTCATGTTTGCATATTTGTAGAAAAACTTTACGCCGTGGGCTACAAACAATGTTACATAAAAATTTCAAGGGAAGTTAGCTGATCGTGTAATAATTCACCTTGTTTTACTATGAGATCGTAAAAATATCCGTCGAATTGATACTTCGTATTGTATTTCCTCACACGTTAATCATGTGAGTTTATTTCGAGAACTTTCACAGACTTGGCCGGAATAATTTTGACTTATGCTTTGGCCGAGTTTGTTTCTTGTGGAATGAGATTCTATGAGTTTGCACTTAGTAGGTTTGGGTTCATCCATTATTTCTCTTTTACACTGTGTGAAATATTTCAGAATTCCACGTATAATTGCAAAATTGAGGCAATAATTTATTCTTTTCTTATGTTAGATTCACACTGAATTATTGTTGGCTTTAACGCACGGCAACCAGAGTCTCTATTTCAGAGGTAGGTAGGAACTTGTTCTCTATGACTCGTTCTGCTGTCAAAGTAAAAGTAACTCTAACTAAACCCACCACTGGTATCATGCATAGATAATAAAATTCTGAGAAAGTTGTATTACGTACATAACTCAGTTTTACTCTGTTAACATTTCATTATAAAATTACCACCATCTACTTCAAAATGCAAACTTATACCCTAAAAAGACGCTTTTTGTCAACATTTCCTTGCTGTCCTGCTTGAAACAATTTTTTATCTCAGTCTCTTTTCAAAACCCTTAATGTGCAAATAATTGCATAAACGGTGGAGATCTTATACTCAACGAACTTTTATGAGAATTTTGAAGGAGAAGTGTACTATTTTAATTTTTCAGGTGTTGAACTACTGCCCGAAGGATATGAAGGCAGACATCTGTGTGCACCTCAACAGAAAAGTGTTCAACGAGCATCCTGCGTTCAGACTAGCGTCAGACGGCTGCTTGCGGGCCCTCGCTATGCACTTCACCATGAGTCACTCAGCCCCTGGTGAGACTGTGTAGTTTCTGAGATGATTCAATAGAAATGTCCTACGATACATAGGGTTAAGAGGCGTCGCAATCCAACAGCAACAACTTTCAAACAAAGACCGAGGAACCCCTGATCTTTAAACATGTAGTGAAGCTTCTCAGTCAATACGATTGACTCCAACAGGAATAAAACAAATATTACTCAATATAACTTCACTGAAAAGATTAGGCGAATCAAAACGCTGCTATGATGTATGTGCATCCCCTCGTACGTACTGATTGCCAACTACAAATTATTCTCAGTCTTAGCCCTGAATAATATTTGGTTAAACTGACCAACACGGATACAATTCATATTAAATCTGCGAAATTAACAGAAGCTTTTAAAACTATGGCTATTCAGCAATTATTGAAACGATTGACCTCTCATTCAAAATCTTTAGAATTTGCTTTACAAGCGATCAATTAACATGTCCTGCTATCGCCCGGAAGATAAACCACTGCACTAAAAAATAAATATACTTAGAGCATCATAGTTTTGAGTTACTTCGTCTGTCAAAAAATATTCAACTGCAATTCAGTTAGTACAACCATAACTTGATTTCAGGTGATCTATTATTCCATACGGGAGAATCTTTGGACATCTTGAGCTTCATAGTGACGGGCTCTTTAGAAGTGATCCAAGACGACGAGGTGGTTGCCATCTTGGGGAAGGGTGACGTGTTTGGGGACACGTTTTGGAAGAGCCCCACTGTGGGCCAGAGCGCGGCTAACGTGCGTGCCCTTACCTACTGCGACCTCCACGCCATCAAGCGTGAGAAGCTGCTCGAGGTGCTCGACTTCTACCACGCCTTCGCCAACTCTTTTGCGAGGAACCTGGTGCTCACCTACAACCTAAGGAACAGGGTACGATGTGGGAGGGGAATATGAATATTTCGTAGTTTCCATTTTGGATTGGTAGTTAATACGTGGAACCATCCGGATGTAAGCAATGCTTGCTATCTTATCTAATACATCTGCAGGTTTTTCATAGTAATATTAGTATAGTATTTTTATAGTAGTGTAAGTAGTAGGTTTATAGTAGTCCTTGTCACCAAACGTATTTTGAATATCAGAGAGATGAATTTCTCTACAATCATTATGACACGATTAAAAACGTTGTAGAGTTTGTGAAAAAATGTCGTCTGAGATATAAACTTATCAATAATATAGGTAAAATCCACCACTAATATCAAGAGCTAATGTTTCTCTCAAATTCTATGCCGTACACGCTCTTATATGCAGAAAGCTCCTTTTTGACTAGTTTTTGAAAGTTCATAAGATTTTTACTGGCATTGCAATTAAAAATTCAATAGACACAGAGCGTGAGGTATTTGAGGACGTATCTATGTTGTCATAAAACAGATTCATTTTCTTTATTGTTTTTCAAAGACGTCATCTTCCGTTTCAATAATAGAACCTATAAAACATCGAAATTATGAGGATCTACAAAATGGAATTAAACTGTTTTCCTTCATGTGAGACATTAACCTGAACTTGAAGGCTTTCAAAAATCCATCTTGTTTTGGATGATCGTTGACCTCTGTATGCACGACGTTATACAAGCAGTGGTTCAATGGATTCAGATCAGGGACGTTAGCGAATATTATGATGAAAATTGATTCCTTGTTATTTAGCTTGATAGCTAATTGCAGACCCCAATCAGGGATTGCTTTTTATTTTTCTGTAAAAGATTACAATTTCCCTCATTTCATAAGTAAAACTGATGCCTTTGTAGATACATATATATTTGATAAATCCTTCCGATACTCGAAAATTTCAGCTAGCGATCTTATGGATTTTATGGGAATACAATCAGTGATTTCTTGAACTTGGAGGATAAATACAGGTGTGCTGATGGTGCCAGGACAATTGGAAGACTTTTAACGTTCAATTAGTGGTTCACTTCTATCTCCACTCTCTCTTGACGAATTTGTATGAAAAATGATCAGGAAATTTAATTGACTGAAATATTTCTGAATCACAAAGCATAGCTCTGAAGATCATAATCAAGCATGTCTTCTCATTTCATAAGCAAACTGATTGTACACTACAATCATAAAAAATGGCAAATATAAAGCTTAGTAAAATGCATCAACAAGCAGTAAAGGTATTTTCTCATATGCTTTGCGTTCTTTGTAAATCTGCATTCTATAAAATGTCAACAAATTCAATGAAAGTTAATTCTAGGACTATAGTTATTGACGTAACGTTACGTACACACTTATAATGTTTCATGAATGAGCTTTAAGATTGCAGCTTGCTTATCGTAGGTTGCTTTTATTCGTATATAGAGCAGCCGTCCTGGATGACAGTGTTTATCACAAAACTTCGAAGAAAAAACCCGCGTTCATTTTCATCATAATCCTCAAACATTTCACTTTTCACCGACTTGAATTAGGTACTAATAGCAGAAGAATATTTTCTCTCTAAATAAAGTAGAGCGTTACGAGTTCCGGTTTATGGTAAACAAGCTTTTGCATCTGATGAATCAGCTTGTAAAACAAATAAATAAGGCTACAAAGAAAAAGAAATTTGGAATAACAAACAGAAACTAAGAAATTTTGTCACGTGTACCTGTCCACTGTATTGTGTTTTCTTACTGTCCTTTTTAGATATTGTAGTCCGGGATGCTTACGCCAAAAAATTGGCAACCACTGGCGCTGGATCAAACCCCGTGAAATACCAAGATACTGAAATAGCATTTGTGTTCTGTCTGGTTTCTAAACAGTACGTGGCATTGTGGGAGGTCAAACAGTTATACTGAAGCTTTTCAGTGGGTGACGCGCCTTAGTTGCTTTTTACGAGAAAAACATAGATGCGTTGCTCCTTAATGAAGACATGTAATCCCAGAGGCATCAGATAATGAGAGTGTGTCTTAGCTTCATAGTTAAGATTCAGAACTACAGATGAGGGTGGGTTGTGGTCAGTAATTTGGTCGAAATTTACTCAGAAAAGCTTTACAAGTTTGGTCAGCGTGCTGTTTTTGTGTAGTTTGATGCTTTGAGCAGGTGATGGTAGGCTTGTCTGTAAACTGATGGGTTATGTTTATGCGTGGCGTTCTCAAACTGTCTGTAAATTACTAGCATAATAGTTTGGGTGGGAATATAAGGTAATGGGTAGGATATTAGGGAGTTGTAGTGTTGTGATTTGTATGATTGCTCTTGGTCTGATTCGTGTTTGGGATGAGTTGTGTCAAGACATGCCGCGCACGCCCTCTTGTTGTGATGACGTGTTCGCGGTGCATTACAGAGCAAGTGAAATTGGTACAGCTCCATGCATGCTGGCGACAAGTTGCAGAGAACAGAGCCACACTTGCTAGGAAAAGATTTAGTGAATTTTGAGCTTATGCATTGGGTGTACTGGGATTTCCATTGAATTCGGTGTCGCCAACTGACAGCAGGAGGAGTGACTGAGCTGTGTGGTTGATTCTCGGACGCAGCGCCCTAAGGACACTCCTGTACCCCTAAGGAAAAATTGAAGCTAGGGTTAAAGAGTTCGAAGTCTGGCCTATTTTCGAGTCCTCGAAGGATTGTTAAAAAAATCCTCCACTGCATAGAGCTCTCTTAATTACAAATTTTACCGGTGTCAAGCAAGCATCGCTAGACTAAGTGAGCTCATAAGGTGAAATAATAACAGTCACAAATTTTTTGTCTCAAAGATGAGGTATGCTTATTACACTTCAGTCAAAGAGTACTGGAAACTAAGACTTTTCCAATACAATGTTGATGGTAAATCTCATGAACAAGTCTTCGTCCTTTTCACGGCGTTCATACAGGAACTTATATATATATATACATATATATATATATATATATATATATATATATATATATATATATAGATATATATATATGAGATAAATTGCATTCACTTTCAACCTAAATAATTTAAAAGGGCTGTCTCACTTCATAGGTCTACAGTCGCGCTCTTAACACGTTGCTTGCCTCGGGATAGTGATTTGATCTGCTTTTAGTCCCCAAAAGGGTTTTATTGACTTTGTTAAATCAGAAAGTCTGAATATTTTGTGTGGTAGTATATAGTTACAATAACATGACACGAGCTATCTCGAAGTTGGCACTGGAAATAGAATTTTTAATCAATATGCCAGCTATGAGCTATCTCGTACCAATGCAAAATGCTCATATTGGTTTGCCATGAAGAATTTGAGGATATGTTATTCATTATTTAACTATGAATCCTCCTGAAATAATGTTTTCCCTATTTTTCAGATTCATAAACAATTGTTTTAAATTTTGATTTGTAGTATATGAAATGCCCAAAGAGTTTTCCAAAGGAAAAATTACTGGAATACTCCAGGAACTCTCAAAAAATGAATTATCGAAGATGATAATTATCTCAGAAAGAGAAGGTGAACGCCAGAATGAAAATGAAAACTATGTAGCAAATACTAAAGGAAGTAATACCAGAGAATTCAGCTCT
Source organism: Trinorchestia longiramus (assembly GCA_006783055.1). Classification (NCBI taxonomy): domain Eukaryota; kingdom Metazoa; phylum Arthropoda; class Malacostraca; order Amphipoda; family Talitridae; genus Trinorchestia; species Trinorchestia longiramus. The sequence goes on from VCRD01000019.1 coordinate 457,801, forward strand.
ACTGACAAAGCTGAATATTTTTCAAGTTCTATTGTATTTCAGTTTAAAAAAATAATGTTAGTTTCAGCCCCAGTTCATTTTGAGCAAATGACAATGAATTAGATTTACGAGTATACTCGTACCTGGCAAAATTGTATAGACTGTCAGATACGAGATAACTCGTAGTTGGCAGTGAACGTGGTTATAAAATTAAATATGTGCAATACTTTTACCAATCATAAACTTTTTATCATCACTGTCATTTACTGAGTTCGTGCTAGCAGATGCTTCCGTTCAGTAAGACAGAATCTAAGTTGAAGCTCCATTTATTGGAGTTTGTGAGCTACATCTAAACCAAATGTAAGTTTCTTTCATTTACTTACGTTTGATCGTTCAACAGCTTATATTCAGGAAAGTGAGCGATATGAAGCGAGAGAAGGAGCTGGCTGAGAGACGTAAAAACGACCCTCAGCCTGAGCTCAGCAACGATCATCTCGTTCGAAAAATCTTCTCAAGGTATTCTTTTGAATAAATTATTTGACACAGCATTTTTTCTGTACGGTCACTTGAGACTGGTTGAATCATTTGATAAGTTCATGTTGTTAAACGTTTCGTGAACTCTCTCCGAAATTTTGTTTAACTTCCACCTATATCACGAAGTTCATTTTCACCTCTAGTGGGTAGTTCTAAAATGAATTGGAAACATAAATGCATCTGTCCTTTGTCTGGGACCGGAAACTAAGCAAGAACATCATGAATAAATATTTGGATGCTGTTTGGTTAACTTATGGTTTTATGATTTGTTTGATTCTAATTAATTCCAATTGAATTTTTACTAGCACGTTTCGAGTTTACCAAGGTGTTTCTTTAGCTTTTTCATGTCTTAATCAATCCGTCATTTGTTTTCAGTCAATTTCATTTTCTTTTTTTTTTGATCAACTTTTGATTCACAAACACCCTTGATCCTCGTTGAGCCCTGAAGCTGTGTCTTTCCCCCTGTTCCAGGTAATCTATGTGCTTTCGGTCTGCTTTGGTTAGGCACGAAGCTTAGCGTTGTGAGCTGCTGCTTTCTGTCTGTCTGTATGTCTTGCTTTTAGTACGAAAATGCATCTATTGTTCAGCACGCCTCGTTCAGATATGCATATGTAACGAAAAGACTCAATTTTTCCTCATTCAACCAAATTGATACCCATTAAAGTTTGTTTTTCCAAAGTGGTTCAGCTGGTTGAATGCTCCGGTTTTAAGTTGTGAGAGAATTCGAACGATATTGAGCCAGACTTTTAAAATCATTCGTCAGACTCTCAAAGTTCAATTTAAATCACATTTCTGCAACATTACTTGATGTATGAGAATGTATAGTAATTATGTGAATAATTTATCATCCCTGCGATAAAATGGCGTTGTTTTAATAAGTTGTCTGGGCAAAACATTTCCGATCGTCGATTTCTGCTTGCGTTAGCATATACAGCTAATGATTAGAAATAAAAAATTGGACTGAGTTTTTGTACCACAAAAATTTATTTGTCGGAAACAAACTGATCTCTCTATTCAGGTGTCAGAGTGCTATGCAAATTATACGAACGTTTCTAAATAACAGCCGTTCTTGTGAAATCCGTCGTAGCTCTCACAGCGTTGAAGCTGCCGTGTGTTCCAGCCTGTGATACAAATGCAATAAACCGTTTATTAACTTGTGCCTAATGTTAGAGGTAAATCATGGCAGAAGCTAAAGTCGTCATCAAGACAAATCTTTCTTAACGCAACCGGAGCAGAAAAAGTTCAAGAAAATCTGCTTTATACTTGATACTGTCAAGGCAAATAAAATCTTTCTCTTCATCACTGAACGCGTCAGTTATTGCAAAATATTTCCTCGGTAAAACGAAACTGGTTAGTTTTCCGATAGAGATCTTACTATCTCACACCTAAGCACTGCGGTGTATTTCTGATATATTTAACTAAACTCTTCGGCGACAGTACTCCTATTTTTCCGTCCAGCATTATCAAAGTTTTATAATGTGTACAGTGTATCGTAGTATAAATATTAGCAAATTGTTTTCAGTGTGCTGCTTCTCATTATGTATCACTGTGGTGTGAATGGCAGTTCGTAGATTACTAGTGTAACTAAATAAAATTGGAAGCTTTATTAAAGAAAACTTTGTAGGTAGTTGATTCATGATCATGTACGATTGTAACTGTTAGCTGAGTTTGACATTGCGACACTCTCCTTTTACTCCCATCTAACGTCACCGATGTTGCCACTCAGCGTTGGCGGTCGCTCTCTGAGGTAACCTGCCTTTCTCTTTCTCAGCTCCTCTTATCTGGAATTTCCCGCTCTAAAAATTACAGGCCTGCGACGTCAAAATATTTGAGCCAGTTCCGCTTCGAAAATTGCACATTGTAAATTTGAGACATGAACAATTTGGTTGCAAAAACTTATATTATTTATCATTCCTATAGCTTTGTGCATTTCGCTGTCAATATGTTAAAGGAAATTTACGTAGTACTACATCGTTAGCGAATTGATCGTGCTACGAAGAACCTAATAAACTACTTGATTTGTTTCAAATCTTGTGTTAAACTTCAAAGGTAAATGTTGGCTTCAACAAATAAAAAACAGTTGTACACGAAGTTGTCGCTGTCAAACCAAGTAAATTTTATTTTGACGTCGCAAGCAACTAAAGCTTCTTTGTCCAATTACTTCGTCATATTCTCCAGAACTGCTTTTGAGGAGCCACATGCAGAATAGCAGGAATGTCTAGCACAGGCTTTGCTTTCACAACACATTTTCAAACCTTTTTATGAACTCACTGTGAAAATGAACATTTTCCTAAGACCTAAATGTAAGTTATTATTCATTCAAACAGTCAAATAGAAAATAAGGTAACAAACCAATCAGAGTACATGTGGAGAAGCCTGTGCAGACAACACTTTTCCTTTTTGTGATTCTCGTTGCAGACAAAAATTCAAGTACAAGTTTAAAAATTCATAGAAAATTTGGCAGAGAATATTTCGTCACTTCGAAATGGATATATAATTCATTTGCTACCAATTCCCTTTTATTCAAAAAGTCTCGTCCAATATGGTGACAAACATGCTCTATTTTGCTTACGAAAGTGTCCAAACATATGAATAATTAAAAAAGGAGTTATAATAAATAAGTCGCTTCTCATTCTGACCACGAGGATACTAAAAAATTTGTATGGTCGTCTCGTTTCTATAGACGGATTCTCAACGATGGCATACTGCCAGTAACCACTTAATACAGAAGTGACTTTTTAGACACCTGCCAGATTTTCGTCATCAGAACTCACGGAATTACTTCCTCCTTTGCTCACAACTGCCTCATGGAGATGAGAGCCGAGAACCGGTGAACCGCCAGCTTGTGCCCCTGTTAGATCATCTCTACCAAGCTAGTGTTTTGACCTTTCGGCTCAGTATCATGGACCTCCTCGACCAGTTTGTTCAAGATATGTGCATACAGTATGTTGTATACTCTATTTTGTTCAGCTATGTAGTAATCGTCTGCGCTCGCTTTCATCTAAGAACTTAATTGGACGCATAACAATACATTTTTTCCATTTTAATTCCATTATCTAATAATTTAAAGTTCGTTTCTAATTTTATTGGTAGGAGTGTAGTTATCTATGAGTTATTTTCAATAACGTGAACAAAGTTTTAAGTCTACTTAATGTGTTCTGTCACTTTTTAGTGGATGATTCTTAATATTCTTAATGAGTTATTAGAAGGACAATTACTTATTTTCTCTATAGAATATCACTGCCTTCAAGAGGTTACGATGGAAATTTTGCGCTTTCTGCTTTTACAATCATAATCCTGGCAAACTTTTCAAACTTCTAAGGCAGTGAGAAAAATCTTCTTCCTTTCCTTTGTATATACTGTACACTAATGCTGCTTGAAATGGTCTTCTAATTGCTCAATGCGTACTGATGGTTGCTATACAGTTGTGAGTGACACATTCCTACTGTCTGCTTTAGGCGAAGCTGGAGAGGGAAGCGCAGCCGGAATGTAGCTGAACTCTTAACCAAGTAACTAAACACATATGTTTTAATTCAATATTATATCTTTTCTGATTACGCCCCTGTTCTAGTATTCTAAACCCTTAACTCACTGCTGATAAGTCAGAACGACTAAAGGAGTATACTCCCGTGCTAAATACCCTCAAGTATATGTTTTTGACCCCTCTCTCCCTCGCCCTCATATCGTATGGAAACTGAAACTAACTGTGCTACATATTTGTCTGGGATGCTCTAAGTATTACTTCTTTTACATGTGGTGCTCCTTAAATGTTTTCACAGTATTAATCATTCATCCTGTAGTTCTACACTTCAATTTTTTTGATCAACCTGTGAATTAGCTTCTGTCAACAGATGAGAAATCCCAATAATCAAAACATGTAACTGTTTCTTGGAATTAAAAACGAGTACCGCAAATATCGACGACCTGATTTTTATATTGTTAGCCTGAATAAAGGTCTATTATCTTATCTGAACAACAGAGTAATATATTATAATAATCCAATTCAAGGTAAAAGGGAAAAATAGTTCACTGAGAAAAAAAATATAATTAATATAAATTATCTGCAGAGACTGACTATGAGCAGGAACAGAATGTGCAGTTTCCTTTAAACATTCATCCTTAACACGGGTAGCGAGGTTAACCGTTATCCACTGAAATCTTTTTAAGCTTTAGAGAAGATATTCATAGAACAAGATCCAAGGTGCGATGGTCAAGAGGTTCAATACAAGACTAAAATGTGTGCACGAGTATCGGCGAACTTGCATAGCCTTTCTTCCTAGATACTTTTTTCAACACATATCATAAGTCTTTCAAATTAGACGGCGTTATGACAAACCTATTTGACTACTCTAATTCTCCGTCAAAATAATAAATAGAATATCCTACCAAAACTTTCTATGGTGATTTGCGATGAAAGCTCCATTTGTTTTGCGAAAACCGTCTGACTCGGCGCTCTGATTCTAAAAATATTCAAATGTGACTACCCAACAAATTTGTATTCTGAGGCATACTTGCGTTATGTCATACATACGTCACTATTTTTCCCATATGCATCTAATACCAAGAAATGTTTTACTCCTCGTTTTTCCCTCTCAATCGGTAGGAATAAAACTTAAACATGAAAGTGATTATCACGTAGACCGTCGGTGAAGAAATTTGAACATGTTTTAAACATCGTATAGTTCCTATGCCGATTTATTGCTTTTTGTGGAGCGGAAACGTGTATAAATTAGGTTTATGAAGAATATGTTAATGTGTTCAATTAGCTATGTTTTTTCATTATATAGCATTCGTAGTTGAAACTGGCATATAGTTTGTTCAGTGCTCTTAATCATAAGCGAGTTTTAATACCAGTCAGTTCTCACCATAAAATACGCTCAGTTGATGCTGCCCGCTATTAGGAATTTAGGCGTGACTCGAAAACATGTGCAACCTTCTATGTTGTCTCTAGAGCTGTGTGCTGTTACTCATGTCAGGCCTAGTTGCATCCTCAACAAATTGAGGCTCATTAAAATGTCTTGTGTAATGTTTATCGCTTGTCGGTAGACACTGATGCAAGTTCATGTTTTAGAAACATGTGTTGTTTTCTGTTTTTCCTTTTTCAGGAGACAGCAAAGTAACATTTTTGAGTCCTCAAATTCAAGCCCAATTTTTCTATAGTGGGACCTATGTCTTCATATTTTTTGGATGAGAGGAATTTTTACAGGTATAGGTATAGCCTCTTTTCTAAAATAATATTTTTTGAATGCCGATTATACAACACTTTCGTCCGAAGACAAGGTCCAGTGAAATAAATCACTTAAATATGTTTTCCTGACATTTCAAAAAGTGAATAAAGCTGCCTAGCACTGCCGCCATTACGTACGTACAAAAATTTGCGCTTCGGAAAATTAATTCGCTCTTTATTCTGCTATTCTTAATTCATAATGTTTAGCAAGTATTTTGTTCATTCAATAACTACCTATAGATATGCGTATTATATTCAAAGGTATCATGATCGCCACGTATAAATGAAGATTTTTTCAACTAATTAATAAAGTTTTTTATTTAATCATTCTGTTTTTGCACATTGTTCAAGATTGGAACAAACTTCAAAGGTTCTGTAAGAAATAACTTTAAAAGATGTAAAAAACACTGTTGATATTTTTCAATACACATGAAGCTGTTACCGCAGCAGGGCTGCGTTATAAAAAATAGGCCGTGTTAGGCAGTCATGCTAGATTTTATAGCAAAAATATTAGCAGTAGTACATTTTTTGCAGGCACTTCTCACTAATTATTTGGAGCATGTTCTCATCAAAAATAATGTGTATAAGCAAGATTACCTAATAATCAAATACATTATTATTTAGTCTAAAATAAAGAAAATTAATTATTGCATGTCAATTATAATGTCACTCAATATAATCAGCACGTCTGCAGACGATTACCAGACGGATTAAATACTTCCTAAACATTTTAAATTTAAATCACCGTCTTTGTAATAAAAGTCATGGTATCTTTTTGAAGCTCTAACTTTTGAACGTACTAAGTGGCTGCCTTGCTAGAATGGGCTGTAGTAGCAGCATTTCTAGTACAGCATTTTCTATTGAACGCTAGTAGAGAAAGCTTAATAAAAATTGAACACTAACTGACAAACCAGTTCGGCCAATGGCACTGGTACATCAATTTCATTGATGGAATTGGCCAATTCCATCTTGGCCCAGTAACAGGCCTGTATCCTCTATTGCTCTATATTAAAATATATACTGTTCATGTTTTAAAGGTAAATTCTACACATATCTTAAAATAGTCAATAAGGGAACCCAATGCTCAGAATGTTGCACAATGAAACTTATGAGAATAACTTGTCTCGCTGTTGCAAATGGTTGTCAAATTTCATGTTGTGTTGATTCAGGTAAAACACGAGTTGATTGGTCTTGACATTCATGGTCCTCCTGCTACAGGGAATGATTTGAAACAGACACGTTCAGGGGCAAACCAAGCTCTCAGCATTCTAGTAATTGGTAGAATCAAAGTCCCTACATGATTGATGGTACTTATTAAATAAAGGCCAGATTTTCTTGTCTGCTATCTACAATGCCTTGTAAAACGATAAATGTGGTGCTGGGATTATCAAGATTTATGAATTAGGTATTATAACTAGGCAGTAATTTATCTTTGATCATCCTTTTTCATCTCAATAACTTAAGCGTTAGCATTCAGATACATTCACGTTTGACTGTTTGACCCTTACTCCAAAGTACAGAGGTAGTTCTGAGATCTGGAGGGCTACATCTATCTCTTAATCTTCTTTGTCCCTTCGTACTTTCACATAACAAAGTTGACACCCAAAATTATCGAAATATTTTCTAAGAGCAATTCTACCTTGGGATTGAAACAATATTAACTGAAAGTAAATCAATAGTCTTGAATGTTCAAAATTCACAGAGTTGATGTTGTTCGACATTGTGTTGAAAAGCATAATGGTGAAGTAAAATATCCTTAAATGGTGTCCATGATCGATAAAGAAATTTTAATAAAATATTTATCGTATATGTACAAGTAGCGAAAAGGAGCCTAGTCGCCCCAATACAGCGTTTAAAAAACAGTAAAGTGAGACTTGAGACGTGAAGAACGTCTCAAATCCTCCTAAATGGAAAATAAACCTACGCAATTGAATGGTTGGACACGTGGGAGTTCGAAGTGACTTTAAAGAGAATCAACGGAAAGCTTCATTTATCAGTTTACTTTTAATATGTGTTTCATGTTTTTCATCAACCTCGTTGAATTGAATGCTGGTTATGATCAATTAGATCTCTAATTCACTTATGTGTTCATACATAGCAAGTGTACTCGTTTCTATAATGTGGTCAGCAACGATATACATTCCTAAACTGATTCGTACCTACAGATGAATATACAAGAGAAATTAAATGTTTTCTCACCAGAAGACTATTAGTTCTGAATATTCGAGTGAAGTATAGAAATACTTAGTTCATGACACATTCATAACTTCGATGTCTTCTAATTTAGGAAGTAAGGGTTTGCTAGGATAGTGTGATAGTTCCAATGCTAATTATTAATGTCTGCCATGCTAGTTTATGTGGTCAAATGATAACTGTTAATGTCTGTCATGCTAGTTTGTGTGGTCAAATGATAAATGCTCATGTTTGCCATGCTAGTTTATGTGGTCAAATGATAAATGTTCATGCTTGTCATGCTAGTTTGTGTGGTCAAATGATAAATGCTCATGTTTGTCATGCTAATTTGTTGGTCAAATGGTAACTGCTCATGTTTGTCGTGATAATTTGTGTGGTCAAATGGTAACTGCTCATGTTTGTCATGCTAGTTTGTATAGTCAAATGATAGCTTGTCTGTGTTGCCAGAAGAGCCTATATGGTCAACTATGTAAGCTTGCCTGGTCAAGAGATAACTTGCTTGCTCTGTTTTGATGACTTGCTTGCTCTGTCTTGATAAATTGCCTTCTCTGTCTTGATAACTTGCTTTCTCTCCCGTGATAAATTGTTTTCTCTGTCATGAGAACTTGCCTTCTCTGTCGTGATAATTTGCCTTCTCTGTCGTGATAACTTGCCTTCTCTGTCGTGATAACTTGCCTTCTCTGTCGTGATAACTTGCCTTCTCTGTCGTGATAACTTGCCTTCTCTGTCGTGATAACTTGCCTTCTCTGTCGTGATAACTTGCCTTCTCTGTCGTGATAACTTGCCTTCTCTGTCGTGATAACTTGTCTTCTCTGTCGTGACTTGCCTAGTCAAATCAATCTTGTTGCTCGTCTGAAATATGATGGACGGATGGATGTATTCCGAGAATTTTAAACTGACTGTTGGGGTGAGTGATAATAAGTTAATGGGTATAATCATATATTGAAATGAATTATAGTGAATTTCAGGTTCTATATCAGTGACGATGAATTGAACATTGCATTAAATGGAAAAGTGTTCAAGGTTTTCGTGAGTTAAAGAGAGCCATAAGTTGAAATGAATTACAATGAATTCGTTGTAATGAGAATAATCTTTGCTTATTATCTCAACGTAATTATACGTTACCATGAGTTGCAAGTTAACATCAATTATGATGAGTTTCTCATTTTAATTACAATAAGTTGAAAACTGTAATAGGTAGCACTGAGTTCAGCATTACAATGAGTTGTAAATTTTGAAGATTTCGTACGGTTCTACACCTCATTGAATTATGCTATATCTCCAATAGTCCACGGAGGTTGCTCCGAATATTTATCTGTAATTTACCAATTTGATCAATTCAAGTATATTTTGTTCCTGAATTTAGATGGTGGACTTATGTGTATAACGGTTTAGCCCTACCTATAATATGACAGTTTTCTTAGTCATAGCTTCAATGTCATAAATTCTCATCATTCTCAAATTTCTTCATAAGATATTTTACACATATGAATTGTCTTACAAGTTCACTCACTGTGTTCAAACACTCAGAGAAAATTAAAAAGTTAATTTCTCTTCACCCATCACTTAACAACATCATTCAATATCATGTTTGATTCGTGAATTGTGCTCTGCATCACCGCATGAGATACGCTCGATTGGTACAGCCCACTTTGCTCGCAAAATATTCGGCGTATTATTATGTTTGTTCAATACATTACGATCTATACACCATGAAAATAATAACTGGTCTGTATCCAGTCTTAATTTTATACCGTATTACCAGCTCAAAATAGTAATTCTTTGATTTTTTACTCAGTCTTATTATATTTTGTGGTCAGAGGACTCTGGTGGATTGCTCTGAGATGTAAACGTAAAGTTCGTCCGTCCCGCACCCAGACTCACTGAACACGATCACAAGTTTGGGACCAGGCCCCGTTATGACACAACTCAAGCTCTATCTTTCGATTTACGTACACATCTATTCATTCATCTATTCGTCCACTCTTTCATTCATCATTCATACACACATCAGTCAATAAATAAATCGTTTTTTCATAATTTTTATCTATCTATGTGTGCTTTCATACGTCTATTAATTCATCTACTCACTCATCTTCCATTTATTTGTTCATTCATAAATACATTCATGAATCCACCAACCCGTCTATCTGTCCATAAATTTATTTATCCATCTATCCATTCGTTCAGTTGAACTCTAGTTAACCTTTTCACCTCCTTCTACTACACGTTATTTCCCTCCTCTAATGACAATGAAATCATTGGTAAAAGTTTAAGTTATCACTATCATGTAGTTCATTTCCTAGCCCTCTCACTTCACCATTCTTTCGACATAATCATTCTTGGTTGTATCAGACTAAGTCATTGAAGTAACGCTCCTTTTCTCTGACACATTAATTCTTCTCGTTACATCCACTAAAAAATCCCGAATCTTTTAACTTTATAAGTTTAGAAAAGTGTGAACACTTCAATTTTCTAGGCTTCGGTTCGTACTAACACAGCTGACTTCATTTGTGAACATCAAAACCAAAATTGTTCACCGTATGTTCCCTACATCGCATCCCTACTCATGAGTTGTTAACCTTAACTAAATTTTCTCATAGTTCAGTTCGCATAAACTATTCATGCATTCAAATTTTCATGAAGTAATTAATTAGCACTTATTTTTGTAGCTTGGCAATGTATTTTTTGGCTACCTAGTCGACCGAATCTATACGAATCCAAGAACCGATGATTATAACTTGTCTCTGCATGCACATCACCTAAAAGCTTGCGTACAAATTGCTTAGTCATTTAAAATTTTCATAAAACGTCGATCAATGTGTCTTAGAACCACATTGAATATTTTAATTAAATTAGAAGTGCTTAAAAATGTTCCATATTTTCTACTTTATACTTTTAATATCACCTAATGAATAAGTAACAGTTTATATATAATTCAAGTTAACATTTCTTGTTCCACTCATCGGCATGTCAACGTGAGAAACAAAAGGACAATGATTTAAGTCAAGAAAATGACTAAGATATTTTTGAGCTTCTTTCTCAATAATGCCCAGTCTCGTCTGGAGTAGCTAGTGCTTGTTGCCAGCCCTGCATGAACATAGTGTGTGTTATGTATGCTTCATGTGAACTCACACTTCTCAGTATGACAAGTTATTAAGTTCCTCCGTAAGTTGATTTCCACATAAATTTTTATCCTTTTAACATACTCCAGCTTGTCTGTTTCATCCTTTGACTTGTAAAATTTATTATCTTCAGCAGTGATGAAATCAGTTCTCAAATGTTCGTTTATGTATAGATCGCCCGTGATTAAAAGCACAGCTGCAAAATTACTTCATTTTCTTTGCAGTATTGGTGCAGGTTTGTCTCTTTAGAAGCAATCACAGGCCTGCTATTAATAAGTTCGACTCTATGATTCTTATCGAAGAAATATATTAAAATAGAACATATCACTGAGAGTTATTATAGCAACAGATCAAATTTTTGCTCCACCATGGTTTTTTTAATGATTTTTTTTCACTTTATCAAGGTAAGTAGGTAAATCATTACTTATTTTCTACTATCTGTCTGATTCAGGAACATAGCATGCGTAACATATGGCTACTTTTTTATAAAACGAATAGTCAACGTACATACTATAGTTAGCTTACGTGAAACACAATGAATCACATTGAAATATTTTAATCTTTGCTTACTTTTTCTTGGAGAAAGTTCAAACTGAACACTGCCCTGAATAAATTTTTGCACGTGTGTAAAGGAGTTGTAGCTTAAATTCACTAAACTTTTCTGGGACGTCCCGCAGACTATATCTCACTCCAAATCTATTTTCTTAATGAATTATTCTATAGGTGTAATACACAGGTCTAATATGACGTGCCGGTACTCAAACTTGTCAGTTTCTTATGACTCCCAAATTTTCGTCCTGACCTAATTGCTATCAACATCTTTAGGCTCACTGATCACGGAAGCGTATCATAACTCAAACTTGTGTAGATAACACGCTGCTGAGGCACTCGAGACTCTCGTCCACTGTTACTAATTAAAACAGTTGAAGCTACAACCGTACATCGTGCAGGTTCCGCAAGGACAAAAGCGGACAACCGACCACCCCCAGCGGTGTGGGATCTGACGCCCCTGATGCTCCTGGAGGCGAAGGTGTTGGAGGGCTGCTTGCTGCTCCTGGCTCAAAGGATGTAGAGAAAGGCAACTCTGACAAAGAGAAACCTGAAGGTGAAATCGTTGCGTCGTCTTCTGAGGCTCTTAAGGTAACTCCAGCACTATAGACTTAACGTCATCGTGTATTGAATGTGAACCAACAAGAAGATACAGCTGACAAACCCAAAAACATTATTAAAATATAATCTGTAATGCCATAGACGTAAATTAAAATCGTTTTATCATCCATTTCTTGCTGTTTCAGGGCACTAAATCTAAATTCTGACAATATCTGAGGATACTGTTGCTCTTCTATTGTGCATCCAGTTTTTCCCTAAGTTCCTCATACACAGGATTTGTCATCCGATTAAGGCTTAATTAAATTATTTTTACCAATTGAAGTTTCCCTTTCTTCTCATTGCAGGTGGTTAAAATGCCTCCAACGAGAATGAACAACGTTTGCGAAACAAATGGACCACGAAAATGGAAAAATATATTTGGGAGAGAAGGTACAATTCAAAATTTCTCAGCGTTTCCACAGAGTTTACTAGAAATAATCTCTTTTCAAATATTAATGCACGTTTGAGAAGTTTATCAATCCATGAAACACGACAGCAAGCAATTCACAAAATAAAGTGTATCGTTTTGTTGTACGTGTGTCGGCAAAAGAGATCATGTTTTCCTATTCTTCATTAAGATATTTCAAAATTAATTCTAACAAAACCTTCTGAAAATTAGCAAATAAATTTCAGACTCAATAAAAGAAGCATTCAATATGGAGATACATCCTAATGGGGAAGACAGGCTTGCGGTATGTAAGACAATGAGGTTGTGTACTAAATTCTCCGCTTAAAATAACAACGATAAGAATGAGAACAGGAACCGAAGCTTTGATGACAGGTGATTCATAGGACGGAGAACTCTGCAATTATGTAGAACGACAACATCTCTCACAGGGCGGACGTTGATGAGGTTTAATAACGTAGGCACAGTGTTTATGACCCGCATTAAAATATACCACCACACAGAATAATTTCTGTGTACCTATATTCCAGTTTCTAGACATCAGCATAAACTTTTTACAAGCTGAGCTTCAACTAATAATTGCCAAACATCTTCTACTCGATCTCTTCTATGTTGCTGTTTTTGATCGCCTTAAAATTATTTTATTTTAATTTTGTCGTCAAGTAGAGTTTTTCTGCACAATCAGTAGCTTTATCGACCGGCTCAATTTCATTTTAGCGTTTTTGCAATAGCTTTCAATTAAGATCGCTGGAAAAAGTAATAGTTCTGCAGGTACCTACGTCAGGATGAAAGTGAGGATAGAGAGCAACAACAAAACTCTTATAAATTAACTAGCAGCTAACTAAAAGAAAGTTGTGAACTTGTACAAAGAAGATGAACAAAAGCCAAGGCCTCAGACTGGCAGCTACGGGCTGGTCAACCAAGAACTCCAGAACTCCGGTTAACAAATCGCCAACCAGCCTTTAAACCGTTATCCTGTAGTACAATGGTCCCCAACCTTTTCATCGCCACAGACCGGTCAACGTTTGATAATTTTCCCGCTGCCCGCTAAGAGGCAGGGAGGGGTTGTAAATTTTACCCGCTTGCAGACTCTCAGGTTCCAGTTCACCTCTCGTCCATGGAAAGCCGCACAATCCCGAGAAAAACACATCACAGTAAATAAAATGGAAATGATTCACTGTTTCTTGTACGGCCCGGAGGTTGGGGGCCTCTGCTGTAGTAGACCAAAGTTTCGAGGAGCTTCTTTTGCATCTGACTCAGACCAAGTCCTTGCTATAACTACTAAATAATACAAATTTAGTTATTCATACTGATGTGCAATGTATTGATAGAAACAGTACTTTATGTGTTTCAAAATATTTAAATCAGAAGTGATAGTTATTTGCTGATATTATGATAGAATGAATGTCATTTTCAATTTCACGTGGTCTTTGATTTTACTTATCAAAGTAGTGCTCTTTTCTATTTATTATGCATGAATGCTACCGTAAATAATTATATGGTTACGTCCACTACATCTTCCCTAACATAAAACATTGTTCATAATTTTTGATACTAACCACTCTTGCAGGAGTGGATATTTACCCTGCATATTCATTTCATCTACACCAGTAGTTCTCAAAGTTTTTTCAATCACCGCCTCCTTAGGACACTATTTGATTTTCCACTGCCCCCTAATGATTATATTACTGTACATTATACAGTAATATACGCCCCCCATTCAAGGTGTACCCTCCTACCACCCCCTTACATTTCCTCAACGTCCCCAGGGGGGCGGTACGGACCGCTTTGAGAAACACTGATCCAAACACTACGTTTGATATATCTAATTCTATGATTTTCAAAAAAGTGTAAATTCAAGTACAACAACAAGATATATTCGAAGAGCTTATGGGGATGGTGCACTGGGTGTAAAAAGCTGTAGATGGTATTTTGAACGCTACCGGACTGGTGGCTGCAGCATAAGACAGGAGATGAGAAAGTCGTAAAAAAGCTCTATCATGAAGATTTAGACGCAGTCGTGCCAGCCAGCTGCAGTCGGAGTTCACTACTATGAGAGAAGTTTCAGAATCATTTCATGTAACCGACACTTCCTTCTCACATCTGAAACGGATTGGCAAGGTCTCAATGGCTGGAAATCGGTCACGCCTGAACGTACTTAAAAACATCTGTAGCAGTGTTTGTTATGATTAACTTTTTTGACACCCCCCGGGCACATTTCTGAATTGGCTTGGTACTTGTGATAAGTGAATCTTTGCCAAAACGCAAGCACCATTTATCTTGGATTAGTCGAGGAAACAGCTCTGCTGAACTACTAAGAAGAGATTTTCATCCATAGAAAGGGACGCTTCTTACTCATCAGAGAGTATGTAAATTTTCATCACGGTTTTTCTCGTCTTTACTCTGCTCGATTTACTAAAAATATCTTGGACGAGCTCGGTTGGGAAATTTTACCTTTTCCATCGCATTTTCCTAATCTTTCTCCTTCTGATTATCACAAGTTTAAACTCTAAGACTGTTTAGATAGTCTCTGGTTAACATTAAGGAAAAAGGTTAAAACGAGTTTGATGAACTCAAACGATTTTTGCAAGTGCGACATTTATTAGCTCGTTGAAAAATGAAATGATGGTGTGGTAGCCAATGAAAATTATATTCATAATCCAATAGTGTCATAGCCATGGGTTTTTTCATCATTAATGTACACTATAAATCAGTAAATATTTTCCCTCTAATCTGCTAACAAGTGTGTACGTATATGATTGGCATAAGTTTTAAATACTTCCGATTTTATAAAAATACAAATTTGTCATGATGTCGCAAGCTCATTTTCTAGTTGCATTTTTCAAATGTTGGCCGATTCTCTCAACAATAAATGGTAATTTGAAGCGCTAAATGCGATTGAGCTATAGTTCAGATTTTTTCGAACAAAACTGCTACGCTTCCGAAACCGTTCGACATTCTCTTATGCAACATATCGTCTTGAATATACTGAGTGTTTACGAAGTGATACAGTGACCGGAGCCTATTCCGAATATCGTTAGCTTGGTTTTATTAAATAAGTAAAACTGTGAAAGAACGATAGCTGTCGCCAAGCACATCACCAACTCGTTAACATACGTTTATTTAGCGATTTTAGCAGTTCATTGATGCTACAACTAGTTACATGATGCTCTACTACACCATGCTTATGCTTCAGTCACGATCATTTAATACATTGCTATTGCATGTTGAATATATGTTATTTATAGTAGATTTTGACTTTGTAATTCTATGAAAGTTCTCCTTTGAAATTTTATCTGCAGTTTTTACTGTTTCATTTTTTTATAAATGGGACAATTTGAACAGCTGTTCTACAAGGGGATTACTTATTATTTTGTTTCGTTATGAAACGTTCAACTTCGATCTTTCGGCTTGCGTTTACCCCAATAAATGTATAGTTGCTCGTTTGTCATCCATATCTTCAACATTTAAATATTTAAATTCAGTAACGCATGAAATAAATTATGGGTATACATAAGAGATCGGTGTCACGTAATAATCGAGATCCATCCTTCAATTACAGGAGAAGAAGACAGCACCACTAAAGAAGAAGTCGTTGTCAAGAGACCGGAGTCCAAACTAAAATCCTTGGTGAACAAGCACAGCGCTGGCCCTGTGGCGAGAGTGAGTGTTCCTTTCTGTTTATTTTGCTTGCTTCATTCCGCTCACGCGCTTCCTTCAATTAGACTTGCAGCTAATTTTGCCTCTTGAAAGGTGGAATTTGCGATGTGCTAGCACGTTCATTTACACCATAGATCTGTGCAAGTGGAGTTATTTTAATCACGTTCAATGCGTAAACACTCATTTTTTGGTGAGAATCACGTCTGCAACTTTGGTTTGAGATTACAGTAAGTGCTGCTCCTGACTGCTTCACAAAAGTTTAAGCACTCCTGAAAGAGGTCGAAGCGACAGCAATTTGCTACTAACACTTCTGCACCAAGTTGGCTCGAATGCTACTTTCTTCTTTTGTCAGCTGAATTTGGTTTATTTATCAAGTAACTTTCTATGATCATAGAATTTTGCTGATTATTTACGGAAATAAGTTTGTTTTAACGCTTATTTAAGGCTTTCTCCATCGACATAGATCATCAAATACTGCTGCTTAAGTTTCTAATTCGACGAAAAATGCGAATATCATCAAAGGATCTTTTATCGCCGATTCATAAAGCCTATCTCTCAAGTCTCCCCAAAACTATTTAAACTTTACTCTAAGTTTTTGTACTTGCATCTCTATGTTACGAATTCCATTCTCGTACTTTGCAAATGTATATCCAAGGTAAATATTATTAATGGTTCGTTTGGCCTTCTGGAAAATAAAACCCCGAGGTATATGTGGAGGAGCTGGAGTTTTCGTGTGTATCATACATTGGACAGAATGATCTCCAGCAAATGGTTAGGCTTGTACAAAGCAAATAAAAAGAGAAAAGAATACATATAAATCAAGATTAAAAGTACCTGTGACGGTCGGCTAAGTTTTGATGAAATTGGAGTTGTGTATGTTAAACCAGCAAGTGCAGTAAATCATTGAAGCACATCAGTTCTCGGATGAAGATCAATTAAATTCTTACTCTCCCTGGCAATCAGGTATGTGAAAAAAATCCCCTCACATTCCCGTAACTGAAGATTTTTAATTTCTCTATAGTATCAATATTTTAAAGTATTTTCCCTTTATTTGTTCCTTCGGTGCTTGTGATCGAAGTTGATCGCATACGAAAGCAATATTCCTGGATGATGAATCCAATTATTATTGCGGAAATAAATCATTAGGCTTTGACAAGTTTATACCTGGTGGGCCGAAAAAAACCGAACAAATCCTAAATTTAAATTTTGTGTTAGGTACCTCATAAACTCCTTGACCACAGTGAGCAAAATTTTCAGGCAATAAAAATACCGGTTTAATCCTAAATTTTATTCAATATAACCGCCATCCACAGCAAGGATGGCCTCGAGACGGCGTCTGAATGTTTTGCAGGTCTTGACAACGTAGTTCGTTTTCATAGTCATCCACTCCCGGTCGACAGATGCTTAAGGGCGGTGATGTTTAGGTGGCGAAAGTGGCAGGCCTTAGCCTCAATGTACGGTCGAAAGGCGTAGTTTAATGGATTCATGTCTTGCGAGTGTGGCGGCCACATGCCCTCCAGCCAGAAGGAGAAATTCCCGTCGTCCAAACTTTTTTTGATCGCGTAGACGGTTGTACGGGACACCCCGACTAGATTTGCGACCTCACTCACTTTGTTTCCCGCACAAAGAAGTGCAGACGCCTCCACTAGTTTAGCTCGCTGGGAAGCCATTTTACAGTACACAACAATAATAAATCTTTATTTTCAAGGTCAAATTAACAGGCTTTCGGATGATATGCCACAATGCAGAATATGAGTTACCAAACAATTAAGACTTTTAATTAAACGTGTGTTCAGTTTTTCTACCCACCAGGTAAACCAAATTAATTTTGCCTTTCCAAAAGCTGTGGAGGAATTGTTCAGGAATTTGCAGATAGTTTTCAACCTAACCTTCGTCATAAAAATTTGAAGTCCCATTGTATCCGTTATTGCGTTAATTTATAACTCTATTACGCCATGTATCTTAAGATTCCTGAACACAAACTTAGAGAAAATATTATATTGTATCGAAATCTGATAGGTCTCCTGGATTTTAATAAGAAATAAATAGACTCATTTTATTCTGTTCACTTACAGTGCATATTTGATTCCATCGCATCGAAAATGCGTTAAATGCCTTTGCATGCTTATTTTTTTAGTGCAAGATTTCCCAATCACTGATCACGCATGTTGTCATGTTCGATTGTATTCAAAAATTTCTGAAGTCAAAATTTCAGAAGAAGTCCGAACTTCAGAAAAAGTCAAGATGTTATTTTCTCGCTTTCACTTTCACGTTTGTTCACTTCTGAATGCGAGCAGGCTGCTGTGAGACGTCCTGTGCCTTCAACCACCCCTATCACCACCACCACCACCACCACAACTACCACCACCACTGCACCCTCATCTGTTGCTACCTCTACTGTTGCATCCACCACCACCGTATCTTCTGTCACCGTACAATCATCAATCACTTCTTCCACTTGTACTCTTAGTTCAACCAATGCATCGAAAACTATGACCAAAGTATCGACAACGCTTCTTACTTCTCCCACGGTTTCAACATCTAGTACAACTAGTACCACAGCTACTACCCCATCCACACTCACTTCAACTTCAACTTTCATTCATTCAAAATCAAGTCCTACTTCTAAATCACCTAAAACCACAACACTTGCCTTGCCTTCATGGACTACCTCAACTATTTCCGCTTCGACTCCATCTTCAGTCACTTCATCCATAACCACATCAACAAAAACCGCTACAGCCTCGTCTGCAGCGACACCCACCAAACCCGGGTCTGGTGCTGCCTTGTCGACGAGAACAAGCATCGCTGGACCAGCGAGAAAATTTAGGGTATGATGAACTGCATAGGAGAGAAGCAAGTAACCAGCGAGTTTTATGAAGCGATTTATAGCGCGAAATATTACTGCATCGTAACTAAATATGGAAAGGCTATGAAGCCTCGTACCGCACAGAAAAATGCTGCGAAATTAATGTAGGATGAAAATAACTTTCGGTGAGGTTTATCATCATATCATTGCTTAATAATTATTACTGCTTAGAAAAATTCTGATTTCCTTATTATATTATGTATAAAATGTTCCTCAAGCTCCATGTTTTTGAAGTTGGTATATCTTTATACCAATGGGACAGTTTGATTTTGTTTCGCAGTACTGCCGCAATAATAAAATTAATTTGCTCTGCATGAAGACGTAAGTAGTGCAATTTTGTACAAACTTCGTAGCAGTAGGAGTATACAATTTGCTGGTCATAGTCATCAAATATGTTTAAGCTTTGCTTAATCTCGCCTCACATTGGAAATTTTAAGAACAAATTCAGATACTATTTGTATGGTAACTTTGTGGTTTATATTTCACCTACAACAAATTATGCATGCCTAATGTTAACATTTATTTCTGATTTAATTTTCGTAGGATTCAGAAGCTAGAATTCTGCTAAAGAAGTTGGACTCCTCTGATTCTGGCATGGGACGAGATGCCCTCAGAGCTCCTGAGAAGCGTTCAGCAGGTGACTCGGACTCGGGCACAGTCACAGACATCGGCCCACCGGCCACGCCCTCCATAACGGCGTCGGACACGCAGCAAATTCTCGCTAACCTCATGGATTTCAAAGTAATTTCAATTTTTCTTAACTACACCTATATATTCAATTGCCAATGTACATTGATGAGTCAATATTGATAGGCTTTGCTGTGTCCTAAACTTCACCCATAGACCTCCTCAGAGGCATTAGTCAATCATTATTCCCTGTTTTAAGGTTGGCTCTGTTGTTAGAGATAAATCAGCTCTCTTATCACAAGCATATTTTTTTGGTTGTTGTGTAGGAGGGCGATACATTGGGAAAGTATAATAATTTGATCAAATCTATGTTTTCTTGTTGAGACTTACCTCCATATGCTTTTTATGTTGGGTTGATCGATAAGTAATATCCATAATTCTGGAATATATTTATTCATAAATACCGGAACAATTACAAAATTCATCCGTAGTATATTCACTATTTTTGTCGACCACCTTTTGTCATTCAATAGATAGCTTGTTCATTCGTCAAGTGACTAGTCGAATTCAGCCGGTTTTTAACTCAAGATGTCCACGAACATTTTACCTGTTTTTTCATCTATTTAAAACGTTTTACAGTGAACGACAAGGACATCTCTTGTTGCAAATTATAGGGAATATGGAGGATAAACCATATTTGCTCAAGTCCAATATGTTTTTCAGAACAATTTTCAGTGAATGTAGTCAAGCGTAATGTTGAAAAAGCACAACTTTTCTCCTGTTGAGTAGTGCTGACGTTTTCTTAATTTTTCATGTACAAACTGTGAATGTTTACGCTAAACATCTGTGTACATTTAACACATGATACTGATTATGACCTCGATATACATAATATCGTGGTGTTCTCATCATATCCCATGGGACTTGCAGTAGCAACCCAAGAATGGACCAAACGGTTGATTCCTGTTGCATTATTCTGTTCTTTTTTATATACATGTATAACTTTTTGCTCATAATCTGTGAGCAACACACATAACGTACGTATGTTCTAAACACTCATACACACATAGCAGTGAAACATATATGTCTGATTAAGGTTAAAGCACTGGAAGTCCAAAATGCATAGAAAAGCGTACAATAAGCAAAAACTGTATAACTGATAACTTAACCCAATAGCATTGTTCCCCCAAGCTGGCGAATCTCCAAGAGTCATTTAATAAAATACTTGTGATACATTTTTAATTTTTACGGTTGAGGTCTAAGTTTTATTAGTCACAGCCTGTTTGTAACAAAGTGTATTCATTACTGAGAAAAAGTAGTTGTTAAAGTCAATTTTCTAACGAAAATATGACAAGTAGATTAGAATGTGGTTTTCAATGTCCACCAATGTGATGCAGTCTTGGCCTACAGAATGAGGTATAGAACATTACATTTTTTAATGTCACAACGTTACATTTTTATATCTTAATATTGAGTTAAAAAAATTTTAATTCATATGCAACCGCTACATCGATTTATCCCAAACATCACCAACCAAATCAAAAGTTTCTCACATACAGTTTTTAAATATAGTCTCTATTGTGTATCTTTCAGGTTGATCTCAAACTAGAGCTTCAGAGACTGAATCAGAAGATAACCAGATTAGAAGAACGAGTGAACGACGTGGCTGCGAGAGTGAACCCACCAGTACCGCGGTCTACATCTCATCCTTCGAACTTGAGAGGCGGCTCCCATGACGAAGTGCATCCGAATTCCCGCCACCACCGTCGCAGTCCAGGTACTCCCACCCGTAACAGCAGCGCAGAGAGACTTCACTCAAGCACAGACGGTCTGGACAGACCATCGAGAGCAATGCAGCACCATTCATCAGCATTGAGTATCCACTCGCCAAGAACTCCTAGTCAAGAAGAAGCCAGGCGGCAGAGACGGAAGGAAAAATCTCGATCAAAAAGTGGGTCGAACAAAAGTTCAGGTGAAGGTGCCGAACCTTCTCCTGGGTCTGATTCTTTAGTGAGAGGAATGCTTGAAGATGAAATCACGGAACAAGATGTTTCAGCAAGACGAGAACGTGCTAAGACCCAACAACGCTCCAAATCAAAAGACACTCTATGAGAGGAAGTGAATCCTAAACAAATGAGGACTAGATCCAAAACAGTAGCTGAATTTATGATTTAGTAGGGGAAGAGTAGAAGAAAAATGGCCTAATCTTTTTGTACCACTTGATATTTTGCTGTAGTTTCTTACAAAAGTGCATTGAGAATGGAACCTTAGAGTCATCCTGCCATGTGTTTTTTGTTGAGGCAAAGTATTTTGATAATTTCTGAAGAACCACATTTAAAATAGAAATCTTGTGTGAAATACATTACTTGAGTCGCGTGAAATTTTACCTTTTTCATTAGCTGCACGCTAAAAAACACTTTCATTTATTTATGCTCACTCTGGATAAATTTAAACGAATTGACACTATTCCATTTGAATGATGAAAAAAAATTTAGTAAGTAATTTTAAATAAAGAAATCAGAAGTCTGTTTATTAAAATATTGCTTCATCACAATTTTATGGACTACCGTGTTAAAGGTCTTTGAATTATTGAACATACACAACGGCAGCTGAGATATTTAAGTGGGAAATTTCATAAATATCTTGTTGGAAGGCTGTACGATTCGTACTCTTCTTTGAATAAACGCAAGTGATTAAAGACTCCAAACATGAGGATGTAAAATCCTAGAACAACAATTTATGAAAGAGAATAAGGCCTCGTTGTTACAAGTAAAGTGACGAACTCAAGATTTCTATAGGTTAATTAGGACATTTATCTACTTCACTGGCTACTGATATAGTCTAAGAAATTATAGTGAAACAAAGTAGATTCAATTCTATTTAAAGATAGATTTATGTAGTGTTATATTTGAAATAAAATCTTTTTTGAGGAGCATAACTTCCTATGACGGTTTTACACGTTATTCGCTTCGTAAAGAACTTTTTGACAAATGTTCAGTTGATCACTAGAGCTTATAGAATGCCACCTTTGTTGCTAAGTCAAGGGGAATTGCGTCAATACGGGGCAAAGTATTGTTATTAAGTATGAAAACTAGTTGTTATACAACTTCAAGTAATTTTATCACAATTTTCTCAAAAAATATTTTCATGATCAATTTCATTATGATATATTTGCTTTTTCAAAAGCGTTCTACTTTTATGGAATGTTCTCTGCGCTTCTACCGCTGTTTCTTCGCCGTATCTGTGACTGAAATTTGTAAGTAATATTCATTTACAAACAACGCTCACTTCTATAGATATAGAAAACAGTTCGTCATCTCGAAAAATGTTCGCAGATAATTTCTTTTTCTATGGAACAGTAATTATCTTTTATTATCTCTCAAATTGGTTCGAGCGAATCGTCTTTTACGGGTTTGAAGGAGTCGTTTGACGGAAATGAGCTGCCGAGTTAGCGACGGACGGCCCAAGACCTTCGTTCGCTGCTTGATGCTCAGGTCTACGCTTCTCCTCAGTTTGCACCTCTGCTTTTCATCCATCTTTATTTCACGATGTTGTCGGCAATGTACGTCAGTGACACCGAATTTCTCATAATAATCGATACCTCACTTATGAATATCAACAACTCACTTAATATTAAGCTAACTTTAGTGCAATTAGATTCATTAAATGCGGAAAACAGCTTCCTCATAGGATGAAGTAGTACGTGATATTTCTTTTTCCTCCATTAATGCGATAGTTGAATCATCATTTTATCAAACATTGAGAAATTTTCTTTCAAAATAGAGCTACTATCAAAGGACATGAAGTTGAATGGTTTAATATTAGGCGAGTTATTGATACTTAAAAGTGAGGTGTATATTTTTCTCAGACGCTCTATATTAACAGCAAGAGCTGATATATTACATACATTTGTTGAAAGTGGGACAGTGCTTGAAAAATATTTTTGCGTGGGTACTCACCATACCACTCATTTTATTGCAAAAAGGAAAATATTTTCAACTGAATATTTAACCCTGTTTCTTAATCCAGCGTGTCTCTTAATGCTCGATTGATGTTAAATGTGCAACATCGCGCCCAAATACTTCCAAGCCTCCTTACGGTAGAAAGAACTGTGCAAAAAGGGATGAGGTTTCCCGGAGCGGCTTGCTATACATTTCTTTATTTTATAAACGATAAAACTGTGATACTGTATATTGCTTGAGCTCGGGGTGCAATCACGCAACCGTGAGTCACCGGACTTTCATCTCAGATAGCAGCTGACCAAAGAGTAGTCTATTAATTCCCGTAAGTGCAGAGCTGGTTCTACTAGTCAACTTCCCATACTACTTTAATAAAATACTGTAATTATTTCAAAATATTACATCAAAATGGTTTAACTTTCTCTGTTTTTCATCTAGCTTACTTAGAATAAGTCTGGACTTGTGTTGTTAGTGTTCTGGAGTGTGAAACAGAAAATTGTAGATGGGTTAAGGTTTCTTGGTAAAATTAAGTAACCAATTATGTCTCACATACATGCAGTACTCTCTAGAATTGATACTGTTTTATAGCTTTTTACAGTCAATACATATACATGGCTGAGGTCCTAAGGTCTGGCAATTCATCATTGAAAAACGAAAAATGTACCTCCCTTTTACTACATTTCATTTTAATCAATGAACGACGATTTTTTTAACAAGATTGAAATGCACAATGTTTACTATGCATGCTAGAAATGGACCTCGAAATTTACTCGACCTTGATTTGATATCTTAACACGTTGACTCCGAAGTGGTACGTGTACACTTAGTGGTACACTTAGGTTCTGTAATTTTTTCAGATCCTTCTAGTGACTATGCGTACAAAGTGAAGTTTTACACCAATCAGGCAATTGGAGGCAACGTGTTAAAACACTTCAGAACGCAATTTACATTTGCCGTAATGACTGAATAACTGACCATTGGCGCAGTAGGCATTAGATCAGAAAACAGTAGTTAGTAATCTCAAAACCATCATTTGTGAGTTCATCAATTTTTTATTAGTGTTTAATATCCACTTTATTCGAGTGCTCATTGACTGAAGGAAACTGGCAGCTAACTAAAATCTCGTTTCTAACATGAAATTAGCGGTTTAACTTTCCACTTATAGCTACCAGATGTAAAACCTGTTAGTTTCTTTTTTATCCAAATTCGAGTCAACTTTCTGCATCTACCAAAATTTTACACTAGCTTTGTTAAAATATAGGAGTACTAAATGGCCGTCTTCGAACTCCAAGTCTTGGAATAACTCTTTCACCGCTTCGGAATGCTCTTCTAGCATTGTGGGTGCCTTTTTTTCTGTCACAATTTTCCTAAACGGCTTTGAAACACCTTGAAAATAATTGACCGCCAACCCCAATTTCCTGGAATGGTGACTAATGTACTCTAATAGAACAGCAAGTTTGTCTGAGAGAATTTTGATTTATGAGTGAGTCATATCGTTTTTATCCTTTGGGTAAGATATTTAAAAATGCTGTCATATATTTCCCAAATGATCAGCTATAAACGTGTTCAAACAGCTACGTTTTTCATCTCAACGTCCATGTGTTCCTTTTTTTCTGCATTTTTCGGGGGATAATGAACCCTGATTCATTGTTTGGTCCTGAGGACGATGGTTGTATGCAGAGAACACAAGGCTTTACCTTGCATCGTATTTTCATACAACTCGGGTAGCATTTTCATGAACTTACAAAAAATTATCATATTTCAGGTGTCTGTACGATAGGAGTTGTAAAAGTCAAGGGGAACTACGAGACGACGACTTTGCAACAATTGCAGCGCACTGTTTGTAACGGGATTTAGCAACTTGTTGCTCGATTCACAGAAAGTTTAAATTCTTTCATAAATAAAACAATTTCAGTTATACCAATTTGTTAGCATTCAATAATGATTCTCTGAAAATTTCTCAAATGGAAGGGTATTCAAAATTCAAACTTTCGTATAAATTGAGGTTTGCACTCCACTTTATAGTCTTAATTCAAGGAACGTTGTTGATGTATTTTGCTTGTCATGATATTTCTTCTATTACTATACTTATTCCACAGCAAAGGAGTCTTGCGTGAATGCGTACCCAGCACAATGAGACAAAGTGCGCTGCTGCGACATGCCTCATCAAAAGACGAAGACGAAGCTCTCATTTACAAAAACTTTTGCGTACAAATTTTAACATCAACTTTGTGTGCACATTTAAACAATTTCCTTATTCTCTTGCTTATTTTTAATGTGATTGACAGTTACATTCAGAGCATATTCACTAACGCAAGTTTGAATGCACGAATATTATACATGCACAACGAGTTCTCTTCATTTTATATTATGTACCGCATACAATTTTTCGGACCCCCGTCCTCAGTGATTCCTAATGTTAAAAAAAATGTACGTTCATATACTTTTTAGTCTATGCGAACGTATTACAGTTTTCAAATCTTATCCTAAGTCATAAATTTTAAGTAAAAATGTAAAATAATTTTGAATACTTTTTTCTAGTGCCGGTGTACTTAATGTTAGGTTTATTTTTCATCGAAGTCCCCGATAATTGATGTTCAACTGTCCTAAAACTGCTTTGCAATGCGTTCCTAGAAGCGAAGGAATCATTTGTAGCTCGTTAAAGTCTGTTGTTACCTCGACACTTGGAAATGAAAGCTTACTCAACTGTGCTCTACTTTCAAACCCGGTCAACAACAACTGATTAAATTCTATTGTTTCCTTCACACAAAGGATTCATAACTACAGAAAGTATGCTGTTTCTTTGACACACGAGAATTATACCTAATTAAATAAAGCAGCTGTATCTAAATTTATCTACATGCTTGCAAAACAAGAGTAAACATTTGCGAATAATAAGAGTTACTGGGTTCGTAATCATTCCTTCATCACTGCCTGACTATCTTGTTATCTGACGCATAATTTTGTAAAGCTATGATTCAAAGATAAATACCGATTCAATAAATATATAAGATGCATGTCAATAAATAAATGATATTCAAATGACTTGATGATGCGAGTCATTTTGCCATCATAACTTCAAAAAATAAATCCATATTACATACCGATATCACATCTAAATCCCGCAACATATCTTAATTAGAAGCCTATTCATTGATAAGCGCAATCAAAAGTATAATTTCATATCCATTAAATACTCAATTTTAGAAATCTCATGCATAATCGGTTAATCGGTAACTAAAATAATCTTTTATGTCAAAAGTGTAGTTTTAAGCAAAATACTGTGCGTGTGTTCCTTGTTTACGTATTTAACTTTAGGGTAGATAAATACTGTCCACGCAGGGAAACATTGTTGAGATTCTGTAGCTTCGTAAATGCCCGGTGTCCAAAGCAGCAGCCTGTTCCGTTGGCCTGCATTTGTTTTCAACAACCTCGAGTTACCTCAAAGGACCAATGATGGCAAGATACGAACTTTGAAAATAATTTGAAATACTCAGTTTTCAGTTGCAGAGTGTTATGAAAAATATAATAAAAGACAAAATAAAACATCTCAGGGCCCTATTTTGAGGTAGAGACCTAATCCCAGACAATGATACTATTCAGAGACAGAACTTTTCAAAAATGCTGAACATATGTTTTGAACAACTCTTACCTGCTCCTAGAACATTGAATGCTATTTGAAATATTTACTAGATACATATAGACTTTTGTGTTCATACTCGTCAAAACAAGAAAATGCTTCTAAATTTTCCGCGATTTTCAGAGAAAATTTAAGTAGCTTGCTGATTACTTAAAGGAGCTTCTTCATACTTGGCTTCCAAAGCAACATGTAGCAGATTGATAAAATAGAAATTTGACTTTCAGAGCAATATGTTGAAGCTTGCTGGCAAAATGAAGCAGCTCCCTCATTGATGGATTTTACCATCAGAGCAGCTTTTATCCAGTCGGTAATAAGATGAAGTAGCTACTTGCTTTCGCATCTCCGCTCTGATTCTGTTTGCAGAGGTACTTAATTTGAAATTTTAACTGAACAATCGAACCATACTTATGACAGCGATAACAGCTGATTTGAGAGCTCCTGTTATTAACAATTTCACAACTACTATGATTAATTAACTGACTCCTTAATTCCTATTACTAATGAACTGACTAGTGAGATCATTCTGTTATGCAACTAGCTCTCCAGCTCATATTACTCATATTAAAAAATTGAATTATAAGCATCAAATAATTTGCAAACTTGTTATTGGTTAAATGTAAAGTATTATTAATTACCTGGCTTACAACCCCGTATTATCAATTAATACTCCAGTTATGTTGAGCACTGAGCCGATGCAGACGGAAAAGCTGCATCAACGCTGACGCTCTATTTTCATCCCGTGGTTGCAGCAGTTGCTACAGGCAGTCTCTTAGAAAGAGAGGTAATGAAGTCATGCTTTTGAGATGTATGAGTGCCTCGTACATGTGCCTCGTATTGGGCACTGAGGCATTGAATGCACCACCAACGCATGTGAGTAGAACCTTCTATTTGAAAATGTCCTGTGTTTTGATATTGCATCTGTTGTTTTAGCCAGCACACAACAGTGAGCTATAGCGCACCTGCAGCGCATGCTCGGTAACAAAGCAAACCCGCACCATAGCTGTTGTTGGCTCGCCCGTCGCAACGCGGCCTTAGGCGACGTTCGTTGTCAGGCGAGTCTAGGCTTCATGTGTCTTTCCTCTACAAAAGAAGAGACTAATGAATTATCCTCGTAGGAAGATATAGATAATTTTAAGTGAGATATCGATTTTTTGTAAATATACAGAAGCACTGTAAAAATATTCTATATTTCGGATATTAAAATTTCCCTTCATTTTATACGTTTTTTCATTACCAGTTATTTGACTCACCTACCATAGAAAAGGAGCCCAATTTTTTTCGACTAACATTGAAATTACAATAAATGGTCGAGACTAGAAGTGGGGGGATATCCACATCCGCATCCACGGATATCCGCATCCACAGATATCCGCATAATCTTTCAGATCTACGTCTGCATTTGCATATTTTAATGCGGATGTCCTAAATAATGCATTTTATAGTAAAAAAATCATATACCCTTCCATTTCGTAGATACTTGGAAACCAATCAACTAAACTTTACGTTGTGTTTAATAAATATTTCTTGTAGTGTTTGTATGATGTATGGGATAAAATCGAAAACTGATATGTGCTTGTGCAAGGGACAGACTGAGCACAACAAGAGTGAATATGTAATGCTCTCAGAGAGTGTCGTGAAGAGTGAATATGCAAATGCAAATGCAGACAGTGTCACATTAGTTGTAGTTCTGGGTTCACACAGTGTGGTTCAGATGCTCTGCATTCACTTATTCATTATTTGTTTACTTATTAAAAACATGTGATAAATTGTGTAATGAAGTAAATAATTATTTGACTCACTCCGTACAGTATTGATTTTAAAGTCGTTCAACAGCTGCCCAAGAACAGTTAAGAAAGATCCAAGAACGACTGGGCAAGCAACTTAGTGCTGTTCAAGACATCGCAATACGCTGAAATAGCAGCTTGCATATGTTAGAGATGGCTTCTGAAATAAAAGAGGCTGTATATTTGTCCGCTGCCAGTAATAGCAAAGTAAAGCTAGTTTCTGCATCAGATGATGTTTTCTTAAAGAACTGTGTTGCTCTCTTCAAGCTTTTTTAATGAAGTAACCAATAACATCAGTGCTGCATCATCTTGTGTCTCTAAAACTATACTTCTTATTGCCACATTGCAAGTCATGGTTCAGGACAGTAGCATCGAAATGCAATTAAGAAAGTACACAAACTTCATACATGGAAAGCAACTCTACAAGTAAGAAAGCAAAATCGCGACCGACTCGAAAATACGATGAGAGTTATTTACGCCTGGGCTTTTCTTGGACTGGAAATGTTAATAATCCATAGCCATTATGTCTAGTTTGTGGAACAAAAATGTCAAATCAATCAATACTTCCTAGTAAACTTAGCAAAAATTCAAAAAAACACTCATTTACAAGACAAATCCACACGTTATTTCAAGAGAATTTCCGAACAGCATACAAACGCAGGTGATTCTTTAAAATGTTTAGTGACTTTCTGATAAAGCTCAAATTGCTTCTTACCAAGTCTCAGAACTGAGTACGCAAAATGTGGAATCCTCCACTCAGGGCGAGTCACTTATCGTCCCAGCTCGCCAAAAGATTGTCAGTACGATGTTAGGAAATGAAACAGGTGCGAAAATAGTAAGATACTTTTGTCCAATTATACTCAACAGGCGTATTTTGGAAATGTTTTCTAATATTAAAAAAAATGTATGTGATAGTAAACTGTAGTGTTCTGATTTTCCAATGCAAGTTGACGAGTCAACAGACGTTACCAACAAGGAACGACTCATAGCATTTATTCGTTTCATTAGCAAAAATGAAAGAACAAATTATTTTTTTTAATAAAGAATTAAGTCTGACTACAAAAAGTGAGGATGTTTTTAACATCCTGAATAACTACCTTGATAAATGACAGTTATCGTGGAAATCATGTGTAGGCATCTGTACTGAGAGAGCTCCTTCTATGATAGGCTGCAACAAGGGTCTTATATTTTTTTTAAATAATGAAACAAAAATGTTATTGTTCCTCATTGTTTTCTTCATAGAGAGGCTTTAATGTCAAAAACACTAAGAGAGGATTTAAGAGAGGTCTTAGATCAAGTTGTTAAAACGGTGAACTTTATTAAAACAAGACCAGTTAAATCATGCCTATTTGAACAGATATGCACCAATATGGACTCTCAACACAGACGACTACTTTTACACACCGAGGTAAGGTGGCTGTCAAGAGGTAAAGTACTTACCTGTGTACAAGATTTATGGCAAGAACTTATCATATTTTCTGAATCAACGAAACAATCGCATTTTCATAACTTCCTTCAAAGTGAATTTTGAATTCCAGAGTTACACTATTTGGCATCAATTTTTCAGCCTCTCAATATTTTGAACTGTAGCATGCCAGGGAACGAGGAAAATATCCTCACATCCACCGACAAAATTAGAGCATTTCAGAAGAAGCTTCATATTTAGAAAGGTATAGCAATGGAAGGCAGCCTCGAAATGTTTCCATTGCTAAATAATTCTCACATAACTGAAATTCTGCCAATGATAGTCAAATATTTAACAACTTTAAAAGAAAATTTAAGGTACTATTTTCCATCAATTAACACAGTGCAATTTGACTGGATTAGGAACCCTTTTATAGAAACTGCCATGGGTTCCAGTTTAACACTAACAGAAAAAGAAAAACTGGCAGCAGTGTCCACTGATCGTGGATTGATGATCAAACACAAAGAATTGTCTCTTGAAGCTTTTTGGCTTTCCATCAAAGAAGAACATGTGTCGATATCCAAAAAAGCCTTAACTGCCTTGTTACAATTTTCCACTCCATATTTATGTGCATTGGGATTTTCAACCCTCGATACAATATAGTCTAAATATAGAGGAATTCTTCAATGCATTGAAGAACTTGCAAAGCACTGCACTGAACATTGCAAAGTCTCACCAAGCTCATATTTTACATAAGCACACGAGAAAACTTCATAGAGGTATGTTAAACATGCTTCTATTAAATGTGATGGTTCACAGTTGATAGATGATATATCAAATATTATATACATATATATATATATATATATATATATATATATCTAACAGCTTAATTAAAATATATTAGTCATATTTTTTAAATAGGGCACCCGCAAAAATCTGTAGTAGTGTAAATACACCCAGACCGTAAAAAGTTTGAGAACCACTGATCTAGATTAACAGTTAATTATAATTCACACAAGATTGTTTCTAAAACTCACATTACATCATGTTCGTATAAGTATTTATCGACCGACTGTCGTCAAACTCTGTGTCTTCCCAGTTATAAAAAAATCCCCTAATCTAGGGACTATGATGTGTAATAGTCCTGCTGTATAAGGTGGCTTCAGAACAGGAAATATCGAATTTTTACATCAATGTTGGTTAATAAAACCATTTCTTGGCTTGCAAAGAAATAAAAGTCGATAATTACTAAAAAAATATAGTTCTATTTTATTTCAGTTTTTTGTCCTTGAGTGCTTCATTTCTTCAGTTCAGCAAAAAAAATTTCCAAAAGATATTATTTAACACTTCTACTATTTTTATTCAACAATTACTACATTTATTAATTACATTCATTGCTGCTTGTGAAAAGGTGATAAGCAAGTATAGTAGATACAACTTTTTTTATATTCTGTAAACGTCATAGTAAGGCCTGCCCTTGCATACACCTCTCTAAGGCGGACGAATCCATGCCCACCAAAATTGAAAGTCGACTGCACACCATGAGAGGTTTCATTTATATAATTATTTACAGTAAGTGGACGCTAAATAATTGTTTAGCAATTTTAAATATTATGCTGAGCTTGTCCATAAAGGCATATACTGTGGGCGTGAACTGTTCCCCGAGGCTGCTCACGTTAGCATGTATGATGTCAGGTTCACGGACCTGTGGATCATTTCACATCTGTTCTCAAAGTGTTTGAACGCCGGTCGACATCAGTGTTTCTGAACAGACATAACAATTCATTCGTCGTAAAGTGTCAGAAAAGAAACGAAGACGAAGATCACGTTTCTAATGTGTCGCCTGCTTCTCTAAAATGTCGTCGTAACGGTCTAAGGACGAAGGTTCGAAAACGATTGGTTCTCCAGTCCTATTCAGACGGACGCTCCTTGTCGAGACCTGGCCCTGATGAAGAGTCTGATTCAATACGCAGTGGTTAACCCAGCGATCTCCAAAGCCACATCAGAGCTGTTACCCCATCACCTCTGGTACCTTTCACTGGATCTGGTGGCTCTGGCAATTTTTGAAGTCGGGGTCCTGCTTTCTGAGGAGATGGCCATGGTTGTTACGCTGGAGAAGGAAGGTCATGAAGATCACGTGAAAAGACCAATGCTCGATCTGCGTGACTTTCAGCAAATTACGCTCTCGTCTTCGGTCTCCACGAGAATCAAAGAGCCTTTCAAAAGGTTCCGCCTGGATGATAATGTCTTGGGTACAACTGCGGCTAGGCTACATGGCAAGTGAAGAGATGTTTCCAAGAAACAGCTCAGAAGTTAATTGTGTTATCTATGGCCAATGACACTTCAGAGAGAGCCACTCTGATTCAAGAATTTAACAAGCTCCTAATCAAGAATGATGTTTAGCTCCAGTTCCTACTTCAGGAAGTCTCGGAACATCAAGCTGCGTTGCCTGACATCCGAAAAGCTAATCTGGCCTGAAACAAGCGACTATGAGAGGGATGGGCATCGTGAAATCTTCCCTTAGAACATCTAATATTCTGTATAGGCCGGAGGGACCCTGAACTACCACGGATCAGAGTTGAGGGACCGGGTGCCTCAAATACCAAATACTAACGTGTTTTAATGAAATTTGTACCACCATGTTTTCTCACCAAAAGAAAAAACTAGAGTAGGTGACCCATAAACTAGCTCTTTGTAGAGCGGCAATATGTTTTTCGACTTGTATTGAAAGTTATTTGCATTGAAACTAAGGATCCTCATTGCATTTCTTGCTCTTTGTTCTATTTGTTTCTCATGCTTGAGATTTTCAGTGATAATAATATCAAGATCTCTATTGTTATACAGCTTTATCAGGCATACCTTTCGTCGTGCGTTGAAAATTCTGATTATTATTCTTAACGTCAATTGTTTAATATTTATTAATGTTGAAGTTCATATGACAGGTTGTGCTCCATTGTATAATAGTAGACGATTGAGGTTCAATTGAATAGTTACTGTCTCGTTCAGCGAACGCTCTGTGACACAGTTTCGTATCGTGTCACTAATGACTGCGTATATGTGTTGAAAACAACACTTCGGATCACGAAATGTTTAGATTTGATTAACTTCTTCATGACATTTTTCTTAGAAACTCTAATATTTTATAAAATAAATCCCGTGGAATCTCGGGTTCGTAAGCTGCTTGGGCAACAATGGTAACGCTATTTTTTATACAAGAATCAAGTTGAATGTCTGAAGAAAAAGTTTATCTTTAGATTTTTCATGTTTTTATATCGCAGCTACATCTTGTTACGAAAATGAATTGAAGGCCAGCTAGTCATTTAGCAATGTCTTTCCAAAGTGAATCAGACCTTTGGTCAGGAAAAATATGTACTCGTATATAACTTACACGACACGATTGGGACTTCGACACCTCCGCACACTTAGCTTACCGTTCCTTCCACTGCTAAAAACACTCCTTGAAGGCATCTTATGAAACGGTGTTTAACTCAGCTGTCGTGTTCTGCATTATCTGTTCTTTTTTCTAAAAACGTGACCCTTTCAATAGCGCCTTCAATTTCAGGAACAACCAAAAGTCGTAAGGAACCATGTCTGGAGAGGAGGAAGGTTGTGAACTATTGGAGTTCTATGTTTCACCAAGAAAGCCTCAATCGAGTGCTATTTTCCCCGACAGAAGATCTGACACAAATTTCGCAGCCACTCTGCCCCTGTCCAAATCATCGAGGAAAATTTCCTGTGCTGAATCTTTACCGATGCCAACTTCTTCGGCAATCTCTCGTACGGTTAAAGAATGTTCTTCTATTATTAGATTTACCATCCGCGCAGCAACAGTTGCACTCCAAACAGTTTGTGGCCTTCCAGAAAGCTGGTCACTCTCCTCCCAAGTCCGTCACTCTTAAATCGGATGAACCACTCCTAAATTTGTATTACCCCATGGCATTTTTTCCAGACCATTGCTGAATCTTACAAATTGTCTTGCTTTGAGAATCACCAAGCTTCTGAGAAAATTTTATGCTGTGCCTTTACTCAACTCGTTCAGTCATCTTGAGAGAAATCGAAATCCGACGAACTCACTTATAGCAGCACTTCACTCGGCGGTCAACCAGCAACGATTCGCAGGGCGCGTTGGAAAGCAGAGAAAAAGTTAAAGCACGCGCATTAAACTGTCTTCTTCCTCTGTGCAAAGTGGTGCATCCTCAGTGTCACTACTGTGAACGGGAAAATTCAAGGTTCGATACTTTTTAGACAAAACAAGTTTGGTCTCAGGCTGGGAAGAATTTTAATACTATGTAGGGACAAGTAGGACGGATTATAACGCTGGTTTTCCATCTCTGGGAGTTAGTTAGAGCAAATTAAATGATGGGAATACATTTTTGAATCTAATTGGAGTATATACTCTCTGTCAATGTTTTCTAGAATGAATTATTTTGCACGGCAAAAAAATACTATAAATTGCCTACGCGCATCGTACTGAGCACCTTTGAATCATTCGTTTCAGGTGCAGAATATTGACACAAATTCACAGAATTATAACAAAATTTTCCTTTCAATTTTGCATAAGGTTTGTCAATAACAACTCCTTAATGTTTCCGTAACCAAGCTTTTCCATTCATTTATAATACTAAACTACTAGTATGATTAGGTCTTTTACCTTGTATGTTTGCTAAATGGAAAAAAATTGTGAAAGTCCTCGTAACAGATGGGAGCTGTCACTGGTTTCTCCTTATTTGAAACCGGAATTTGTTGCAACTCACTGTCAATTTCAAATTTCATTGCACATTCTATTCTTCATTGATTTAAATATAACAAATTTTTCTGTTAAAAAGGGAATTCCCATCCAATATATCATTGTATTTCAATATACTTCATATCATTATTCCATGCCAAGCGTAGCGGCGTTACAAGAACCTTGCAATTCAAATGCATTTCTTGGAAGGTGTATATTGGTAGGAATATTAGCAAATTTCATCATGCTGTATATATTAGGAGTATTTCTGATACGCAAATACACGTACAAAGTTAATGCGCTATCATGCACCACTACAAATGTATGTACATCGTAGAATGAACTCATATATCTATGAAGACATTGGCCTCTGTTAAGTTTTATTTACCAAGTGCTTGGCGTAAGTTGACCCGTTCAATATAACTTGCCTATGAAGCTGAATGGAAAAGAAAGCCATTAATTTCAGATTCCAGAAAAGACTGCTTTAACATTCACTGTATCATATTAGAAATTAGAAATAATTTCGGAATATTTTGGTGAGAAACTGAAACGGAGATGACTTTGAAATTTTTCCATATTTGTATGTATAGCAGTACATTTCCTTCAAAATTGTTATTTTCCCGCTTCAAGGTATTTAAAAAAGGAAATTAAAGACCAATTAACTATCACAAACATAGATTTTACTAAGACTATTAAGTCTATGGTTAGTAAATGACAATTAACACACACTATAATCAGTTATATATTTTCTATAGAAAGAGAAGACACTGGGTTATATCAATAAACTAAATGGAGACGACATATAGACGTTGATGACCCGTAAATATTTGATGACGAATTCAGTCAGCACATGATTCTCAAAATATACTGTCCATTAAACAATCGAGAAAACTCAAGTTCTGCATGAAAGCATGAATTATAAACACCATCAATACACAACAAAATATGTAACAGTAGCGATACTCTGGAACAGTGTTGTTCCACAACCCATTCATTTAGGTAAGAATAATTTGTTCATTTTTCTAGTAAATTCTTAGTTGGAATTCGTGTAGGGGTTTAAATACTACTTGAAATATCTTCAAAAGTACCCTCTTGTCAAAATGATCCCCTTGTGGAATAGTTCATTCTAGAACCATTTACTTCATTTTTTGCTATTCGCTTATTATTTGATTGAGCTAAAACACTCAGATCAGTTCATCAAGGATGTACTTGAAGCTCTAAATGTGCAGACAATGCTACAAATGTTATTATTCTTGGTGTGTTATTAATCCCTTGCCTTCGACTGTGACGAATAATAAGTCACATAGAGAATGAAGGCTTATAGCGATAGTAATTACAAGCATGAAGTCTAGTGTGACGAGTACCATACACGTTCTGTTTACGTTGAGACTTGAGACAAGTGTTACGTCAGGTTCACGTCCTGCCAGCAGTGTTGAGCAGTTGCACCGCAACTATTTTTGAACCGTAGCGAATTCGGTTGCGGCGCAACTATTTCGAACAAACTTCACCGCAAGTCGCAACCGAAACTTTGAAAATTGTAAGTTGGAAAAAATAACTGCCCTAGTACACAACTGCATCGTGCAGCTGCTGCGCAGCTGCAGTCTTAGGGCTGTCGGGCTGCCAGTGTCAGTCTAGACTGTCTAGCCACCGTCTGGGTGTGTTGTGTATAGGTGCAGTCTGCGAAGTTAACTTAAATTCTTTTGAGCTCAAATGAAATATATAATCAGTAATGTTAATACTCTGTGCCTGTATACTTTTTTATTAAATTTTTACAGATATACAGGGTGGCCCATAAGCAAGGTACCTTTTAAAATTATTATAGCTAAAAAACTAAAAATGGTAAAGAGATTTGGTTAATTCAGAATGAAAGAAGAAATTTCAAAGTTTAATATAAATTTATAAATGAAACAATTAAATACGTTTAACTATGGAATACAATATCTTTTAAATGACCTCCATGATTAGTCAAACAATGGCGTGCTCTTTCAACGGTGCTGTTCATAACTTTCCTTAATGTCTCTGGTGAAATGTTGTTGATCTCTTGAATGATGTTTAGTTTCAATTGCTGTAAAATATCAAGGATTTCCATGTAAACATTTTCCTTTAAGTATCCCCAGAAAAAGAAATCAGGAGCACTTAGATCTGGAGATCGAGGCAGCCACGGCATATCACCAAAACGAGAAATTATTCTGTTTGGAAAAATTGCTTATAACATTTGCGTTGTTTCTTTCGCTGCGTGCACTGTAGCCCCATTTTGTTGGAAAAAGGTAATCTCTGGATTATTATCAACAACTTCAGTTATCAAATATTCTTGAATCATCTGTCTATACAGGTTTCCATTAACACTAATTGTATCACCATTAGTATCTTCAAAAAAATATGGTCCAATGATCCTCAAAGATGTGATGCCACACCATATGTATTGTGAATTTTGCTGAGTGAAATGGACGTTCATGAGTTTCTTTTAGATTTTCTGAAGCCCAGAATCTGCAACTTTACTTATTTACAAAACCACTGAAGTGAAAATGTGCCTCATCAGTCATTATTAAATTCTTTACAAAGTTTTCATTTTCTGCAAACTGCAGAAATCTATTTGCAAAATCTAATCGCTTCTGTTAGTCCGTAGGATGGAGTTGAGTTAATTGAATTTTACATTATACTTTAGATCTTTTACCAAATACGTTGCAGTGAGGTACGTGACATTCTCAGTTGAATTTAACGTCTCCTAGTTGACGTTTTGGGCCGATCAGCAACACTCTTAGCAACAAGCTGAATTGAAGCACCAGTTCGTATGGTCCGTGGCCTGCCACAACGTTTCTGTCTGCTGTTGTCCCAGTTTTTCTAAATTTCAATACTAGTTTTTTATGCACTTCTTCGAAGGACTTCTTTCAAAACCATCAATATTCCTGTAATTCCTCTGAACTGCAGTAACCGAACAATCACATCAGAAGTAAAGTTCCACTATTTTTACTCG
Source organism: Trinorchestia longiramus (assembly GCA_006783055.1). Classification (NCBI taxonomy): domain Eukaryota; kingdom Metazoa; phylum Arthropoda; class Malacostraca; order Amphipoda; family Talitridae; genus Trinorchestia; species Trinorchestia longiramus. Next base: position 496,061 of record VCRD01000019.1, read on the forward strand.
TTGTTCCATTGTGTAGCGATTCATTTGGGGATGGATTTTATGAATATTTTGGGCAATATGTTGTGATTGTCGGTAGACTTGATACGCTGATAGAAAACTTTGAAATCTCCTCATTCATTCAGAATTAACCAAATCTCTTTACCATTTGTAGATTTATAGTTATAATAGTTTAAAAAGGTACCTTACTTATGGGCCACCTTGTATAAGAAAGTTTCATTCGCTAAAATTAAGATGAATCAATTTATGACAAAGACTAAATGTATATCGAATACAATTGTAACGGCTGGTCACTCTAGCACAAGCAATGCTTTAAATGAAATTGCGACAGTCAGCGATTCTATGAGTGGAACAACAGAAACTAAAAAACGAAATGTGATTCACTACAAAATCCCTGGCGTTAGTTGCATGATTTTTTTAGTACGTCAGCACTTGCAAGGGTAGTAGTAGTATGACATTGAAATGTGTTAAGTGTTTACCGATGGTGCAATGCTACAAGACACAAAAAAGTCTTTCCATAGTCTGGGAAAACACATCGCAAGCGTTCATGCCTAGGTAATTAAAATTCGTATATATCGCTTATACAGAGTAAAAACATAATAAAGTGGTAATGATCTATTGACCCATATTGCTTAATGCTTACATTAATGAAACTACTGGAGGGAATACGAGATAGGCAGTAAATATTCAAGGTAAATAGTCAATTGTATATACCTGGTTCTTTTCCCTGACTTTATTTTAAACCTGAATTTATTTCCCAAGTGTTGACGAATTTCAATGACAGAGTGAAAAAAAGACGTAAAGATCATTTCAAGATGAAAAGATATTTGTCTGGTGAACATGATTATACATGATGATGATGATGATGATGATGAGGATGAGAGGAGTACCCCAGAAAACAATGCACGCAGTTGAAGAAGCCGCAAGCAATGGGTCTGAATAGATATATTAGCCAGAATGCTTGGATTAAGACTCTAGAAAACAAAAGTAGGAAATCTTTCATCGAAAATATCTTGTTACTCAGAATCGTTGAGAGTTGTTTCTTCATCGATATGTTAAAATATTCATTAGGCAAGACATTTTCCATGAGTCGACGTACACTCACTAGAAAGATTGAGGAGATATTTGAATGTGAGATTACATCATTGAAAGAAAAGCAGGGATAATGACTGTAAGTTGCAGCTACGGCGGTTGCCTGGTCTTGCTGGAAAAAGTGAGTTCAATTGAACGAATAAAAATAACACGTCTTGGAAATTTCTTATCTGTCAACAAACTAAAAAAATGTTAATATACATGGTATCTTCCAAATTCCATTTAATACAATATGATTGAAGCAAAAAGGCCATGTAGCATTGTTATAGATAGAAATTACTTTGATATTAGAGCATAGATGTCGGGTAATGGTCACTAACAGTTTAATACAATATTAGGTATTAAATATCATATATAAGTAACAATGTCAATTATATACGGTTAATTTACGGTTAAGTAGTTTTATCGTTAGTGTGCTTTTCATCCCCTCGGCCAGTAACATATATTACAGTATAGATCAAACACCAAGGAAGCTGCGTGGCAGTAGTAGTTTTAGAATGTTTTAGGACATACTCATTAAATACAAAATTAACTTTATTATTCGAAAAATATGTTGAAACAAGTCTTATTGTGGTGATGATTTCGTCACTTTTACGGTATCAAAAGAGATTTAGGAGACAGTCCACCGATACAACAAATGCAATTACTACTTCCAATGTCAAGTTTGGTGGAAGTACATTTAGGGTAGAACAACGTAAAGGGCTAATTAGCAAATTTATCCGTTTTTTTTATTTATGGGCAAAAAATTTGAAAATCGGTATAAATGTTTTGATAAAATGATATTGTGTTTGTTTTGTGTTCTAAAACTAACAGTTAGGACAAAATCTTTCTATAGCCGCAAGCAAACTCAAGTTAGTGAGGGAACTGTTGTCACACGTGTTGCTGAAAGCAATGACGTTGAACCAGATTTTGATGCTGAATTTGAAGAGCCTGACTTTAAAATAGATGTGGAGGCTTGACTTGACGATATAGTTATGATTTCATTTTCAATATAATTTTGATTATGTATATTGTCATTAATTAGTGCCAGATTTTTATCTATTTAGTGCTTCTGAATATCATGTTATTATTTTAAATTTCTTCGTTGAAATTAAGTAGTTATTTGTATGTTCATTTTATGTATCTAATTTAAGATGTTGACCTTAATACTTTTGCTGATGAGTCTGCAGGCATTTAGGATCACTCTACACTTGTAATTGAAGTGCAAGCCTCATGACATCATTTACTAAAAAAGCAAGAGCAAATAATGAAACATCCACCGTAAATGATCTATTGCTCGGGAAGCTAAACATTCAAGATCAACTCGTGTCGAAGTGCAGGACACTCTAAAAAATACTAGATTCCTGAGATTAATGTTTCGCATGATTGACATGGCCGTTGTGAACTCGTGACTGCTGTACAGACTCGATGCCTTCAGTCTCAACGTACAGAAGAAATACATATGTGCTATCAACGTCCTTTTTCAAGATGTTAATCGCCTTCGACCTGCTCAAAGCTGGTAACGTATGTAATAGAAAGGAGAGAGGAAGTTGGAGACAGAGTCCTATACTTATACGCCAGATAAAACTGCTTTTGATCATCTAATTAAGCTGTCATAAGCACAAGCATATTACTTAAATAAAATTATGAGTTTGAGAGCGAAAATAGGAGATTTACGGAACAGAGACACTCAGTGTTCTCTTTCAAAGTTTGTTTTCAAATATAACATTTTAAATCGATTTAATTGTCTAGCACGAACATTGTGGTAATCACACTCCTACTAGAATGATGAAACTTAAAAAATGTAGAAACACAACATGTATGAAAAATTTCCCAATCTTCAAAGAAGTTTACCACACTACATTTAGGTAGCACTTGTTACGAAAATAATTATTCTGAGTGCTGATGACAGTTCCTGAAAAATATTGAGTGCTGTTGATGAAAACATGTACTAGAGGGAATAATATTGCCAATAACAATGAAAGTTGGGTTTTTCAAATAGATTTTCGTCATCCGCGATAGACACTGGGTGGTTAGTCTCCTGTCGTGGTGGACACGGGCAGTTCTTATGAGAGACAAATTATTTTGACGGGTGATTTCCATTGACAAGTTTCTCATCGAGCGATGCAGAAGCAAGTTTAGAAGAAGAAAACAACTCCTCTTTGGGGGAGCGCGTGGGGGAGTGCGTGGGGGAGCGCGTGGGGGAGGAGGAGGGGCTTCGACGTCGCTCTTCCTCCGGGATACGATCCTTCTCCCCCATGCGCTGGGGAGAGGAACTCTTGATGGTGAGGTGAGTGTTCCAGTTCCGGAATCTGTTGAAATCAATGTGCAGAAGTTTTATCCTACATGATGTACCCATCTCTTATCTAGTAATTTTAAAAATTGTTTCAAAAAGCTGACAAGCTGTAAAAAAAACTTGAAAGCTCTTGAGTACAAACTTCGTTGTGCACAATGTGATTCTGCGTTGATTTATTCAATTTTACGTCAAGACAAACCATTGTTACTGAACTGGCTGGATTCAGCCAATTGTATTGACGTGTGATCAGTGATTTTCTCTGTTCAGCAGTCAGGAAGTAGGAGGACAGTCGCAATGACCCTGTTGCTGTATATCATTTTCTACAATCGATATTTATTTCAACTTTAAGAATTTGTATGTTTAGGAAGCCTTTGTTATTTACTGCATTGAATAATAACAAATAATGCTCAGAGCTTGTTCCCTTTATGTTTAGGTAACAAACAGTTAATTGTTTTCTTGAGATATATGAGCTTTTGTGGATTTTCTATTTCCACGTATAAAATTATTAAATTCAAGTTACGCAGTGCAATTCGTATCTTTTCTCGTATATAATCTGCGCTGTTGGATAAAAGCCGCTCTCAGGAAGAAAACTATTGAGCAAGAAACAGAGATCCCCGTGAGAAACTAAATCATACCCTCTCTCGGCAGCCTGAAAATAATGATGGGGAGAGCTTGGGTGAAAACATACTACCACACCACCAACATGGCAATGAAATGAATGCAAAAGATATGAACTCAGCTAAGTATAAAACATAGACTTTAGAGACTAATCGTGAGCAAAGAAATAACGAAAATCAACCAACCAAGGCAGCCGATGAGCAAAATGAATGCAGCACAGGTCTAGCATACAGAAAGGGAAAATTTCGAACCAAATATAGAATACCTAAAGATATTGGTGACCCACGTACATAGGTATCCTGACAAAGATGGTGGAAATACAAGCCATTGCGCCAACGTTGTAGTATGACATCATAACTGTCAAAAAACATGACTAGATCTAAATGGAAGACATCTATCAACGGAAGTCTCATTGAAAAGATACGCTTACCACAATGTCGACAAACCTTCGATCAGTAAAAGAGATGGTGGTTCCATTGTGTATATTAAAGAAAAGCTGCAACCACAAATCAAAGCTAAACGAGTAACAGAAAAAAGACGGAAATACTATACCTCACCATCCAACTGCATCCAAGACAAACTATCAAAATTGCACTGGTGTACAAGAACCCAACGTGTACAGCAATTGATGATGAACTCTATCGTTATCTTGATAATATTCTCCGTGCTCCTCACAAAACCTTAATCATGGGAGACTTCAATCAACCATGCATAAACTTACTACTCGTCAAAGTCGAGTAACTAGATCGAAGCTTATCGATATGATAAATACTAATTCCTTTCAGTAGCATGTCAACGAACCGACAAGACAAAACAATATTCTCGACCTCGTGAAGACAAACCCTGACCTCAAATAATAAGATTAGAAGTTACGGAGAAAATTGGTGATCAACACATAACAGCTCGAAGTCTACAACCCTTACACAAAGACTCAACGCAAACACGTCCTCAACTACGTAAAGGCAAACTTCAAACTAATGAAAGAGAAGCGCAGCAGTCTTGACTACGAAGAACTGATGAGAAATATGAACACCGACGAATCCTTCATGATGGGTAGAGAAAAAATTGAAACCTCTGCGGAGCACCAAATCCCGACAAAACGAATGAGATCAACCAATAACCTTAATTAAGTTTCACAAGAATTTAAGAGCCTCATAAACAGTGTTGGGCACTAATTAAAAACATTGTATTTATATACGTGTTTCAATGCATTTGTGTATTCATATATGTATTTTCAAATACATTTAAAAACGTGTACTTAAATACTGTATTCAAATACAATATCGTGTTTTTATATACAATGTATTTAAATACATTGCAATAATTTTGCATCTAAGTACGATGCTTGAAACGAATTTGAGCTTCCAAGTACGACACTTCAAACGTATTTGAACATCGTTGTAACGCAATGGCCCTTTGGTCACCCCCACAGCCTGACGAGCAGTTGAAGATGAGTCTCCGTGAGGAGTAGTTGCAACTGCTCAAATAATTTTCGTTGCTCATAGTACGCGTTAGCTATTATTAGGATGGTCTCTAAAAGTTCTATTTCATGTTCCTTACCCTCTTATCCAGGGGACCAGTATGTTAGCTAACTTGTCCTCGTAATCCCTGGCTGTCAGCCAGTGCCCTGTCAGAAACCAGATCAGAGGCATCACTGCGCCATTTGTTGTAATGAAACCAAGCAACACGCTGGATGCTTCGTTGCGGGCACTCTCATCCATCTCACCAAGAGACACATAGAGGTTCTTTCTTCTGTTTCTCTCCGGGTCAACTGTCCAAGTCTTTTCACATGAGAAGATGATCACCCGACCAGATGGAGCAGCCTTGAGATCATTCATTAGCCTCTGGCAACGTTCAAGACGTTTGGCACGGATGGCTGGCGCGAGGAGCGGCCTCTCAACAATGACAAGGGACTTGCCTCCCAGCTTTGCGACTGCTCGTAGAACTGTAGCCACTTCAATCTCGAGCCTCCTGACGTGTTGGCGCATGGATGCCAAGAGACTGCTTTGAATGACATCTTGCAAGCTGTCTCGATCCACAACACTCTTTTGACCCCTGCCAACACGTTTGTTCACGCCCTCGCCGTCGTCCATGCGCTTCTTGATCGCATTGACGATTGTACGGGACACCCAGACTAGATTTAGAACCTCACTCACTTTGTTTCGCGCACGAAGAAGTGCAGACACCCCCACTCGTTTATCTCGCTGAGAAGTCGTTTTACAATGCACAACAATAACAAAACTTCATCTTCAAGGTCAAATTAACAGACTTTCGAATGATATGCAGCGAGGCAAGATGTGAGTTGAAAAACAATCAAATGTTTTAATTAGAATAGAATAGAATAGAATGAGGCTATAGGAACGAACCTTCTGGCCCATTCTCTGGTCGGATAATTACTTCGATAATTATTCGGTTGTTTACCCAAGTCCCATGCCGTATTTCTAGCCGCGTCAACCATGTCGGCAGCGGGATTCGAACCCGGGTCTTCCCGCTCGAAAGCAGATTCGCTCACCAGTCGACCAAGCTATTACAGGTGTGTTCATTTTTTTTGACCCACCCGGTACATGTGCATGACTGAAATGCCTGTGCGTGAATAGAGTGTGTGTACGTGACTGAATTGGTTTGCGCGATCGAGGTGCACGTCCATGATTGATCCCTTTACCCTAGAGTGCATGGAACTTTGGCAGCAGCCCAAGAATGGACCAAACGGCTAGTCTCTATCACCTTATTCTATTCTATTCTCATTCGATCCGCAGGGACCTCTGCTCTGTCTACCACAAACAAAACATTAGTTTTTTATTTCAATATCGTTTTACTTAATACAGCGAGGATTCAATTTTTGTCGTCAAAACTCCATCCAATCTCATTCCTTTGCTTTGACTTCATAAACGTAAACGAACAAATACGCCCCTTCCTTTCCTTCGAAACGGATCGCAGTTGCAGAGTACGTAAGTTTACAGCTAATCAAAGTTAAACTTCCGTTATGGCAGTTATAATGCCAATTGAGTACAATTTTGATAGTTTTTTACATAGTGCGATGAACATAGTATTTTCATTTTTTCTGTCACCCTAGAAAAAACCCCTTCTGTCACCCTTTTTCTGTCACCCTCTCATGGTTAGATCTCATTGTACTCGTTATGAATCACTTGTGTTGTTAGTTCCTTGGCCAAATGTCATACTATACGCTCTAATAGAAATACCAGTTATTTCTTGAAACGTGAATAAAGAATATAAATTTGTCATGCATGTGAAAAACGATGTTTCATTTACTCACTAATTAAATAATACCAGTGGAATTTAAATATGGTTACCTATATTTTGACGTAAAATGTAGTCATACCGATCTGAAAAAAGTACATATTAGTTGCAATTAATCACCTTACCAGGTTTTGGCAACTTGCTTGGTAGTCATTGAGTGACACAGGTTGCACTCTGCTATTCAAGTATTTTACTTAACGGTATATTTATATACATCTTAGACATACATGTATATTTTTCGTGTACTTAACTTACTTAGAAGTAAACGGCAAAGAATAGTCTTGAAAACATTTATCATAGTTCGAACTTTTTAAGCTTTGTCTCTTTCTGAACGAAATTTGCACAAGAGAAATAAAAAATTTGTAGCCTCATTCCAAATTTGAATGTGTTATGAAGTTTTTAAGTCCATTGTTAAAAGAAAAGTATACAATAATCAATAGACCTAAGAACCCATTTCATGCAGCCTATGTAAACGCGTTTGTGACAATCTCGACAAAAGGACAATTTCGAGTCTCACAGAGAACGCTACAAATATACATACAACTAAGGACCCTACAAAACAACGAATACGGTAGTGAGCTCACCTAACCCGTACAACGCAAATGAACTCACCTGACAGGGAGTGCAGACTGAGAAGGAAGCTCTTCAAATACTCCATGCAGTAGCACCGCCAGAGGCCAGGAGATCCACGAGGATCTGCAAAAAAGTGTACAGTATATACCGTTAATCAGATTACGTTATAAAACCCAACCTGTACGGCATCGCTGTTCGACATTATAGCTGTCAATGCAACATGGTTAGATCTAAATGGAAGACATTAAGCAGGATAAGTTTCATTGAAAAGATATGGTTACAATAATGTCGACAAACCTTATTGCAGCAACAGAGGTGGTGGTTCCATTATCTATATCAAAGAAAAGCTGCAACCACAAATCAAAGCTGAACGAGTGACAGAAAAAATGAAAATACTATGTTCATCGCACTATGTAAAAAACTATCAAAATTGTACTCAAATGTAGGAACTCAACCTGTACAGCAATTGATGATAACAAATTCTATGGTTAGCATGATAATATCTTCAGTGCTTCTCACGAAACACTAATCATGGGTGACTTCAATCTGCCGTACATAAACTGGACTACCCGTCTAGGTCGAGCACCCGGACCTAAGGTTATTGATCGGATAAAAACAAGTTCCCTACAGCAGCAAGTAAACGAACCGACCAGACAAAACAATATTCTCAACCTTGTCATGGCGACCCCTAACCTTAGAATAATTGGATTAGAATTTACAGGTTGTAACATGTTCAGAACATGTTTCTGTTCTGTTTTGGCAATGCCATATACCAGCTTTCTCGCTGCCTCTTATTATAGCGCTGCTTTTGTCGTGCGGTGGATAAACTTTACTTACGGTCAACTTTCTTCACATTTACAGCACTACGACAGAAAAACTTGGTAAGTCACTAAAGTAAAAAATATTTATTGATAACTCCATTTATTGAAAATCTATACAACTAATTGGAATGGTGATATAGTGATTTGGGCAACATATACATATTAGCTCATTTCCAAAGGAAACCGTACGGTACAGTTGAACTCATGGCATTGTCATACAATGTGCTGGCAAATTGATGTTTTACTAATGAATCTGTAAATGGGGTTTTATTAAGTGAAATAATTGTTCCATTGAATTACTTTTCTACTGTGTTTTCCAAGAAGGAAATGAAGAATCACTCTTCCTAAATTTTCATTTGTTCTACATATTTTACCAATATTTATTGGCTCTGATCATTTGTACTTATGTATTTATTTTTTTAAACTGTAAAGTAACGTTCGTTGAATAGCAAATAATTCCTCTTTCACAACTATCAATCAGTCACTACTTAGAGTTTTACCATCTACAGGACTGCACAGTGGCATCATACCAAGACATTGTTTTCCACATGATTCAGACCCAATCGGAGGGAACAGTTCGTAGCTACTTCATTGTCTAGCAATTCTGAAGATATTACAGATGATGATGACGTTTTAGACCCTGATTTCACTATATTGATAACCGAGAATGCACCAAATAAAAAATAAAATGAACCAGTGGATGAGGCTAACTGCGAAAATGAGAACTGCAAACAGAAACCTCTGGAGCGACAAAGTAAAAAATCAACAAGACTGTGCTGGGAGAAAATTAGAGAATGTAGTCCATTCAATGCTCCTACCATTGAATAAGATCCCAAGGTAAACACTTCAGTTGAATATACTCTGATTCCCTTAAAGATTCTATTCTCAGATGAAGTATGAGAGAGGAATTTGTTCTCAAACGAACTTGTATTCGATACAAAAAGATCCTTCCGAACCTCTCAATCTAACACCACTAGAATTAGAACAAGGGATTGAAGTATGCATACAAATGTCAATAAATGAAATAACAACAACACGTCTTTACTGGGCCAACAACTGCTTGAATGAGAAAATCTCTCCAATAATGTCTTGCAAAAGGTGGAAAGAAATAGAAGTAAACATTCACGCGGTGGACAATAGCTTACTGGATTCAAATGATAAAAGTGCAAAGGTAAGATTGCTTTCAGATGCTTTATATCAAAAGTTTTAGAAAACCCAATGAAGAACATCTTGGTGTAGATAAGCAGATGGTTCCTCTCAAGGGAATTTCTTCTTTGAAAAAATATGTTCCCAGAAAAAATAAAAATGGGGTTACAAAATCTTTGTCCTTGCATGTGATTCTGGTATGGTGCATGACTTCATACCATATTTTGGGAAAATCTCTCCTGTCCAACGATCAGGAATCCCTGACCTGGGAGCAAGTGGCAATTCAGTCCTCTATCTTGCTGAGTGCATTTCTGCAGAATTACACTATGAACTTAATTCTGACAACTGGTTTTCCTCGGAAAAATTAGTAGAACATATGGCCACCAAGAAAATTTGCGCATGTGGCACGGTACAGAACGAAGATTGGCTGGACTGGAATTCAAGAAGGATAAACAATTGCAAAAACTCGGTGACGGTGCTTATGATGAACATGAAATCCAAAACAGGAAGTACAGCTGTTACTGATCTCAATTAGAATAACAATTGAACCGTTTGCCTACTGTCCAGAATCTTAAATTCGCACCATGTTGAAAATTGTCAGAGATACGATAAAAAGAAAAAAGAATATGTTGGTGTTCCTGTACCAAATATTGTTTCAAATTATAATCGCCACATGGGTGGCATTGATCTTCATGATCAATTAATAGTCCTTAGTCCTTGATATATATATATATATATATATATATATATATATATATATATATTTAAACATTTTAATAGAATAGAATAGAATAACGCTATAGAAACGAGCCGTTTGGCCCATTCTTATAACTCTAACTTGTTCATTGTTGATTGAGCAAACTCTATATTTTTAAATTATTTAGCATACGTTGACTGCCTTATAGTTCTATATTGATAGGTTCCATGATGTTTTATAATACAGATTGAAACGTCTACTTCTCCTCGCTCTGATCTTTTCGCTCGCAACTGTATTTCAAAGCAATGATTTTCCGTTTCGGGAAGCATCTCCCGTTTTCAGAAAACATTTTTTATAATCCGTGACACACGGATTCTATTTAAAATAACATTTATGGTGAAGAGGTAATACAAGCAGAAATTTCTCTATGAGACAATGGTGCTACGTATATCACAGCCTTAGGTCTAAAAGGTGAATGACCCTGATGATCGAGTAACACAGAAGGTCAGGCGTGGTACTGGTTTCAATTGGTGGCTCTTAGGAGCAGTAGAGTTGAAGCCATTGTGTTCAAGGTGGGCTTAGTTTTATGAATGTAAAGTGATTATAAAATTGTTAGAATTTCACTTGAATAATTATAATTAAGAAATCATTGTTGTTAAATGGATGATTCGTTTCTGCAGCGTAGGAGCGAGAGGCTAAAGGCGTTGTTGCGGTTGGGGCCTGTTCTACTGGATATTCCGGTGTTAATCTATAAGTGCTTCTAAATATTGCCCTATACTGCCTGTGTAAGAAGCAATGTAGCTTCTGCATTGTAGTTTATACATAACGTTCAACTGTACCGGCATTGAGATCTTACCAATGAATTTGAATAGGGATCCGGCAGTGAAAGAACTTTTTGTGAGAATTTGAACTAAATATTCGGGTAAGCTTCAGAGAGATAATATCTGATGGTATTACACGTGGTGATAGAGGCCTTATTAAAGTACGGTAATGAGTATTAGAATTTTAATGATAAATGATATGAACATTTGCTATGCTGGAATAAAAAATTTTATCGAGACAAAGTTTACAGTAATAGTCGAAGATATGGTACAGACCCTAGATGTTTTTGAAATAAATATGGAGAAAACCAACTTCTGAAAATGCTGTGGGAGAAAATAACAGGACATATGCTACAAGATACGAGAATTTGGGAAATGGGAGAAACCCCCCGAAAAAGGAATTCATTTAATATTTAAATGTATCCAAATTTGCAGATATCGTATTTAATGACGTTTGTTGCATTTCCATACGTATTGTATTTAATATGGGTCATTCGACTAGATGTTTCTATTTATTTAATGTATCATGTGATGCATTTGTACAGTTTTCTTAGCTAGGACCATGTTCATTAGAACCACATAGCACTAAGTGTTCCGGTGAAACTTCCGTTTGCCAGTTGGTCCTCTTGAGACAATATATCAAATGATACAAATGGTTGATGTCGTATCTCGCGAACGGCGGGTGATGGAGACAAATGATTTACTTAACATGTATCAGTATCTTCCAATTGCCTAATAACGCATGTTGGATCCCAAAATATCCACCGGTTTTCGTTTTTTATCAGTATTCTAGATGGGAAATCCCCTAACATTTTAAAACACTAATTGCAGGTTTGATCGAAACACCAGAGAAAGAAAAAATATACCTATTGAACCAAGCGACACTAAAGTCTATCTTTGTCTCTAAATTTATTATACTCCTGAAGGTACCTTTCAGGTAGAAAACATCGACATCTTATGAAAGAGAAAACTATGTAACGATTTTAATGGATGTGATGAGTTAAAAGACCATCAAAACTATCAAGTGAAAGGATCCTACACCTAAAAATAACCGCTGTTTGTCAAAACGAGTTAATAAAGTTTTACCTCTTCAAAACGACGGAGCAATAAGCCATGCTTGTGCAATAGAACAGTGCTGCAGAGGCCAGTGCCCAGCCTTTATAAGCAAAAAAGAATGGCCTCCCTTTACTACCAGATCTCAAAGTCTTCGGTTGTTCGTCATGATTAGTTCTTCAAAATGAACCCTGCATTGCTTCTAGTAGTAATATTGAAACTCTAACAGCTAATTTGAATGAAGCATGAGACAAAATACTTATCATAGCCGTACATGTTTCCTTACAAAACTCTTTACCAAAACTTTGAGGAATGGTTAAAGCTCAAGTGAATAATATTGCATACACTTGTGCATAGTTACTCTCAAGGGTATTACTCTTCACAGTTGAAGCTTGAAATCGTGAATTTCATAAAAAAAAATTTTGGGGGGAAATTTATACCCCAACCTGTAAACATATAATACAGTCAAATGTAAAATTTATAATCATTAGTGTTTCCGTTAATTCCTAGAGCTAACAAATAAAGGAAATAACTAACTTCGACGGTTCATTATTTCTACTGTTAATCTGGGATGTGGGTTTTCTAAGAATTTTTGTTAACAAGAAAAAATATTTAAGCATGTATTCAAATATATGTAAGTGGTATTTTCTGCTGAGAAAAAGTTAAAATTATATCCTCTACCAATAATATGTAATATAAGATCATTAAATTATTAGGCTACCGCATACATTGAGATGGCACCCATTTCAAAAACTAATGATGTTCTTTCCTACTTTTTGAAAATAGTTTCATGGAATTGTATAAAATTAGCCTTCATTTTAATTTTTATTATTTCGTGAAAGTTTTAAGGTGTTAATTAAGTTGGATATCAAAACAAATTTGGCATTATAAATTATAATAATTTTTCATGATCCGCTCCGAGTTATGAGGAATAACAAGGAATGATAAATGAGCGAAAAATTCAAATACCAAAGGTAAAAATAATTATCGCTTCGAAAATTTCAGATTTATGTAATCTCATTAAAATATAAGGACGAAAACATTAAATATACCACACATATTTTTAAATAAATAAATAACAGCTACGGAAAACACATATGGATGGAAAAATAGACAACCTATTCCAATAGTGGCCGGAAGGTTAGGAAAAACGAATCTAGTTTTCGTTAGCCAAAAACATACCTTTTTTGAAATGACAAATGAATTCGGTGAATACCGCCTTACAATTAACTGCCATGCTATACTGATCAATTGACTGCGTAGTTGAATTGAGTTCTCTCACAAAACGACTCAATTCTTGTTTATCGCAAAACATTTCCAAATGATACAAAATGACGAACAATTGAAAAAAAATATAATTTCATAAACTATCAAATTGGCTAGTCATAGTCCACGCTTGAAAAAAAAAAATAACGAATCACACGATGATATTTTTTCTTTTTTATACATTATCCCGACTAGAAATCGCGTGGCAGACATCCGTTCAATTAAATCACGCGGACTAACTGAATCCAATAGTACACAGTCTAAAATATAAAAAACAGTTCCACTACGTTTGAAAAAAGTTTCATCGCTTATTTCAACCTAGACTAAAATTATACAAACCTATTAAAATAAATAATTTTCTGTACATAAAATGCCGTCCTAGAAACAAAAGAAACCCCAGATAATTTTTATATTTTTGATATTTTGTTGATATGCCAAGGATCGAGAGTACCGCGTTAATAATACTAGTACTGTACAACTAAGCGTAATCAAGCGTCATACTGTTCAAAATATATATTTGTCTTCGCTTGTTATAAGCTCAAAATATTTCGTTCTTATTGTTCATTCTTTCGCAGTCCAGCAGGTCGCACATCCTCATTTTGTCTGAGATGTCGCTCTTGGTGCGGGTCAGGGGAGGGGAGTTCGAGCGAGGGGAGGGGGAGCGACTAGTGGTATCTTTACGAAGAATCTCCAAACAATTGCTATCATCCTCTGATTGTCCACTGCGAAAAAATAACAAACAAAAACATAAAATAACCAATCAAACTATTATATTTTACCTATGCAACAAAACAAGGGTAACAAAAATCCACAAAATAAACAAAAAAAGGAACACCGATATACTCGTGATCGGGAAAGTTTTTGGAACCATATTTTTTACGGCAAAGATTATTCAATGAGCTATACATTAAAAATTGAAAGTCATTCAACCATAATACTCATTTTAAAGTATATAACAAAATTAAAAGTACTCAAGACGGCAGAGGAAACAAAACACTGAAAAACAAATCATACTCAGATTTACTCACATGGGAAGGAGGCTGGTGGTATTCCCATCCATGCCGTTCGCGACAGTATGGTGACGCATCCTACGAGAGCCTGCAAAGAATAGACATAGAGCTTTATGACAATGTCAGATGCTGCGAATTTCATTATTATTCACTACGATGCAAGAGTTCTTGATAATTTTTATGCTTAAAAATTGTATTGAACGGTGAATTTATCCTTGTAACAACAGAAAAATTAAAACGAAACCTTGAAAATTACCAAATACTGCAGGATCTTCAACCTCATGAGCCACAAAGACACACTCAATTTACAGAAAGACATGCTTCAATGCAGAACCAAGTTTTTTGTGTCTTTGTGGAACTCGAACACCTGAATGCTTTCAAAATATTTATTCTCACTCACCCGGATGGTTGGGGAGAATTTTGGGATTGTAGATCTTTGGGTCGGACACCATCCTGACGAAGCAAGAGCGCTTGTACCGCAAACTGTGCCTGGTCTTCCTGTTGACCATATGGAACACTTCTTCTGTGTTCTCATCTTCATTTTTCCTGTCCCCATCCTAGAAAATAAAAACAAAACACATTAAAACTCATCCATGCAGCGAGCATGCACTGTACATGCGAGTTTGATGCTATGATAGTTAGTTGATCATCCTAGATGGAAATATCTCAACTAAATTATTGCATGGTACTAGTTAGTTTATCAAAGAAAGTTGTCAGTATCATTATTCATTACTAATCTTTTATCACGTTCGCACGCACCTTTGTATTATCTGTGATCAGAGCATCTTCAGCCATCATTTCCTTGAGATCAGTAGCGAATTCAGCGATGACGCTCCATGCGTGTTCTGCAAGCAAAAAACAGTTGAGTAAACGTATTGCGTACATTTATAGGTCATTCATGCTACAAGTAACCACATTTGAATTAGAAGTTAAACGTAATTCAACCCAAACGTGCTAATTGATATTGCAAGCACAGTAACCCGAATTAAGTATCATTTACCTATGTCATCGTCTGAGGCATTTTCCGCACAAACGCAGAAGCGGATAACATATTTCTCTCCCAGCGATGCGGGCACCATGTGCAGTCTTCCTGATGCGTTGATGGATGACAGCAGCTTCTGGTTGACTGCATTGGATCCATTCAACCTAGACGAAAAAGAGAAATGTCAATGAATCTTTTATGATTTAGGAGTAATACATCACTGTGCAATTCACATCAAACTTGAGTAACCATGAACGAAAACTATTATTACGAAAACTATTATTACGATATCATCATTATAGAACTTGGCGTAACATTCAGCAAGAAAGTGCAGTGACTCACCTGAAACACACTAGACCGAGGTGCACCGGGCTGCACACTTCGAAGCGGTCGTCCTGTAGAACCAAGGACTCGAACAGCTTTGCGAGCCTGCAGTGCCCCCGGATGTAGCGCTGTAATCCGCTAATTCCGTAGGTGCGGATCACGAACCAGAGCTTCAGAGCTCGGAAGCGTCGACTTAGAGGAATACCCCAGTGCTGTGAGAGAAATAATATATATTTCAATGTTGATAGAAGTTTGAACAACAGTAAGAATCGTTTTGAAACAACATGCGATACGATATGGAAAATACTCGTATGTTTCTGAAGAATGCTCGAGATAAATAATGTCACACTTTTCGGTCACTCATACTGAATAAATATTGTACGATAATATACTGAATTCCTGGAGTTTAAATCACAAAATTATAGACAATCATAATACTCACCCTGTAATCGATGGACTGCTCCGAGTAGGAGTGCTGCAAGTACAGGGGATCAACCACCAAAGCTTGAGTCAGACGGAATTTGTCTCGCACCCTGGAAGCAAAAAATTAAAAATGTGACTTCATTATCATGATAGTAACTCATTTGTCATAATTTTGTTTGCAGAATCATGTGCTGATGGCAAAACTTTTTTCATTGCAAGCGTTCAAGACTGGAGTTCCAGCACGATGCTTCTGGACGTTAACATAAAACTGTGCCTGCCATTCACTGCAACAAAAAATGGCATCGTGTCTCTTCACTATTTTTTTAATTTTATTGAAGATATATCAACTTTAAATTTTGCTCTACATACTGAAATATTCTGAATTGGCTCATCGATTCGCTTTAATGAATTCAAATAGCACTCACCACATCACAGAGCAGTCGAAGTTGGTCAGCATTAACTTATTAGTGTTCAAGTTGAACGACGACGCGTACTGCAAAGGAAAGAAAATTTTTTTTTAGCATAAACTAGCGACACAAGAATTTTATTTCAGCAAAGATAATGATTTCAAACATTCTTCATTTTAAAACTCAACATGATTATCAAAGACAAGATCAAAAGCGCATTGTTCTGACCTCTATTCCAGCCATGGGGGCGCGGAGCTCAGGGCAGATGAAGGAGCTGCCGGCGTAAGCACCGTCCACATGGAGCCACACACCATATTGCTCACACACAGGGCCTGATCAAAGCACGTCAAATTAACATAAGAGAGTCATAGATCAAATGTAAATGTCGAATCTTGCTGCTCATTTTTCCGTAATGACAAATTAAAATAAACGTGATTGCCTATTAAACTTGCAACATAATTTTTCTAATTTTGTAGGAAACATATATAGCAAACGAAAGCATTCGAAATGTCAAAATTCCAAACCATTAATCTTCCACCAACTTACCAATTTCCTTGATATTGTCAAATGAGCAACAGGAAGTGCTTCCAAGTGTAGTCTCCACATAAAAGGGGATGAGACCCATTTCCTTGTCACGAGCCATTTGCTGTAATTGAGAGCAAAAACTATTATTGACAATCTAAATGTGTTTATGTTCAGTTTAAGATGTTATCAAAAAATCTACAAAATAGCAAGTCAAAATAGGATAAAATATTTACTACTAAAAAACTCTCCACTGAAGTTTCGGTTTGCTCAATTACAAAAATATTTTCGACTCCACTCACATCAGCAAGTGTGTCTCCTCGGAGGCTTTGATTCGCATCTGGTTCCAAGATCCTAAGTTTGGTGAAAGCCATCATGGCTGCCTTCTCGACGCAAGAATGAGCTTCTTTGCTGCAGTAGGCGATCAGCTTGGACAGCAGTACACCCTCGTCTTCTTCAGGGTGGCTTATTTTCAGCTCTCTGATCTTGTGGGCTCGAGCAGCAAGCAGAGACACGAACACGCACTCTGAGGCTGAACTCTGAAGCAAAGAACACAAGTGACTTAAAATTCTGAAACTTCTTCGAAATGGAGAAGGAGACATCAAAAAAATTGGCAGTAAACAAATATTATTCATGTACACCAACACATGTAATTTCAAACTGATCCACGGTCATTAGCTTACCTGGATTACTCCACCGCCAATGCTACTCTCGGGGAACGACAGAAAGGTCTCCGGCAGACCGACCATTTGGCCTGAAATGATAAAAAACGAGCAATCAGCCGAAAAACATAAAATATCAAAAAGTACTTTTCGATTTGATACAAAGTAAATGAACAGAATAATAAAAACCAAATCTGAAATGCTTGTTGCGACATCAAACAGGTGGAATGAGAGTCAGCATGAATTACCATATCCACATCATTTTAATTCTATTATATGCCAATGTGTATTACTGGATATTCATGAATGTTCAGTTAACAGGTTTTAAAAATGAAAAAAAATATTTCAATGAGCCGTTATTCAATGATATTCGAAAATTAACAACGTCAAGATGGAGTAACTCACCGAGCCAGTCAACCACGATGGTCTCGAGCTCAGTACAGGCGGGCGAGGCGGCCCAGGAGAAACCGATGCACCCAATGCCGTCGCTCAGCATATCACCGAGGATGCTGGGGTACGAGTTGCCCGAGGGAAAGTAGGCATGGAAACGAGGATGCTGCCAGTGTGTTACCTTAAAGAGAAAAAATATTGAATTATGAAATAGAAAAGAATTCAGCATGATATAATCTTAGCATAAAAAAGTTCAAAATTCACAGTTGAATAATTATCACTTCAGCTGCTTATTCCGTATTGTGGTCAGAGCTAAGTGATTCATGCAGAAATTAAACTCATCACTCACCCCGGGCATGATTTTACTTTCGACGTCAGCCATTATTTCTTCAAAACTCTCGCCCTCCTGAGGAGCAGCCTCCGGCAGGATGGGTCTGAGGTACCCTGGTTCAACATTCGGAGTTACTCTTCGCTCACTGATGTTGTCCAAGTAATTAGCGATATAGTCGACCATCTCACGGCCACGCTGGCGGAACTCTTCGGAATTCATCTTTGTCTCTTTTATTCAAGAAGAAGAACTTTCAAGAATTGTTGCGGGTTTGGTATCACGTTGTCAACCTGTGAAGAAAGAAAAAACATCATGATCTAGTTACGCGTGACAGAAAATTCAAACTTCAAAGAGCATGAAAAAAATCATGATCGTCAAGGGATGTCAAAAAATTTACAGTGGAATTTAGTTTCACAACACATTTCAGTGAAGTTGGCATAATCTAAAAGTACAGACCAAAAGTCTAAACCTAAGCACTAATTTAAACTGTGAGCCACAGTGAACTATCTAAAAAAGCTCAAATAAAATGAAAGTGACCCTTCAATAAGGAGAAGTAAGGCCTAGAAATCGATGGTTGACGTTCGAGGCTCTAAATGAAGTTCGCATAGTTAGAGTGCCGCGACCAACTTCCCTGGCCAGGAATGCCAAATGAGCTATGCGCCTTTGATCTCATCTTCGTTTCAACGGGACGATGCAAGTCAATAAAGCGGCGTCACTAAAGTTAAAAGTTCAATTACAGCAATGTCTTTTATATAAACCCTGGACATAAACCTTGATAAACGTTATAACGATCAATACATCAGATCAACACTCACGGTCTATTTCTTCGTATGAAATGAGCAAAAAATTTCAAAGTCAGAGAAGGAATTTGCAATTATTATAGCTAGAAGCTACATGACACCTCAATATCACTGTAGCTTTAAATACAGTCTCAGGTTCTCGAGTTTTTCTCATCTAAGAATAGAGATCATCAACATGAGCTCCGGCTTCTGTTCCGCCGCCCCCGCTCTCAGTCGGCCTCAAATTGCATTCTTCGAGCAGGTTAAAAAACCGAGCGCCTTTTCTAAGAAAGCGAAATTTATGACTCTCTTAATAGCTTCGAAGGCATGGCGCATAGCGGACTACAAGATTATCGAAACCACGTATTACAGAAATTTTATTTAAATTATACTCGTATCGACTATCAGCAGATCTTGGTCACTGATAATACATATATTAGCTTGTTTTATTATATTTACCCCGTTTTAGAAAGGAGTAACAATAAAAATTTTTACCAAATAGATCAGTGTATTGAAAACTTTATTGTAAGAGTGTACTGACTACAGTTTTGGACTGAGATGCTGAATCATGGCAATATTGATGCCAAACTTCTTCCAGAAGCTGAAGAAGAAAGAATATGTTCATCATATACATATTATATCTTACAGATCAATTACCATA
Source organism: Trinorchestia longiramus (assembly GCA_006783055.1). Lineage (NCBI taxonomy): Eukaryota > Metazoa > Arthropoda > Malacostraca > Amphipoda > Talitridae > Trinorchestia > Trinorchestia longiramus. Next base: position 516,166 of record VCRD01000019.1, read on the forward strand.
GTTCAAGCCAGGGAATTAATGAACCGGTATAAATGACCGAAGAATATTATCCTGTTCTATGACTTATTATTGGCTTTATTTTAACGAATAATGAGAGTTGAATTTATGGTATGTCTTTTAAATATGAATAAACTTCTTGAAAATTCCAATGAATGAATTGTGATAGAGTACCATGCAATCGACAGCTACAATGAGACAACATTGCTCAGTTCGGCAACAATACAAAATTGGAGCTGTCATGTTTTCTGTCACAACTCCGTTGAATTCCGCCTTCGAAACTGGCGTTTTTTCTCCGATGGAAGAAAAAACAAGCAGTGGCGCAGTACAAGAGATTCGCAAGAACAACCAAGTTTCAGGCGCTTACTCTCAAATCCTAGATCTACGAAATTTCCCATTCAATAGAACTTTATTATGTAAGTTAAAATTGTTTCCAGTACGCCTGATGCGAGAAGACATACACAAAGCTGCCACTCGACTTGCTTTGAATTTGGCAAAAAAATTTACTCATTTTACAATGTAATTAGCCCTTTAAGGTGGTGTAATAAGTAAGTTATCGATGAATATTGATGCCAAGACATCAGCTACTAAAGTAAAATTCATGGTTTTTAGTGACAGCATCAGCATGAAAGCGTATTAGAAAATTTTTGTTCACGATGGAGTCCCCACATGAAAGACGCGTTTTTTACACCACGCAAAGCGCGAAGGAAAAATCAAGCCATATGAAGACAAATAATGTATCAAACAAATCGTTACTAAAAATGTATTTTACGAGAATTGACTGGTTAGGTCTAATCTGCTTCGTAGTTTTTCAGTGAAAGAGAAGTGATGTAGACATCAGCGTCAATGTCAAGGGGCGTGGTCGCTTACAACAGCACGGAAGAGCCCTACTGGAGCAAGCGTCTCTACAGGATAACGGATCTTGTAAGCGTGTTCGAGCACCACTCGAGTTTCAGACGCATGTGATGTTCGCAACAGTAGGAAATTTTGATTTGAAGGACAGTCAATTCGTCAGATAAGTTTAGAATCGTTCCCGTCTAAAGCTGAAATTTAAGAAAATGTCAACATGCCCAACTTATGTACCCAATCAACTGTTGTAAGTGTTAATTGTAAAATTTATTCAATATTTGTACGGCTATACAGCGAAACTTGAAACGAATAAATAACAGGACAAAAGGAAAAATATCCTTTAATCCACTAAAATAAAATGAATACCTTTTTCTATTACGTCGATGAAAAACATTGAAAATGTACACAAAATTATAATTTTTTTTGAGACCTTGCACGTCAAATCGCGATCATTTGATGTCACATTTATACGGCTCTACGCTAGTTACAAACTTGCATTCCATAATTAGTTGTAGTGTCTGGTATCTACCTTGAATAAAAATAAATGGATTGTATTCGAGTCCACACAGACAAGACCATCGATAATAGAATTTAAGCTCTACTTACCAAGTTGATATCTTCAGGCTACTTTGAATGATTTCAGGTTAACTTGAAGTTCACAAACAAGTTGTACCTCTCACTAGTTATAATATAACTCTTCGTGTGCAAGTCTTGACAACCACGAAAGTTAAGGCGCTCTGAATTGTTTTGACGCACAACTTGCTATGATTCCCTACGAGGATTTGCTGGCGCTTATATACACGCCCCAAAATGCTGCGGCCGCCGCAGCTAGTTGTTCTGACGTACGTACGAACGCTTTGCAGCGATTGCATCTGCAACGACAGGTGTGATGTCATCACTATCGCAGGGGAACGTTCGTGAACTGCCACCGAGAAGGGAAAGCGGAAAAGAAGATTACAGTTTAAATTCAGGTGAAAACAGTTTCTATAGCCGCTATCTTATAAAGACCAATCAATAATTATCTGTTACTTTTTTTATTGGTCCTTACCGAACTATGATGTGGAAGATCATACCTCGGGATGCGTCGTAATTATGTATATTTTCCATCGTTTTCAACAAAACTCAATTCTTTAGGCATTGTGAGAAAAAACTTACAGAAACTTTGAGCAAGTAACATTACACGAGCCAAGAGGAAACTCGATTGTTTTTTCCGAATAACTCCTCATCGAGGAAGATATACGCAACATGTAATACTTTTAACAGTGATCGTTAAAAAAATTGTTATTTTAATCCGCGATGTTTCTAAAAACGTGCAGTGAATTCATTAGTAGCTGATTTCTTGAGCTCCCTCGTTAATACACATTATTAAATTAGCGCTCGTTCGTGATAGCGCTGGCTACTGTATGTAGTAGATTTAATAACGCTTATGGCGAATGATTTTTGTGATATTTATTCTGTAGTTAAGTTGGACTGATATTTTCCAATTCTACTTTCCTGTGATGAGGCTTGCTTTCCATGCAACTTATCTCCAATACAAAAGTCTTCTATGATTTTCTATAGGCATCATTCGTATATTTGTGGGTGTCGTTCAATCATTTTTGAAACACAATTCGAGTACACGCTGTTGCTAAATTTTTACCCGTCAAAACAATTACTATTCATCAGCAGCCATATCATTACATTCAGTGGTCAAAACAACATCACAGCTCCAGGCCGAAACTTGTTTTGCGTCGCTAGAATGACGAAGTAATGGGAACTTGGTCAACAATGACGAACCATCACGACTTTTTTCTGATGTAATGACAATTAAACATTCTGTTTCATTTTTATTTTATGAACTTTGCTTCTTTTATTTTTTATTTTGACTTTAATCTAGGAAAGCGTATCGGTACGACGAAAAAGAACAGTTAAATTAAAACGTAAACGGCACGCTTTAAATAATTTATTTGAGTTTTAATGAGAAATGAAGAGAATTACAAAACTGAATTATGCTGTGATAATGATTTTATCATGAGGAGTATATAAATGTTCTAAAATGTAATTAGAAAATAATGGAATCAATTCTATAACCGAAAATGAAAATCAGCTAGGCTAAAAAGTACGGAGTACACGTTTGGAAAAATGTTACTCTCTTGTAACAGGGCATAACTTCTAGCCTTATGGTTCTTCACTGAATGTCTTTAAAATGTTGCCTTACAGTTATTTAAGGAGAAAAAAAATTATATGCATACAATTTAATAATAATTTACAATTAACAAAGAAAAAAATACAATGAGGAACGAAATCCTAATCCATGAGCAAGCTTAACTCTAACTGATGGCTTGCAAGAGACAGAGCAGTCAGATTCTGTAGGAACGAAAACTATGATATGTTCTGCCGACCACGAGTGCAAGGGACTAAACGTCTGACGAACTATAGCTAGATTTATTTATCTATGTTTATACACCTTTATCCACCTATGCTGATTTAACTTTCGATGCTATAACTACCTATCTACCCTATGCTGATAACTACCTTCTCTTCATATGCTCCTATCGTTCTATGCTGAACTGACACGAGTATAAGGTGCCGCCGAAGAGGTCAGGCCTGACGAGAAAAAAAAACACTTTCTTTAATTAAGAATAACAAAAATTACAAATCTAAATTTCAATATCTCCAAGATTACTTACTACGCAACACTGCTTAGTCTCTTACCGGTTGCAGGTAGAAGTATAGCACACTGAAAGTCTAAACAGCGACGACCAATCAGGGAAACGAAGAAAAAGACATCACATGAAAGAAAGTCGGATCCATTCACTAACAATGAGCATGTTCACTCTCATGGAACGTTTAATCTTCATTCTGATTCCCATTTGATTCCTCTGTAGTGTAAGGTCATCAGTTGCTAGTAAACATCATGCAAAAAGTTCCGAGAAGATCTCCGAGATCAAATAGTCAAAGCCCATTACGATGGTAAAGGCTAAAGGGCAATTGTAAAGAAGTTGCAGTGCTTCTCAGCGCATTGAATTTTTATTTATGGCTTCAGAACGCGGACGACTAGTTGTATGTAAAATAATTCTTCTTTAATTTTCTAATCATTGAACCAACTGTACTGATATGCATTTTAAAATGCTTTTCAATTTCCCCATAGCCGTCGGAATGAGTTTTGGCTTTTCAATCACAGAACTCGACACTGAACTTTTCGCATGATGTTTACAGGCTAACTGATAACTCCACAACTGCACTGCTATAGACGTCTCAAATGACAATCAGATTGTAGAGTAGGTGTTCAGAGAATGTGTACATGATCTTAAATGGTATTTTTGATTTTCAACATCTAATATCATCTCAAATTCAATTCTAATTGTGCTTGAAACCCCGATAATAAACATTTTTCATGAGTGTACTTCAGATCTTTTTATCTAGTGGATTTGCATGCGTTCTATGAAAATTTTCCTGAGTATTCTATTATATTTTGGAGTGTTTCTATTCGCTCCTTGATAAAAGATTTACTTTAGTATAATCTGGCATTGTGATTCTCATGATAATTTATTAAAATTTAAACAAACAACCGTTTCCCTAGTGAACCGAATACTTTTTAATCTAACTGTAGTGTTTCGTCGTGCCGACACGCTCCTCAAAGATTAACGTTAAAATAAAAAAATGAAAATACAAGTGAGTAAGGTTCATAAAATAAAAAGTAAGCCGGGTGCTTAATCGTGGTAATTGGTCAGCTATTACATGTTAATGAGCGAATTAGTTTGTCCTTGAATGTAAGATTTTGTAATTTTATTTTACACTTTAGCAGTTCATTTATGCAATACGAAGCCCGTGAGACCATATATTCAATAGTTTTGTTTGGTTTATGTGTTTTCAATGCCAATTAGAATACCCTAATTTACGATTCACAAGGGTCAACATCAAATGTCCCTAGTTAGGTCAAATACATAATACGTTAGACACTTCCATGCTCCATTTCACATTGAGGTCATTATATTTTATGATTCATGCATCATTAACAGACATGAATAAGGTATTAAGTATATATGTATCTTTACAAGTATTTACAGCAGCAGAATTTGCACGCCTCATTGGTGCCATGTATGTAGTTATTTCTCATCAAATCTATTACAAATATTTAACCCTTAAACGAGAAACCATCATATCTGTTAGTTAGCTAGTCACCAAAAGATAATACAAAGAGACTTGTTGACTTCACAGGCCAAACCTAATACTAGAATCCATGACGTGCATTGTAACATAAACTAGTTCACCGCATCTCCATAAGTTCGTATTGGAATAACCCTAAACATCGCTAATATTGTTAAATGACTGACATTGTGAGTTTTCAGTGTTTTAAAAATAGTTTCCACTTGCTGGAAATATCAGATATTAAAAACTAATCGTTAACGATTTTTTAGGTACGGATTGAAATTACATAATAGTTTTACAACCGATATTTTTTCTCAAGGATGAATGTAGACGTTACCATGAAAAAACGCTGTTACTGAGCCACAAACGACAAAGACCCAAAATACCATAATAAGATAATTAGCCTATTTCATGCAGAGGCTTATTTCTTATTATCTGCGATGCGATACAATGATAAAAATACTAACAAGAATGTAAAAATATTATTCAACGATACAACTCTAGCCCAAATTTTATTGCATTTTAAGCAAATTTAGTCCTCGAAACTGAAATGTCAAAGAATCATTTCTCAAAAGTTGAGTATGGAAGACTTATTCTATGAATCTGAACAACCGAGAAAATAATTTTGCACTCTCTTCAAAGACGTTGATTATTCATTTTATTCGAATAATCTGTCGACTTTAAGATACATTGAGTAAAACCACATAGGATGTGCGTAAACAGCAGTTGTTATTACGGAGATATGAACTGTGAAGTGGGTTTCATCGAACAATTAAAAGTATCGAAATGAATATTCACTCGTAAAATTCACGCTTTACTTCTCAAAGACGAAAATAAATATATGTAAACACTACATGATAAAGAAATTTTCTGCGTTGACGATCGACAGTAAATAAATATGAAAGACAATTTGGGTCAATGAGAAACTGTCGAGCTCAAGGTAAGTATTGAAAATAGGAGGAAATTCGTGCGATCATTCTGAGTTTCGAGAGATGTTGTTGAATTTCTGTCCACACGATAGACTTGAGTTTTCCTCGATCGAGTTCCCACAGGTTCCTGTTACACGACAGGACGCGCAAGCTTTGTTTTCAGCTGAACTCGTCAGTTGGAAACACGCCTTAGTTTCCGGGAAGGAAATACTACATATTAACTAACTCAGATGATCAATCTCAATTTTTTTTCCTCTTTTGTGACTAGTTTGTAAACTGATATTCTGAAGGATAGATTTACTATTCTAAAGCTCCATTAATTAAACAGAGTGGGCCGCAAAAAAGTTTCACTTTTTTCAAATGCTTTTAATTGCATGACTAAAGGTCGCAGAAACTTCAGCGTGATATCATTTTTACTGCCATTTATTGCAATTTATTTATTATTGCATTTTTACCGCCATACTCGCCAGACGTGAATCCACTAGACTACGCCTTCTGGCCGCACATTGAGCCCTGGACCTGTCACGTTCGCCACTCAAGCATCACAGCCCTTAAAGCATCCGTTGACTGAGAGTGGATGACCATGAGCACGGACTACGTTGTCAAGACCTACAAAACCTGCAGGCGTCGTCTCGAGGCCATCATGGCTGCGGATGGCGGTTATATTGAATAAAATTGAAGATTAAATCAAAATTTTTATGCCTGGAAATTTTGCTGACTTTGGTTGAGAAGTTTGCGAAGTACTAAGTGGAGAATTTAGATTTAGGATTTGTTCAGGCTTTTTTTTGCTATCTCTGAAGAGTAACTGCAGGTTACAATGGCACGCAATGAGATAAAAATTTAAAACACCCTTTCCGAAATATTTCAGTTGCGACAGCCAAAAAATCCAGTGGCGAAATGCTTAGCAACTTTTTTTCCACTTGATGGTTTCAAAGCTCGTGACACGAGAACACTATCTACTTTCTCCTTCACGTGCTCAGAGTGATGTCTTGCACTGTCGTGTTTTTGAATTTTCATACAAGGAGATGAAAAACTTCGACTTTCTACTGGTCCCTATCACTTTCTGGTACTTGGGGGACGTTTGAGTAAAAATATTGCTTCATACAAACAGTACTGCCTTACACATCATTGTACAATTACACTTAAGCTAATTTCACTTAAATGTTCAGAAAATATTAAAAGCAGTGCGTTTCGAAACAATGTTAGACACGGAGCAACAGGACGAACGGTCATAACTACTAAACCCCAACGTTTGCTTCATACTTTGATATTTGTGACCCATAGAAAGATGTTGGTTGAGACACCAATATGATTAAGAATAAGACGGATCTTGCTAGAGTCAAAACGAGCAAAAGAAGTTTTCTCTGATCGTAATGGTGTGTCCTGGCTCTACTTGCTGCTGCACCGAATTTACTGCAGAGTAAATGGAAATTGATAGAGTATGTTAATACAATGAGCGGAGTATAAGTTATGGTAAGCGAATATAGCACTATCGACTGTTTTTATAGATGTCATACTTCGAAATTGGATTGAGATTGTTTAGAATCCCTTGAACAATAAATAAATATATTTCGTTTTGCTCTCATCACTTCTGTGGAACAAGCTCACTGAATTTCGGAGTTGAATAGTAACCGTCTGAAGTTTCAGCATTTAATGTAAACAAGTTGACAATGTTACATTAAAAAATGTAGACCACTCACTAAAACCTTGGGTATAACAAGGGAAAAATTCCTAATTGCAACTAACTTGAACTGAGGTTGAATTATAGATGAGATAACTCGGGATAAAATATTTAACTTAGATACGGCTGTCTGAGTCATTGTATATGTACTCAAGTTCTATAACATATACGAGGGCTATTTTTTTAAACCTCTGATGGCCTATAAAAAAGCCTATTTACGTAACAGAATCATTTTGTTACCTCAAGTACTGCAAGGGTTTGCTTATTTTTCTACATAATCTCCAAAACGGTTGAGGCATTTCTTATATCGTGACACAAGCTTCTAGATGAGAAGTTAGCCACCAGTGCGGAGAGAAACGTCTTGAAGGACACAATGGGCCCGGACCCAACGGGCACAATGGGCCCGGACCCAACGGGCACACAGCTTCCGGTATTTGAAGTCTCGTACAATTGTGTGGAAAGCCGACCTTAAAATGTCGAAAATTCTGCAGAAAGTTCACTGATTGTAAACCTTCGTTTAATGTTGACCACCTGATCAGCAGGCTGCACGAGGCGTACAGTAGAGACAGACTTGCGCACTTGTCCACTTTCTTCTTGGACGTCGGTTCGCCCTTCTTTAAATTGTCTATGCCACTCCCGTGCTGAACCCTCCCCATAAAGTTGTCACCGTAAACTTTGCTCATTCTACGATGGATTTCAGCAGTACTACGTCCTTCTGCATGCTGAAAATGGATTACACTTCATAACCTACATTTAGCGGGAGCATCGATCGTAACGGCCATGTTTAATTGCCCGTACCACGGGCAATCGGGTTGTATCCGTTTTGGCGATTAAATAGAGAAATAAGTAAAGCCCTGCAATACTTTTGAGAATAAAATCATTATGTAAGGGAAATTTCCCTTTTTCATAACCTAACGGAAGTTGAAGAAATAACCCTCGTGCCTAAAGATGCTGCACCCACACTTATTGACATTTATGACACTGAAACCGAGATAATGCAGGCTAAACGTAGATGGTATCTGCAGGTTTTAACTAGGTGAATAGTTTTAATTAAGGCAAACATGGCAGTTTGGTAAATACAGGTACCAATTTTTGTATCCCGGTAATCCCACATGAAATCACCAGCTTGGTCGACTGGTGAGCGAATCTGCTTGCGAGCGGGAAGACCCGGGTTCGAATCCTGCTGCCGACATGGTTGACGCGGCTAGAAATACGGCATGGGACTTGGGTAAAACAACCAAATAATTATCGAAGTAATTATCCGACCCAAGAATGGGCCAGAAGGTTCGTTCCTATAGCCTCATTCTATTCTATTCTATTCTATTCTATTCTAAATAATGCAGTTTTTGTGCCCAATGTTCATCCTGTCATTTATCGAACTATCATCTGAAATACATTTCAGACACTTGAAAAAATTTGTTAGGTTTTGATAATCCCCTGACTAATAATAGTTAGAACTTAACCCTTCGTATGGTAACATTTTGCAAGCACTAAAAAAGTGGCACAGAGTGCGTAGACTATTCAACGTCAAAACTTGGTCATACTCAGACGTGTAAAATTCACCATGAGAGCATGTCATCGTAACGAGTTTAAACTCAATACGAAAGTAAATTTGGAACCAGAAAAATCTTAACCATTTTTTTTAAATCAAGCACTTAGTGATCGTACGACCCTGAAGTGGTTTGAGAAGTTTTCTTCGTAAGATAAATCACTTGAAGATCACCTTTCATTTTAGGAGATCAAAAAAAAGGTGATAAAAAGTTACGCATTTCTATTGACTCAAATCCCAGTCAGACCTGCTCGATACTTGAACAACTGTTCAACATTGATGAAGATGACTTTCGGCGATATTTACAACAGACGGGAAAAAAATATTCATCTTTGAAATGGACGCGCTTTGAACTTAATGATGGACAAAAAAGCCATCAAGTTGCTACATGCTTGTCGCTCCTTTTAAAACAGAAAAATAACTACTTTTGGCCAAATTGGAGACATGGGACAAAATATAATTCTGTCACGATAATCAAAGCCTTTCACGAATATAATTATCACCAGATAACTACGTCCACGGATAAGAAAACTTGAATTCCATAAAAAAAGATGAGTTTCGTTAGTGATGGAATATACAGGACATTGTGAATCACGAGCTACTATCACCATGAACATGAGCAACGATTGGTGTTGAGGTTTATAGTTCTGATTTGCAAAGTATCTCAGAAGAAATTAATCAAAAATATCCTGCACTTGGAAATCGTTCGTATCTTGAAAGACATCATTTTCTTTCAAGACACGAGCGATCAGACATTGCTCATCCCAGAAATCGAAAGCTTATTGGCTTCGGGTGCGAACTGACACCTTATCGTATAAGTACTCCTTATATGTCTTTTGTTGATTAAAACATTTTTCTATCACTGCGCAATTTCATGCGTATCAAAATAATGTATAGAAATTTTGAGCTAGAGTTGAAACTTCAATTATTTTATCAAAACTCAGCAATTTTTCAAAGAATATATGTTCAAATAGGTCAATCGTTGATAAAATGTCTAAAATAGGAGGGAAAATTAAATTCTTCGATGAAATTTTGTTTGTTTCCTTTGTGTTGTTACTTTGTTTTCTGACACTTTTCCTGACTTTACCTTTCCCTACATTATCTTTGTGTATTGATGCTTATAAACGTAATAAAATTTATTAGAATAAAACAATATTGAGTTATCTTACTGTATGAGCACAAAATGGGTCATTTTACTTCAGATATTTCAAAACATCGGGGCTGCGTTGAGTAGTGACATTGAAATCAGAACTACAGCGTGCTTTTCTGAAGCCTCCTCTGCTCCTCAGAAAGTCAGAAATTACGGTGTGAGTCTTTCAAATAGGTTATTCATAATTAATTTTTCCTCAAGAGAAAATAAAAACAGAATTGTAAAGAAATTGAGTGTAAGCAAGAATCTTAAACAAAAGAAGCGTTCTAAATTTGGGAATATACGTGGTCTAATTTTTCAGCATACAAGACATGGCCGCACACTTCTTAATTATCTGTGCAATAGCTACACTGCATCACATATGTTATTTTTACCTCATCCTCCATGTCCATCTGATATTACTCCTATTGATTGTCGCATACGTAAGTCTTTTGAGCTTTTCATTAGCAATAGAACATTCTCAATAAGGAAAATATAATCAAAGCATTTGAATTGTTCATGTCATCAAGGAATGAAAATGTTTCAAAAGATGCGATCAAGAATTTAGAGACACACTGGAGAAAACTCATTCATCAACATGGTACTTATTTTAAAAAAATTAAATTAGTTATTCAACAATCCTGAAGCATTTCATTCCTTTCCTTGGGAGTGAGTCAGAGTGTATGACACTGATGTAATAGATTACTTCGGAAATGGAATTGACTGGTTAGAAAAATGTTCATTATTGAGTATTAGGTTTACCGTACACTTAAATTAGGGAATGTCATCTATTCTATGAGTAAGATAAATTCTAACTCGGGCTTCTAATGCTGAACGCTATACTCCTGCTCAGCTTACAAAAAATGGTCTCTGATCAATGAGACTCTAAAGTGTACAAATAATTGCCGTTATTGTCTTCAGTATATAATAAATGTTTAGCTAACCGAGAGTTCTCCGAATCCTGTGTACATCTTATTAGGAATATGATATACCATTCAGCATTTTGTTCCGAAAAAATTCAATTATATTACTATCTGTATTGCGCCAGTATTGTTTACTGCTGTCCCAGCATGAGAATGTCGGCATTCTTCAACAGCGGCGCAGAAACTACAACACCAACACACAACGGAGGGCGACATCAATTGCTGATGAATCGCCAGTTCGGCGTTGGAATTCTAGCAGAGTGATGATGCTGTTCTTTGTGTTGCATTCCTCATAACTCGCTATTACCGATGAGGCTCGCCGATATTCGAAGTGCCGATATTACACTCACTGGCAGGAGGCACACATAAGACTGAAATAAAACTAGTATCGTCAACTGAAGAATACGTGTAAGAATGTAAGTACAGGGACTTAAAATTACTCCTATGATCCGAGAATCCTAGATTAAAATGTTGGCCTCTAGGGATTATTATACATTATCTATATCCCTTAGACGTAGGTTACAGAATATACGTATGAATTGCATTAAAAACTGCTGTAAATATTAGAGTTTTATTTATAAATATTTACAACCAATATATTGTTGGCCGAGCTTAACATAATAAAACAGCAACTTGATGGAACAGCCTAAAGAATATGAGAAGCGCCAACATACAAGTCACTAACAAGCCAGTGAACGCATCCTAAGAAAAGATAAGCTGTCAACCGAACAAACATAAACAAAACAAATAACTTGCATTATTATCTCATGGCTTACATTTTACCTGTTGTGCAGACGATTTTCAATGTTTGTCATGAAGATATCACTGAGGGCTGCCAGGCCATCCTGTCAGAAATTTCCGTTAGTTGCCTCCACAACGGGTCAGTCATAACTTTCCTAACTAGGAAAATTTTCGCCGGATGGCAATTGGTAACACTACTTAGTGACCAGATGGCGTTTCGTGCCCCAACTTCCTCTGCCTCTCGTTGTTGCTCAACGCATGACGTCAGGAAATGTAAACTTCTAGATGCGGAAATCAATTATCGGAAAGCTTTAAACAAAATTCACATGTTCTGTTAGAACCATCATATGGTTATCAATAAATCAATATACACAAGGGTTTTTAAAATCTTAATCCTGGTGTCTGAAGACTAGAGATCATTCATCCATCGATTGTTTCCGTCCATCCCAGGACGTTAGGTAGAGACACGTATGGATGCGTTAAGATGGTCTGGAAGTTTTCTGGAAATGGTCAGTTGAAGTAAAGTCAGTATAGCCTACCTGGTTTCGGTGCCATATGGATAGAAAATTGTAGGGCTGCGTGGAGATTTGAACCCTTGTAACCAGAAAGGATGCACTGGTTGCGTGAACCACTTGACGTCAGAGTACTTACTAGAGTAAGCCATAATACTAAAACAAACTACGGAACTCATATTCCTGGTCCGATTTTGACATGAGTTAAAATTTGTCTTTGGTCAAAAATGTCGTATGTCGGAAATCGTGCACAAATGTGACTGACTGACAATTGTTATAAGACAATTATTATCATCATTGACCATAAACAATAGAAGATTGATAAAGTAACAACGAATTTCAACACTATAACTCAATCGCTTATTACCACAATTTATCTCGTAAAATCCTACTTGCATTGAAAACATGTGAGCTCCTAGTCATAATAAACTTAGTCGCGATTCATTGCATTTAATGCAAATTCCTGTTACTAGTCCACCTACTCAGAATAAACTTGTGGATCACTGGAAGCTTTTCTTTGACATCTGCCATCACTCTCAGGCTGCTAAGATGTCAAAATATGAAAAATACCGTCGAAAATTTAAAGAAAGATGCGAACGGTCATCAGTACATATTTTTCTATGTAATCCATCATGATATCCAAAGCCAGTGGACAATTCCTCTATAATAGTCAAATGTCATATGACTCGCATTCTCACAATTTGTGCGTCTCTGAATAAGTTCTATTACTTGAGAGCATAGTTGTTCCGTGCTTCAGAGATACGTGGAAGGTAGGAGACTGAGAGGCACTCTATGCAAACAATGGTGCGTGTCATTATGAAAGTGGACAAAACATCTATTTTCCCAAATATAAATGCTAACATTATCTCTTAGTTAAATGTTCGTATTTGCACTCATTGTCTCAAAAATTGTGCAAGCATTTCGGAAACATGGTCATAAATAGAAAGGATGCCTGTTTAGTAACCAAGAAACTTCCGCAACGGCAACCAGCTGCGTCAAGCTTTCCTGCCGCTTTACAGAGCCATACAGTCGTGTTACAGCTCGTGATAGGCAAAATTGCACGTTTTTTATATGTATGTACCGTAGTATATGTGATTGTAATATGCCTGGACATTTCCATCTAGATTAAGTATTAAAGATGCATGGAGTGTTTTCAATGTCACTGAATGGAAAGTTTCTCAATTATTCCGCCTTTCTATTGTCGTTAAGTAGTAAAACAAGACCAAAATACAAGCGTAGTTTTGTACCAAGAAACATAATTAATTGCTTCAATAATCCCCAAAACAAATATTTCTACTTGGACGTTGCATGTAGAAGCACTAAAAGCGATTTCGTACAAAAATTGCAATAAATGTCCACAACACGCGAGAACAGAAAATAATTTATTCCCTATAAGTTACAATTTTATGACTGGTGTAGATGCCTCATAGCTCGTCTGCAAGAGGGTGACGAAAACTACATAATCCAGCATTTGTTGCTATGCACATATATATTATACGAAATTTTCACATTTAAGTATTAGTGCAGCTTTCACAGTTGGTTGTTATACGAAAGTGACCTTTGAAACCATATTTCATGCTGTTCGTGTTAAATTTAGTAAATTAAATATATCATTCTAAAAACTGAGTTCTGAAACACTGTTCATATACCTAATAACATATAAAGGATTTCGAATCGGACGACCACTAGATTTTAAGGAATGACTTAAAGTATTGAACATTGGAGGGTCTACGAATAATTTCATCGGTAAATGTACCTGTTTTATCTAGCCAAAAAATTTATTTTGTGAAATCTATCGTCTCAAAATTGTTCCCTTAATGAGATGACTTTGTGCCCATAGTGATTGAGACAATTGTCCAATTTGACAATCCAGCGCAACAAGCAGAGAATTGAATTACTCTCATTTGTATGAGTTAATGTGATTTCCCCAATACACGAAACAGTAACCAATAAAGTGATGTGTTCGACTCGTTTATCATTTATCTATATACTGCCAAAATTTCAACCAAGAAGTAAAGAAGAGTCAATGATTTATTTTTCTACGAATTATATCCGTCAGAGCTGAGAGTGAGTCAGTTCGGTGGTTCCGTAGTTCCTACGAGGAATTTATACGTATAAACTGAAAAGGACATAATTTATAAAATTAGAACCACATTTTATAAATACTTTGAATTGAAAATTACTTGGCTTCATAAATGCTCGCATTCGTACTTCAGACATTTAAGAAAATAATAACACGACTAGAAGGCCTTTTAAGAATTCATGGCACTCTCATTTATTAATCATTCCAAAGAAGCATGTTTTATGTTCCTCGTAGGAGTGCCAAAATATTTGGTTAAAAGAAAAAAATTGTTTGGATCATCTCTATAAGGGTAATTATTGAAAAGCCTGTAATTTGTTCTGATTACTCTGTCCACTTTCTATTTGAATTTATACGGTAAACTTCTAAGAGTTTGTGTTCCTTCATTATTGACTGCCCACTCAGATGAAAATTTGACAAAAACTTATGAAAGAATGCTTGATGATGATCAGAGTACATGAAAGCAAGAAGGAAAAATTCGAAACTCTCATTAATTCATTTGCAGACTCGTTCTTGAAATCGGTAATGTTTAAAAAGAGATCGCAATTTAGTGTCAAACCTGCGGCTTCTCTATAACATTGTGTATAATATTTTATTGTTTAAAGTCTTGCTTGCTGCACATGATAACATGTAACTGTGCTTCTTACTTTGCATCCTCAAAAACAACTCTGAAATTACGTAAGTTGATAAGGTCTGGCAATGTAAACAAAACAGTTGATGGATTTCCCGACACTTGATGTTCTACGCGATGTTGCTCGAAAAAACCGATTGACGCCAGCTCTACGCCACTACTCAGAACGAGATGAATAGTGATAAAAATTTCCTTAATTGCTTGTGTGTTTTTACCCGTATTTTTGCAGCATGATTCATTGGAAAGTTGCCATATATGCCAATCATGCGTCAGAAGTTGATTAAAAGTTCAGGTACATAATTCACAATGTTGCAGAAAACATGAGATAGGTATTCAGGTTTTCGGAAAGAAATTACATTCTGTGTAAAATTATATAAAAATTAACATCAGTGGCATTTACTTAAATACGTTTTACCAAGAATGTAATCACGATCTCATCGTGCTCGGTATAGAGGTTGCGATAATATGCTGCAAAAACAACAGGCTATTATTTACGGTTGAATGTCGGGTGTACATGGTTATGAACAGTGTTTGGTTCTCATGCGAAGCTCATATATGTAGAGCCCAAATTGACTTTTTAGGTGCTTTCCCACTTCCCTTAAGATATACGAGGGTAATTGAACATGGCTTATTGAATTTATATACTAAATTTATGGTGCTCTGACGCTGATCCGATAAAATAGTCTTACAGAAAACGTGGTCATTCAGCTGGGTAGCCTTCCGGAAGGGGTCAAGTCTATTCAACCACAGTTGACACTAGTGCCGGATAAAATATCACGACTCAAAACTGGTTTATCACATAGGGACTGATTTATCAACTGGCTGATACCTTCACAATAAAATTAATACTGTGACGAGCTCCACCCGTAATTATCATTCCTAAAGACATTTGAGATTTTAACAACACAATGTTAAAAATAAAATGTACCCTAGACAATTTATAACTGATGCTTCTTTAACGTTGTGACTGTTGTTGTGTGGACACTCAAGTACTGCAGTCAGACAAGCGTATGTATTAGCAGGGATTGGAAAAAATTACAGTCATACAAGAGCCCAAAATTTATTGAAGTACAGGAAATGGGATCCCTACAATTTTTTTATAATATGGCTTCAATTCTGATCGAAAAGGATTTGTATTGTGCTTGTGTGGTGAAATATTTTCTTCTTACATTCATCTCCATTCAATATTGCCAATATTTTGTCATTGTTCCAGCCGATTAATATCGCATTCTTCTATAGTTCTAAAACCATATTGTTTCCGCTATAATGGAGGCATAATCGGCGTTGGTTGACGCAATTGTCAATTAGAAAGTTCCGTGAAGGTTTCAAAATCATTTCTCATTTTGAGAGCGACGAAAATTTCACTTACGCAATTCCATCTTTATTAGGAATCCACTTGTGTTTGCAACAAATCGAAAGAAATTACTGTCCAGGATTGAAAACATGTCATGTGGTCCCATGAATCGTAGTTTATCCTCTTTCAGAGTGATGCGAGCATTGAAATGTGGCCAGAATCTAGAGTAGCAATGGATCCATCATGCATCGTTAGCTCTTTGCAGGCATTTTTATGCAGTTATAATCTGGGGCTGTTTTTTCTCGGCTGGACGTAGGTCTCCAGCCCTCTGAATAGAAAAAATGACGTCGTGCGACTATTTACATACCCTGGATGATCAAGTTCACCCCTCCATAGCTTTTTATTTTCCTGATGGCGATGGAACGTTTCAGGACGACAACGATCGCTTTGACGGACTACGCAACATCGTCCAAAAATGGGTGATGTCCAAAACATTTAATGGCCACTGCAGTCTCCAGATTTTAACCCCATTGAGAATTAATGAGAGAAGCATGAGAGAGACCTGCTTGCCTCATCGTCTCTTCCATCATTATCAAAGGATTTGTGTCTGCGGCTACTGCAAGTTTGTTCAATGCTAAAGCTACAGAAAATGCAGAAGCTCATGGAATGAATCCTAATTTGGATGGGAGCAGTTTTTCAATCAAACAGAGGTCTGAAATTTCTTATTGATCTATTACACTGAATGGCTTTTTTGGCCAAGTAGTATGATATATAGTTGGGTATATGTTAACAGTACCTAAATAATCAAAAACCATTATCATATAGGATATTAAATAACTAGAGGGATTGTTAAAAACAGTTAGTTAATTAAAAATAAGTCTATTTGATTATTTCTGAACCAATGTCCGAAACCTTTAAATTGTATCTACATATATCACATCACAACGATGCAGTTGAATTTATTATTTGCTCATGATACTGCACACGTCTAACGAAGTTCGTATTCTCAACTCTATGTGAAAATAATTTCCTTTGATGCGTATTGTACGTAGCGCGTTGCATATCATTCTTGCTTTGCTGTCTTTAACTAAGTTTTTGTTGTCCCAGATAAGCACCTCAAGTTTTTTTTCTTAGTTGAAGTACCAACGAATGTCGTTCGTTGTACTATGTTGTTTGTGTTGTTGGTGTTAGCTGTCCCCAGTCTTTTTTATTCAAGATGGTCTCATAGTCTTTCCTGCTGCACGAGCGCCTTGCAGTGCTTTTCATTTACCACGCTTGGCATCACTATTGTCGGTCCAAGTCCCTTTATCTTGTTTCCTGCATGTGTTATCTTATCCACAGCCTGTAGCCCCTAGCACTCTCGTGAACCTCTTCTTTTCTTCTTTCTCTATCCATTGTTCAGTAGTTTTATGAAAAATCGAATTTCAGGAACTTAATGTACACTGGTGTCCAAATTAAAATAATACAAATAGATTTTTATTTTCTGTGTTCATTTTCCTACACAAAGCAGGGTATTAAAAGAAGAAAAACCAATTAATTTAGTACCGTAACATCAGTTATCGAAAATGTGACAAAAAATTCTTTTCCACATGCATGCAATATCGCACACATCATCCAGAAAAGTGATTATTGTAGTTCAATACGATGTGGGATCACTCCTGGCACGAAAACAGGTTTGGCAACGACACGACACACTGTGAATAAGGGCATCAATTATATTTTGAAGTATTAACCCCTATTGTTCTTACAGAGCACAGTGCAAGTCGTGGATACTGATTGATGGATAAAGCAATTTGTTCCTCTTAAGCACACCTGATTTGACTATCAAATTTAGCTCTATCTACTAATGGTACCTCTCGATACTGTCACAGCACGTGCAGTTAAGTTTGTTTACCGTGAACAAGACGGTTATCAGCGGTACCAAAAGTTACGGTCAGGCGACAAAAGGTTAAATCCGGAGATCGAGTAGGCTAATCCATGCTAGTAATGCCTTCTGTTTTCAGAAAGACATCCATCACCTGTGTTCTTTGCGGATAAGTACTGCCATCAACTAGTAGAAATTCTGGCTCGACAATACCTCGAAACAACTGAAAATGAAGTGTCAAGATTTCATCACGATACAGGACGGTAGTTAAACTTTGTCAGTTCACCCCATATTGGTCTCATTGATTTATAAGACCATTTTGTATAAAAATCAACAGTGTATATTGAAACCCGTTGTGTATTCATATATATGTGTTGGCGACATGTGCTATGGAAAAGATACGAGAAAATGTATATTTTTTAAATTAAGGATCCTAAAAATTTAATTATCCTTCTGATATTTGCGTATCAGAAACATAATTTTGTGAAACTATAAATTCATTATCTTTTATTGTATGTATTTCAAGCATTGAATGGAGGACAAAAAAAGATAGCGGGTTGTTATAAAATACGGGATTTTTTTGTCACTAGCCTTCCTCTTCACCATTAATTTTTTTTAAATTTTAGTGTTCCATAATGATGATATTGACAAAACAATTAACTCACAAATTGATATTAAAAAACAATTTGAAAACAATTAGAACCACGGAACATTATTCACATGGCTTAGGAAATTAATAGAAACATAATAATAGTAAATATTATGAAGCTTCGGATGAAAATGATTACGATTATCGTGGTTAAACTAGACAATAATTACTCATCAAAAAACTTCGTCTTAGCAAACTCATGATTGCCACCACAGCGATGGCAGTGTGTCTTGCATGATTCTGTTTGTTCCCTGAATGCATTTGCTGGCACTCGACCCACTCTCATACGAGCTCCGTTCTACTTGTTGCAATGAGACGTAGCATGAAGATCATTCCAAAAACTTTGTTGTGTAGTTCTTTTGTTATTAATTATCATTGTGACAGCTCAGTCATATTATTTTAAATTAATTTTTGTCGACTTGAATTTTTGAGGAAAATCAGAACTCACGCTCGTGAAGAAATTTGTGCTTGAACAGAGATGATAGACAATAGCAATTTCTCTAGGCAGCTTCATCAGAGAGATTAAGCCATCAGAGAGCGCTAAAAACAAAACTATCACAGTTTTTCACTTCCAAACTTAGAACATAAAATAAATACTATAACATAATACTTGAAACAATAACTCTGACATCGTTCACTTCTCGGTCAGCACAATCTTGTGTATGCTGCAGTATCTTCATCAGACTTCACCCTGGCGAAACTACTTTTCCTGTGAAGGAGAATAATGATGAAGTGAAAGATCTTCAGGAATCAACTTTTGTACGTCCCATAAGAACAAAGGTTTACAATCAAAATCTTCAATAAACCAAGAAAATCACACTAAGCAATCCAACTGTAAGTTAGAAATCACAACTTTAAGTTTCACTCTAATTCGCAATTTCAAATTTGAGATTTTAGTTGTACTGCAGGAAACTCAAACAATAACATGATGTTGTGCGTGACTTCTTCTGAAATAAACTATTTTGTTTTTTAGCGTACTTCAAATTTTAAGTCCTAGTTTTGAAATGCACTTCCAATTTTCGATTATACTTGTAAAAACCGTTCACCTACTGTGAAATTAATACAAACTGCATTTATGATAGTATCATCCCTAGTCTTAAAATTTTATCC
Organism: Trinorchestia longiramus; assembly: GCA_006783055.1. Classification (NCBI taxonomy): domain Eukaryota; kingdom Metazoa; phylum Arthropoda; class Malacostraca; order Amphipoda; family Talitridae; genus Trinorchestia; species Trinorchestia longiramus. Next base: position 536,235 of record VCRD01000019.1, read on the forward strand.
TAATATTTAAAAACCGTTTCCATTTACTGTGAATTTGTACTATACTTCATGAAATATCGGAACAAATTGATTTGATTTCACTTGAAAGAATGATGCTATTCGCAGGGTAGGAACACGTCTATAAATTATGCGACTTATATTTTTTTCAGCAACTATAAAGATTTTCACGCTGTATTGCCACATGTTTTTCTTGATAGGTAATTCTAGAGAATTGAACCACCCTATATATTTCAGCTCGCCTTGAGCGAACAATTTAAGTGGTACCTTGAATAACAGAAGTCAAAGCGCTGCACTTCCACACAACACGGGGCTAGCATGGATACGAGGTTTTGTGCTTGTCGGCTAGTAAATTAATTTTCATATATGTTAAGTCACTAAGGTATTTACATTTAACACAAATAGTGTATTCAAATTTTTACATGTGTACCTAAAATACACGTACATTCTGGAAAGTTTTCAGGGAAAAAATTTTTGTTTGTATATTCACGGAATTGGAAATTGGTCCTTTGCGACCATATACTACGATGAAGTAAAAATGACGGAATTTTATGAATGAATTTATGCTGGATGAATTGCATGCCTTTTGCATTGGTGTGGTTAAGGAACAATGAAAACCTGAACATAATAGTATTTACGCCAGGCTTCCTGTGTAATATCTGAAAATTGACTCGTTTTTACAGTTTTGATAGAACCCTAGAATTCCTGCTCATTTCACCGCACTGTCCCCCTCTTTATACATGAATTTCAGCTCTGTCACATGCTCTGTGTCGTCCTTAAGCCTTCCAACACACCTCACGAGGTAGGAGATTATCTGGCACGTATGATAGGCCAGAATTTTTACACGAGAGGGGGAATAGAAATCCTTAACTTAAATATGTATTTGCATTTTCAAGTAAATGTAAATACAATAGGAGAAAGGGTCAATAGATAGATGATAACTCATTACTATAAAATATAATGCTTGGGGGCGTTAGATTATTTTTCCAAACTTCTCAGCTGTCAAAAAATCTTAGAATTTTTACGGATTTATTTCCAGCCAGATAGCGATAAATCACGGCGACGGAAAAAACTGTTCAATTCCGTATAGGAATGAAGTTCCGATGAGCCGCACTTAATGCACTAAGCATTAAGACGGCAATCGCCACTTTTAGCGTAGTTTTTGTTGGTATGACATTTGCTGGGTGATAAACTCCTGTGATATTTTTTAAGATAAAATCACAATTAGCCAGAATTAGGCTGGAACTTTACACATACTTATAGCTAAAATACCCATTGCTAGCAGTTCTTTCCTTCTTTGCTTAACCTCCAATTTGTTGAGAACTGAGGGAATAATTTCACGGCGTGCTTATTCAAGAAATTTCGGCACCGGGTTTCTTAATATCATTAGATGGACTTGGACATTTGGTCCATTGTAGAGCGTAAGGGTCAGTATCGAAACCTCACTGGAAAATTACCCATGAAACACCACAACTATAATGTATTTGCTTCGTGCAACATGGTGACCGTATTGTTCTAATTTGAAAATATCATATTGACAGTTTAAGTATCTGTGTTGAATAATGTTACAAGTGATGCTTTTCCCAACACAAATACTAAATACGGTTGACTTAAGATGTTTCATTTTCATCTGATTTTGGCATTATTGAAACACTCCTTAGTCATGCATAAAACAATGTCGCAGCACCGGGCGTCCCAACTACATTCGACCATGTTATTCCATACTATATTGCCTGGTGTCCGTCAGGAAACATTACTTCGATGAATAATTTTATAACTTTAATATTCATTTATTCTTATTCCCGATAATATTCTAGTAAAGTAGTACCAGCAAAGTATTTTAAGGAAGTTTTACAAGAAATTGAATATAGCTGTGTCTACACTTGACCGTTTACCACGTTACCTGTATTTGTATGTATATGGAACTCGGGCTGCAAGTTGGTAACGAAATAAAATAAGGTAATATTTAAGCCATGGTAATTTAAATTTTCGTGATATTAAGTACTATAAACTCCACACAATAAGTGACAGCTGTTATCTTGAGGTTAACTTTATCAGTATATATGAATTGAAAAAACTGCTGCATCATCAGTTCCTCTGCATCCCCAGCATCCTCCTTCTCTGTTCGTGTATCACTCACGAACTCGTGATGTGATGCAGGTCTTTCATTACCAGAGCACTTCAGTAGGAAGGGATTAAATGTAACCACTCAATTCAACTTGAGTTAAAATGTTCACAGTCGATTAAAGCTACACTAAGTTGGCCGGCAAATGAAAGAACAAGAGGACATATTTCAAAAACATTCAAAAATAATAAGGAATGTAAATAATTTGGAACAGATATATTTTAGACATATAGTCATGCCTTGCAAAATAAGACACTTGATGATGAATCACATACTGTATATAAAAGCAGGGAAGGATGCTTCAGTATCACAAATAAAAAAATACTTTCCGTCGAACCTTTCATAGGGTATAAACTAGAGTATGTGTGCTCATTATATGCATTGTCGTGGTATTCATCTATTGAGGAAGCGTTGAGTTTTCTATGATGATGTTGGATGTAGGTCACTGTAGCCATACTGACCTTTTTCTGCCAAAATACTGAACATACTGAAATAATTGAAGAAGGAGAAAGTAGTGCTCTCGGTGGGATAAAATTACAGAGAAGTAAGTGGTCCTATAAGGTAAAATGTATGTTGTAAGCTCTGTATTAAAAACTGATTAAAAAGGAAGCATAAGATGTAAAAATTTCGTAAACTAATGAATCAACAGATACTTTTGTGAAATAATGTGTGCATTGTTGAGAGGCTTTTCAATGAAGTTTTTGATAATCCAAAAATTCAAACTACATTTTTAGCTCTCCTTCTTGTTCCATCTGTTACCGCACAGTCTCTCTTTGATATTTTGGTCTCTAAGTTGCAAAATTGTAAAATCGAATGAAAAAAATTTCTGGTTTTGCAAATGATGGAGCAACTGCAATAGTTAGCAAAAACAAATCAGTTTGGACCAGAATTTAAGAATTTTTTTCGAAATTGAGCACATATGAATTGTGTTTGTCATTCTCTAGCATTATGCGCCCAATATTCTTTCAGAAACTCGGAGTCAATCTTGGATTTCTCCTTGCTGTGATTCCATCATAGTTTTCAAATAACAGTTTTCTCAGAGGTGAGCACAAAACAATACTTGACACGTTAAGACCTCATTATGATTGCCCAGCTCCACTGCCATTCCAGAAAGCTGCAAAAATAGAGGGTTCCGTTAGAGAAAAAGTTGTGCTCAACATTTCGATGAACTAGCATGAGAGCCGAGGTTACTTCTGTCTGCAGAAAATTCTTCAACAACTAATTCGAAGTATAAAGCAAGATTATCAGAAGAAATACTTACTGACACAACCAACTATTGGTACTTGATATATATATATATATATATATATATATATATATATATATATACTCGTATATATATATATATATACCCACCTATCGTCAACGATTTTAAATCGGTTAATGCATCGTTTCATCCATCTTACATAAATCCTTAGGAACAGTCTTAGGAATTAGAATTGCTTCTCAAAACTCTAAAGAATACAATTTACAATTGCGATGGGATTGAAAAAGTCTTTGAGATTATTGACTACGGAGTAAAGCTTCAGCAGAAACCTATTCGTTATCTGAATGAATACACAGGTTCTCAGCGAACCCACAAACGACAGAAAATGTTCGAAGTTTAACACAGGTGTCGAATGTTTATCGTTGAGGTCATAAGTTAACTTGAGTCGGGGATGTGTGATGCCCTAGATGCATTCAAAACTTTTCATTGCTCAGTCTATGTAATATTTTGAGTCAAACCAATGAAGCAGAATTATTCGAGTTGCCTATGATTATTTTATCTGCCGATAACATTGGTATTATAGGAAAATTAATATAATTGATTAGAGCCATAACATTTTAAGAAATTATCTATGCATTTCATACATATTTATTCTTGAATGAATATTATTTATTTATAAATCTATTCAATGTGCTACTGCCCGTTACATATGCCCTCCATTTCTTTCCAAGTAAAACTGAGATTTAGTTTTAATTTCTTGCACTGATAAAGGAATTATTGTCGGATCTATTTTCTGTAAGTTGACCAGAGGTTATTCGTTCTTCCAGTTAATTCAAACCTGCTGGAGCACATTACTTCTACGGTGACTTCCTCAGGAAAAATGTACAGGATACAAAGTCTAGGAAAGCATCACTCGACAGCGAGATCAATCTAAATGAAACGTCAGTCGTTCAACAAGTCTTTTTTTTTAACTGTACTGTAGTTATTATTTTCACTATTGTTTAAAAACCTCACAGCTTGAAAACTGTGCTGTGATTTGAATTTTGTGTCACCGAAATGCTTCTCAATAAACTAAGACAACCCGGCTAGGTTGTACATGTATGCTTTTAGATGTATTTATGTACATAGTTTCTCGCATTAACCTCTTAATTCCCAAGAAAATTTTGAAATTACCTTTCACTTTTCATTTATAAATTATCGTTTGGGAAAAGTCCCCAGCACGCTACTGAGCCATGCGCTGTTTGCCGGTATCCAAACAACATCCGCCAGCACATCGTCCCGTGCGTCAAGACGCGCTTTGCGGAGTGCCCACAGCAGCCAATCAGAGCTTGTTCTGCGGTGCTGCAACGCTAGGTCACCGAGCCCACTGACACCTCGGAAGGCCACCGATACGTTCGATGCTTTTCGTAAATGAATAGAAAATAAAATTTGTACCCATCATTCATCAAAAAAAGGTTGATACGGAATGATAAGCAAGTTTCAAAAAATTTATTCATCTTATGTTGCATTAACGCTAATACACGTTGTATGAATATCTACTTTATCAATTTTTATTTAAGAACTATTTCATAATTTGGTTCCTTCAGTAAATTTCACCAACCACGCTTGTGGAGAGGTAAGTAGATGTAATGAGGAGCAATTCTACGAGACCATGCGGAAATAAAGAAAAATCGTTAGTAGGATTTTATAGCCAGCAGTTAAATAACCGATAAAGTCACAGGCAGCAGAACGCATCCACCTGGACGTGGACGTGTTTAGAGCTTAGGTCACAGAGTTCACACGGAGACAGCTGACTGAGTGATGCTGTTTTATGGAAGTCCAGAAACGCACTGCAATACATTGGTTAATTTTGACAGGGTGTTCATTCATAATTAGCGACAGACTATCTCATGTTGAATCTTAACACTGGATAAAACCAGAAGCATACAATGGTTTTAAAATGATACTGCTGAACCATTAACTTCGTTTATATATATTTGTGGCTTCGAAACTGAAGAATTGATAGCTTCTATTGAATATAATCAAAGATAAACTATTTTTAGAACAAAATTAACCTGTTAACGGTCACCGCTCACTCGACAATAATGAGACTATTGGTATATTACAATTATAATATGACAGTAACAACAACGCTAATTGAACTAATAAATATTATAACATCATATGATATTAACGCAGTTGTAGTACCGTCGTGCATCTACAATCATATGGTGTAAGTTGCCAGTAGAATGCAACTCATACAAACATCATATGATGTAACTAACGTTTAACAAGTTAAAAAATAAAAATGGTTGACGCTCTTTATTGTTTTCACAAATGCGTTCAAATGCTTCACGATTTTGATGCAATCTCTGCCACTGGAAGAATAAAAGCTCTGCCTATTATTAACCTGAAAGCCGTATATTAAGGTGAAAAATAATTATAATTTAAGCTCTGAACAACCAGATTTATTTAACCCTTTCGATACTGACGGTACATATAAGTGCTGCTCGAATTTTGCACATTTTAAGATGCAAAGCAACACGTGTGTCTGTGCAAACGCTGGTAGGGCAGTGCAAGCTACAGTTTGATCAGGACAATGCAGTTACCGTAAAACATCACAAAGCATCTTTTTTCAAATTTGATGTTAAATATGTTGAAAAGGTTCTGATATTGGCATCATGGTACCGAAAGGGTTAAACCCTTCACCAGCACTGAAAGGGAAAAAAAAGATAGAGTCACCACTCTTTCCCGTACAGAGAATGAGACGAGCTGAGTTGTCGGATCATAATAGTCGAGTCATTCTGACGTCATTCATTATCTTATTCTTGTCCGTCTTAAGGCAACTGATGAACAACGAACCAATGCAAATATTTTATGGTCTGTATTCTGGGAAGCCTCCAGGAAATTGAGGAGCTCTTTTCATGCAATATTTAGAAAGGCAACTTACCTGCTTCTGTTTGTTGTTTCGCAACTGGCGGAAGCGCAACGATGGCAGGACCACCGGTTTGAAGCCCTTGACGCCGAGGGAATTTCACTTACCTAAGTACTTACGAAAAGATAAAGCAACATGACCAGCATAAATTGCGACAATCGAAAAAAAACAAAGCAATGAAACATACATAGGTTAGGAAATTCTGCACTGCGTTGGTCGTTCAAACTGTTCTGTGACGTCAAGAAAGCCATGACGTACTTGAAATTTTGAAATTTAGAGTGCGTTCATGCACGAGAAGCTAAACATCGTTAGAACTCATCAGGATAAGAAATATTCAAGGTATTTGTATTTTACTAGCATATGCAGGCATGTTTATATTTATAGGTATGTTCATATTTACATACTTATATAACAATATGCACATATATGATATAAATACATACATAACATACATATAATTTTGTACTAATCGAGTCACGCCATGAACTTGTGGAAGTATATGAGTTTTCATATTCACCAATGAAGGTATTTGCACTCAAGTCACTCTATTTGGGGTAATTAAAGTCATAATTTAAGGTATGAAGAGTTTATATATGCAGGAAAACGTAAATGAAAATTACCAAATCCAGTGGCGATACTAAACATTATGAAGATAAGCTCGAAAAAAACACTACAAGTTCTGAATTATGCAAATATTCATGAGGAAAATACCGAGGTTTGAGTGTATACTAATATATATACATTAACATTATGAAACAGATTTGAGGAGCACAACTTTTTGCTACCACATGACGACCTAACCTAACCTAACCTAATCTAACCTAAGCTAACCTAACGCAGGCTTGTAAAAACAGTAAAAGAGGCTGCTCGTGGCGATTTCCAGGATGTTAACACATTCAAAATACTCTAGTACAGTTTGTCATCAAATAGACGTGCATAATTTTTTATAAAAGAAAGTTTAACAAGCTTATGTTGTTAAAATGACATGGGTATATAATGATAAATAACTATATTGTTATTTTTTATTATTAATATATTTATTTAAATTACTAATATTATTATAATTATTAATATTATTAGTATTATAAGTATTTTTATTGTCTTGTTATTGTTATTATTATCATTATTTGATTATTGATTTTACTACAATGGGTGTTATTAGAATATTAGAAGTAGTATTATTACAGTAGTATTATAATATTTAGAGGGCTTGTAACAAATTTAAGATATAATTTAACCCGATAATAATTCAAGGAAGGATATTAAACTTGAGTTACCTCATCACTTGACTATTAAATCAGTAAAACTAATAGTATTTCCTCTGGAATAATCGCAACACAATTTAACCGGAACACCCTATTTTTCTTCGTTTATTTCTTATTCTCCTTCCTTCTCTTTTTTTTCATCTATAAAAAGCGTGAGTCTTCTGCATAAATGAACGAGCTGGGAAAGGAACCAAACTAAGAGGTTGAAAAAATAATAACTTTAAGATACATGTGTCGGTAAAAAAACTTCTTATATACTGTTTGGGGAGTAGGAAAAACAGCAAATAAAAATGTTAGTCTGAGTGTGCTTAAATGCATCAAACCTTGATAGAGTTAACATAAAGAACTATTTCACTTCAATGAACTTTGTTGTGAAATTAGTTCAGCGGAAAATACATAGCTGTTGAACTTGAAAGTGATTTCTTTTCATAGAACGGGAAGACGATCAGAAACACAAGTCGAATGATCACTGTTAGAAATCGCAAGCTCGCCACCGGCAAGCCGTCCCTGGGAGCAACTTTTTCTAGGTCACATTCGAGTAGCTTGATGTGCGCAGAGAACGTACTGCTCGATCCAGCTTTATTGAGACTTTATTTTCAGCAGGTCAAATGAATGTGTATGAGTACATGAAAAACTTAAAAGCTAAACAATTTAATATAGTTCACAAAAAGTGGGTACAGACCATACTTGCTGAACAGCGTTGAAGTTCTCGACTGTCAAAGAGTCTTCCAACTTAACTCCAACTTAAGTTCAAGACAATTTTGAAAATTTTGAAAAAAATTGGGTAAAAAATATCAACTGATGCACACTAGAAACTCCTTTCATTATAGAAAAAATTATGAGAAGCTTTTCTGACAGCAAATAACATGCTACGAACTATAAGCAACAATTTTCAATCAACGATTTGCCCATGGTGTGAAAACTTTGAAAGTTAACTGTCCCTGTTTCTTTGTTTAGCACTATTTCTTAGGGCAAATGCTACTTCGTTCAACATTCATTCAAATCTTAGTTCTTATATGTACCGTGGTCTTTTAACTTTTTTTGTGGGAAATTACACATTAAAAAATCGTGTTACATTCTGAATAATTTGTTGACTCACCGTAACCTTATGGTCAATGGCCTCTTTAGTGTTTGTGCCACGTTGGAACATATTCCCTGGATTTTCCAGCTGAATTAAACCTCTATTCCACTATGTTATCCGCTGTAAGTGTTTGTCGGACCCTGTGATTACTGAATATTTCTCCTGTTGGATGTAAAAGTGTCTAAATGAATAGGAAGTATTTCTAAGTGTTCTGAGAAGAAGACATTCGAAGTTATTGGTGACACACAATGGATTATAAATGAGTTTGAATGCTCTATGAACTGAGAGTTGAGCCAACCCTTGAGTAAAGTGTTTGGTTTTACGTCACGAGTTATTGTTTAATTAACATTTCCGAACCACCACGATCTTAGATCTTTCTTTTATAAGATCTTGCCAAACAGGAAAATTGGGCAAGGGGTTTCTTAGAATATTCTCCACGTTTACCAGACCTCACACAACTTGACTTTTTCACGGGGATACCTGAACGACAAAGTCTACGGTATGAAATTCGCAACGACCGTGAAATTGAAAGTAACCATTGAACGAAAATGCACGCACGTACCAAACGAAATGTTTCGTTGTGTTTGCATTCCCATTGCTTTCCGTTGTCAGCAGTGCCTGGATCAGAACGGATTTCAGTTTGAAACGCGTTAACAAAATAATAAAATAATATCTCCTGATATTGTTAAATTTTCAAAATGATATTTTGATAAACCTTGACTCTACAATTACGTATATGAAGTGGGCATGCATTTTTTTTCGACTAGTTGAAGTTTGTATGTTTTTTTCCTCGATGTCCAGCAGCTAGCAAATGCCTGTAAAAAGACGATTCTTGACTTGGAACCTGCGGCAGAGTTACTTTCCTGAATGCAGTGAGCTGTTGATGTGAAAAACTGATAAATTGTGTACTGCACAGCGTTGGGCGTACTCTGTGTATAGTGAGCATTGACAATGTGTTCACGTCTTTTAGTATACTCGTAAAATTGAATGTTCTTTTTAAATTATGAAGGTATGTGACCGTTTATATTATAATTCTACAGCAGAAGAGGCGTGTTAGCTCTCTCGCATCTGAGGTCTAGCTTTTGCTTCCTAAAGCTAAACGATGTCTCAGTCGACTCTCAGTCACCAAGGCTTTCAATTTGATTCAATAAAAAATTTCTAATGATTAAAAATGCCATATAGTAATATTTATTCTGTAATATTTATTCAACGTAGTTTAGATTTCTGTAAATTTTTCAGAAACAGAAAATAATCAGCCTCTATCCTTTGTTTTAATTCAAAATCTAAGAATTCGTCAGTGACAAATGGTCTCGAAAGTACTCGTATGTATGTAATAATATATTCTAGTGTATAAAACAGTTTGTTTTTACTTACTTAAGCGTAGAGGTGCTATTGACTTAAACAATATAATATGTAAAGCTCCAGTTGCCTTGAACAGTTTTCTTTCGTGTTCTTGTACATTTAATTCAAGTTGGAACATAGGAATTTAGTTTAGCATCATTTATTTTAAGATGCTACCCTATTGTATCTGTACTCTCGATCTTCTTACTCTATCGAAATGGATTTTGTTTTGATTTTTCTTGCATCTTCCTGTGTTGGATGTCTCATTTTACAATTCAAACTTCAACTAACAATCACTCCATGGGAACACAACTCGTAATCTTTACAAAAAGACATCGTTTCTGTCATTTGTTCTTGTTTTCAAGAATTGGACTGACATTTGTCAACAAGGGAGAATACAATAAATGCAACAAAGGGACAACTAAATGCCGTTCAAAAGTTCGCATTCAGAATACTATTGAAGACTAAGAAAGCTTTAGACTTAGATACAAATAATAAAATTCGAAACAAAATGAACACAAGTTTACTAGCAAAACAAATGAACATCCCTGATAAGTAGAGACAAGACACCTTTAAGTTCGGGTATTGTTTGATCTCTATGTAATACATATGTAGAATACCTTCAGACATAAATGATCATGCTCATTTGTGTAAAGTTTTTTATAAATAAACTTTAGAAAAGATGTGAGCGGGCTGACAAGATGAAGTTCGCAAGTAGCTATCATAATAGTCAAATGTATTTTTTAAGAATCAGTTTTACTAGCTTTTGGTTTCCCTGAACTCTTCGCATCCTCGCAATGTGACCAAGTCTATGCCAGTAAGCTAGTCTTTGTAATCATTTGACGTTACATCACAGAAGCCTAGGGCTTCCTGCATACTGTACAC